>JAVGVS010000103.1:0-454264 GCA_032718565.1 Distichodus sexfasciatus | reverse complement strand
TTGTACATATTGAATTGATAATGTGCGGAAAAACACAGCACATTACAACCGCTAAAGCAAACTGCACAATTATACTGTTTCATTTCCATAACACCACCAGCTCTCACTCTTAATCTCTGTGTTCCTTATGGTCAGAGCAGTAGGGGCCGTCTCAAACTTACAAAACTGTGATTAAACGAATAATTTTTGAGATCTTGAATATGCTATATTATTTATTGATAAAATAACATCTCAGAAATTATTCGTTTAAACACAGCATATTCAAGATATCAAAAATTATTCGTTTAAACACAGCATATTCAAGATCTCAAAATGTATTCGTTTAAACACAGTTCTGTAATTTTGAGACGCTACCTAAGCCTAAAGCGCTAAAAACAATAGGGAAATATAGCCGCGAGCGGCGATGAACGGGTTCCAAGCACAAGCGGCACAAGCTACAAAGTGCATCAAGAATTGCAATGTTCCTTTATCATAAACATTTGTGACATTCCTGTTTCAAAAACAGGAATCCAAGTCTCTTTAAATGGTTGATAAAAAAGAACAAAATGTTTGCAGTTGAAATTTTGCAGATTAGCATTACAGCAACCATTATATGACTATTTCAAAACCAGGAATCCAAGTCTCATTCTTGCTTCATGAAATGGGTAAACAAAAGCAATATGTTTGCTCTTTTAATTATTATACTTGGCATTGTAGCTCCCCTTACTGACCAATCTGCACCACATTTATACAGTATTGTACTTAATGTCATATGTAACCCTAGTTACAAACTAACTAGTTAAATAGAAATATGAGAAATGGTATGAGCTTGGACCAGGAACAGAAGATATGGACGACTGGAGCCCAGGGTTTGAATGGCAGTAACGAGTTCTTCACACCAGAATGATTTCGAAAAAACCTTTTATTTTCACACACCCTTGAACAACAACCACAGTGTGTGGTTTCCCCAAAATAAATAACTAGAATAATAAAGTGCGCGCAGAAAGAAAAAGGTCTGTCCTTATGAAAGGTTCAGGGGTTAACCCTAAATTCAGTCCAAATATCGTTGTGGCCCAAGTTCTCAGTGTCAGTGTGTTCTGTCCTACCACAGCATGAAGCGAGGAAGGAAATGAATGCCAGGGATCCAAAGGATATGCAGTTCAGTCGGTTCTCTGAAGTTATACACGTCCTCGATGAATTTGTGTGATCTGGCTCGCCATCCAGTTTCCTGGAGATTCTAATCACCAAATTCTTCCTATCAAAAAAAACCTGACCTAATAGACAGTTCAACATTCATAAAATTACTTTGACAAAATAACCTGGTTTCATCAGGCTAATCTGCACATATCAGTTTAACAAAGTTCAAAGTTCTTCCAAACATTTCCCTTCATTAACTGTAAACACATAAGACAACTGATAATATACACACCACATTTAACAACTTAACCGCTAAGACTCAACATACACAATTTAAATAGAACTGTTTAACAAAATAGAACTCAGATATAATACTAAATCACCTGTGACTGAACAGAAGTAACATTTAACATCTACAAACCCATATAGTTGAAACACAAATCAGTGTTTAAACCCGGTTCACTCGTTATTCACGTGCTAACTGGTTTAGCATAAATCAATGGAAAACTACATTGAAAATTAGCTTAAGTGCTAACGAACTTTTCCACTGGTTAGATTCTTACGAACCCATATTCCTATTGACTTTCAAGCAATTATTTTTACTCACCGCTGAGTAGATGAAGCAAAATATCGTTTACAAAGATGTTCACATGGAGTTTATACACAGCTTATATTAGTTTCTCCTGTTCAACAAAATGTCAAACAGCTCTGCGAACTCGATGAGAAGAAAACAGTCTCTTGCTAATCGCACCCCCCTCCTACTGACAAGCTCTTAGAGATCTCTGATTGGCTACTCAGAACTGAAGTAAGCCACCTGATTGGTTCCCCATGGTGTCAATCTTAAATGCATTAACCAATGTACATGCTGCTCTAGGGAATATGGAAGAGAGTTTTGCAACAACAGTGAAGAAAAATAATAATTGAACAATACAAAAACTCATAAACAGATATCAATGAAATTTTGCACATGTCCAAATACTATCATATTAAATAACTGTACCACATTTGGTGAAGATCAGAACAATTTTTTCAAAGTTATAGCAGTTTAAGCCAATTTTGCCACTTTCACAGCAGTTTATTGGTTTGTCTTAGCCACAGCATTGTGAAATTGCAAAAAAGCTTTCTCTTACGGCCTCGGGCTCACTCTGCTGATTCATTTGATATGTGATTTATGGGGAGTAGCCAAAAGACCTAGGAGGAGTTTGCAGGAGTTTGTTGTTCAATCTACACAAGTTAACGTAAAAAGTTGTGAAAAAAATGACACAGTCTAAATTGGAAAGTTGTTTGGTTGTACTTAAGGAGTGTAACACATAAAGAGGTTTTATATTAGGCTACATGGTTCTGGAGTTATAGGCCAAATTGTGTTTGCCTTACAGGCCGTTAGAGAAACACAGTCTTCAGAAGCCAATTTCCTGTTTTTTGGCCCAGTGGTGGCCGATGTTCACGAAACTTGGCAGGTGGTATTATGGTAGTGTTCTGCATGTGCCATCCAAATCTGGTGCAGTTCTGACCTAGCGTTAGCAAAACCCGAACGAAAACAAGAGGGCTCCATAGCACTTCGTGCTTGGAACCCTAAAAAAAAAAACCTGAGCAAAAAAAAAACAATAGGGTTCCCACACTGGCCTGGAACCCTAATTATGAATAGCTCAACATACCTTACTAGTAGCCCTTTTTGCCGTGTGTGTGTGTGTGTTCATGTATTTATCGCATTGTGGGGATTTTTGTCCCCTAAAATCACTTTTATCTGTTTTTTTGGGTTTTGTGGGGACATGTGAGAGGTTCCCAAGCGGAAAAATGACTTTATAGAAAATGTGCTAGTTTTATTTGAGAAACTAAAAGAGGTAAAAGATGTGCTTTTGGTTACTGGGGTTAAGGTTGGAGTTAGGATTAGGTGTAGGTGTAAAATTATGTACTTTAGTCATTATGGGAGTCTATGGAAGGGCCTCACAAAGATAGTAATACAAGACTCTGTGTGTGTGTGAACTGATTTGTCAATAGAAAGTGGTGGTACTTGATGCCAATTTGGTGAAGCAGTGCCCCCTCCTCATGGCCTAAACTGGGAGCAGGTATGACCACATAATCGAAGTCCCCTAGCCACAAGCCCCCAAAGGGGTTGGTAATTATTATTAATAGATATCCACATGTTCTTTCTTCTGTGAAGTGGGGCTGTTTGGAAGACCTTCAGAGCACATTCTCTTTGAGGATGGAGGCACTTGATTTTTCTTCATAATGTGCTTGTACCGCTCATCTATGTAATTCTCTGTAAATGTTGTTGTAGGGCTTGGTTAAGTTGGCTATTAAAGCTAAATGTTGTTTTATTCAAAAGGAAGCTGCCATGTTAGCTTATGCACAGATCTCACAGCATACTCACCTCCCAACTTAGACAGTAGACAATAAACATAGTCGTCCATGTCGGCACCAACAACATCAAGCTCAGACAGTCTGATGTAACCAAAAGTCATTTTAAAGAGGTGTGAGCTAGCCAAAACAATGTTGCAGGAGGTAATTCTCTCTGTCCCCCTCCAGCTAGACGTAGCCCTGAGACCAACAGAAGGCATTGGTTGCTGAACTGCTGGCTGTCAAAATGGTACTCTGAAAATAGCATAGGTTTTGTAGATAACTGGTCCACTTTCGAGGGAAAGCCTCGTGGGAGGGTGTTACCTGTATTTTAATGAACATAGCAGCTAGCCTTTATGCAGGTTCAGGTATAGATGGCCATTGACAAAGCAGAGCCACGAACTGGCCGCAGGCAGAAAGGCTAAACTGACCACCTGCAAGTTGCCTTATTATTATTGTGCTTATTATTACGTTCACCTGTGCCTCGTTACTTTCGGTTTTGGGATTGGGACGTGCACTCATTAGTTCTTTGTTACTTTGTTATTTAAACCAGTTGGCCCATGTCTTCCCCGGTTCAGTCACCCTCATGATATGTGTCTGGATTACTTTGTCTCATTTAGGAGTGTTTGGTTCTCATTCGTTCATTCCTGCTCTGTTTTCTCCATTGGATATTTTTGCTCTGTTTTGCACTGCTTCAATTTTCATGTCATTCATCTCTTTTTCCTGTGTTTCTCTCCAGGCTCGTGTCTCCCAGTAATCCCATTCTAATCAGGCTGCAGTGTGTCTCAAGGGTCTGGATTGTATCAGTTTCACCTTGTGGGACCTAGAGCATCAGCATATCGCTCTTTCCGTTTCCCCATGGAAGATTTCCCCATTACCTATAGCATAATACTGGGAGCACGAGTCCCATCTTCTTTTGTTACTTTATTCCTGTTTTGCTTGTATATTTTGCCCTGGTTTTTGTCACCCCATTCCTCCTGGTTTTTTCCCTGCCTTTGTTTATTCTGCCTGCTTCCTCCAATAAACTCTTGTGTTTAACCGTGTAAAGTGCGTCCTCAACCTATGTTCGTCTGCTCCATGACAGATTACAGAACCCCAACTATGGATGCAACATCAGTGCCCCAGCCTCCAGATGAGGTGCCCTCAGTCCACTACCAGCTAATGGCTCTGGACTGTGCTGCCTCAGACCTGTGGTAAGGTCTTATATTTCATTCATGTGCCACCTTCAGACAGTATTTGATCATCCAAGGCCGGGGACAGTCTAGCAGCATGCGGCTGCTACGTCTGCGGCAGGTTAAGGAGACTATTTTTGATTGTTTGATAGAATTCTGTATCTTGGCCACAGACAGTGGGTGGAATGATGAGGCGTTAATCATGCTCTACAGGGACAGTTTAAATCCAGAAATTCAAACAGAGCTCACCTGCAGGGAAGTGGGCTTGTCCCTGGATGAACTCATCTGGCTTGCAACCACCTTGGACAATCACCTGAGAGATAAGCACCACCAATGCTCACCGCCTCATCATCCCCCACCCACTCAGACCTCAGCTACCAACAATGCTGACCCTGCCCATGAGGAGCTGGTTCCAGAGCCTATGCAACTGGGGGCATCACGGATGCCACCCCAGGAGCTACATCAGTGATGGGAGGCAGGGGCTTGCCTCTAGTGTGGACATTGGAGGAAGCAGTGCCCCCTTCGCCCCAGGTCTTCCTCTCCATCCACCCAGGTGGAACGTTTTAATTTGTTAAATCAGTTTGTTATCCCAGTTCAGTTACTTGTGTCTAATAGTTTTGTGTCTTTGTCTGCCGTTGTAGTGACCATCAAACAGCTCTGGGGGTCAACTATTTTTTACCAAGCTCGACCTTGGGAGTGCATGCGAATTCAGGCAGGTGATGAGTGGTAAACTGCTTTCAGCACAATGTTGGGACATTATGAATATTTAGTTATGCCGTTCAGGCTCAGAATGCACCATCCATTTTTCAATCTTTCATTAATTACATTTTCTGAGACATGGTGGACCATTTTGTTATTGTGTATATCAACAACATTTTAGCTTTTTACAAAGCCCTCATCCTATTTTTCCTCTTTTGGCTTTTCCCTTCAGGGGTTGCCACAGCGAATTATCTGTCTCCATTTAGTCGTATCCTCTGCATCCTCTTCCCTCACACCAACTAAATTCATGTCCTCTTTCACCACATCCATAAATCCCTTTTTTGGTCTTCTTCTCAGCCTCCTGCCTGGTGGCTCCAACCTCAGCATCCTTCTACCTTTGTACTCATTGTCTCTCCTCTGGATATGTCCAAACCATCTCAGTCTGGCCTCTCTGACATTATCTCCAAAACATCTAACATGAGCTGTCCCTCTGATGAACTAATTCCTGATCCTATCCATCCTCGTCACTCCCAAAGAGGACCTCAACATCTTGAGCTCTGCAACCTCCAATTCTGCCTCCTGTCTTTTCCTCATTGGCACTGCCTCCAATCCATACAACAAGGCTGGTCTCACTACTGTCTTGTACACCTTTTCTTTCATTCTTGCTGAAACCCTTTTATCACCCATCACACCTGACACTTTTCTCCACCCATTCCAACCTGCTTGCACATGCTTCTTCACCTCTTTTTCACTCTCTCTCTGTTGCTTTGGACCGTAGACCCTAGGTACTTGAAGTCCTCTACCTTCTTTACTTCTACTCCCTGTAACTTCACTCTTCCACTTGTGCCCCTCTCATTTACACACATGTATTCTGTCGTGCTGCAACTAATCTTCATTCCTCTCTTTTCCAGTACATATCTCCACCTCTCTAGCCTTTCTTCTACCTGCGCCCTGATCTCATTACAGATCACAATGTCATCTGCAAACATCATAGTCCATAGAGACTCCTGTCTAACATCATCAGTCAGCCTGTCCATCACCAAAGCAAACAAGAAGGGGCTTACAGCCAATCCTTGATGCAGTCCCACCTCCACCTTGAACTCCTCTGTCACTCCTACAGCACACCTCACTGCTGTCTCACAGTTCTCATACATGTCCTGCACCACTCTAACATACTTCTTTGCCACTCCAGACCTCCTCATGCAATACCACAGCTCCTCTCTCGGCACCCTGTCATATGCTTTCTCTAAATCTACAAAGACACAATGCAGCTCCCTCTGACCTTCTCTGTACTTCTCCATCAATATCCTTCAAGCAAAAATAGCATCTGTAGTACTCTTTCTTGGCATGAAACTGTACTGCTGCTCACAGATGCTCACTTCTGACCTAAGCCTAGCTTCCACCACTCTTTCCCAAAGCTTCATTGTATGACTCATTAGCTTTATTCCTCTGTAGTTGCCACAATCCTGTACATCTCCCTTGTTCTTAAAAATTAGCACCAGAACACTTTCCCTCCATTCCTCAGGCATCTTCTCACTTGTCAAGATCTTGTTGAACAACCTAGTCAAAAACTCTACTAGACACTTCCATACCTCCACAGATATGTCATCAGGGTCAACTGCCTTTTCCCTCTTCATCCTCTTCAAAGCTTTCCTCACTTCATCCTTACTAATCTCAGCTACTTCCTGATCCACAGCAGTCACCTCTTCTACTCTACATTCTCTCTCATTTTCCTCATTCATCAGCTCTTCAAAGTACTCTCTCTGCCTCGCCAATCTGTACAAATCATCCTCTCCCTCCTTACTGTCCAACCTAGCATACAGATCATCATACGCCCTTTGTCTGGCCTTTGCCACCTCTGCCTTCACCATACACTGCATCTCCCTGTACTCCTGTCTACTCTCTTCAGTCCTCTCATTGTCCCACTTCTTCTTAGCTACCTTCTTTCTCTGTATATGCTCCTGGACTTTTTTATTCCACCACCAAGTCTCCTTATCTACTTTACTCCTTCCAGATGACACACCAAGTACCCTCCTTCCCATCTCCCTAATCATATTAGCTGTATCTGTCAAATCATCTGGGAGCACCTCCTGGCCACCAAAGCCTGTCTCAACTCCTCCCTGAAAACCTCGCAACACTCTTCTTTTTTTCAGTTTCCACCTGCTCCACCTTTGTTCTCTTCATCTTCCTCACCATCAGTTTCATCCTACAGACCACCATCCTATGCTGTCTCGCTACACTCTCACCTACCATTAGTCACCAATCTCCTTCAAATTACAACATCTACATAAGATGTAGTCCACCTGTGTGCTCCTCCCTCCACTCTTATAAGTCACCCTATGTTCCTGCCTCTTCTGGAAGAAAGTATTTACAACAGCCATTCCATCCTTTTTGCAAAGTCTACTACCATCTGTCCCTCTTCGTTCCTATCTTGGATAGGAACCAAACCTGCCCATCATTTCATCACCTCTGTTCCCTTCACCAACATGTCCATTAAAGTCTGCACCAATTACCACTCTCTCAACTC
This sequence comes from Distichodus sexfasciatus, assembly GCA_032718565.1. Classification (NCBI taxonomy): domain Eukaryota; kingdom Metazoa; phylum Chordata; class Actinopteri; order Characiformes; family Distichodontidae; genus Distichodus; species Distichodus sexfasciatus. The sequence goes on along the minus strand of JAVGVS010000103.1, from coordinate 446,413 downwards.
TGGGGATACGTTGCATCAAGTCATCTAGCACACTCCAGAAATTCTGCTTCTCTTCTAGCTCACATCCTACCTGTGGGGCATAACCACTAACAACATTTATCATTATTCCTTCAACTTCAATCTTCAGACTCATCAGCCTATCTGAGACTCTTTTCACTTCCAGAACGTTCCTAAAAAACTCCTCCTTCAGGATAACTCCTACTCCATTTCTCTTTCCATTTACACCATGGTAGAACAACTTAAAGTCTTCTCCTAAGCTTCTAGCCTTGCTACCTTTCCACCTGGTCTCCTGAGCACCTATCCACCTTCCTTCTCTGCATCATGTCCACCAGCTCTACCTGTCATAGTTCCAACATTCAAAGTCCCTACTTTCAGTTCCACACTCTTATGATCATTTTTATATCATCATTGAATTTGGATGAAATGATAGCTAACGTTAAACTAGCTAATGGATCTTCTAACATTAGCTAGCCAGCTAACTGTGTTAACCTTTCCATAAGTAAAAGAAAACTGTCCTGTGGCGAAATTGCAACTTACTTTCTGCTTCTTTGTAAAGAATCTCCTCATGTCCATTGTGGAGGGAGCAGATAACCACTGATCATCAGCCAAAGAATACCAATCTATACTACTGTAACTTGAAGTAAACAAGGTTGAATTTAACATCAGTTTTACCTGACCTTGGACTAATTTTGAGGCCATGTAACCAAAGAATAAGGTTTTAGCAAAAACTGGACATTGTGAGATGGCAATTGGGCTGACGTAACCTCCTCCAGCTTTAAGCAGCCTGCACTGACGGTTCACTTCGGTCATTTATGTTTGCATGCTGTGAGTTGTAGGTAATCTGGAATGGACTTTCAGTGTTATGGGTATTCTATTATTGAACAGAGGAGGTCGCTGAAAGGAGGATGGGGTCCCCCTCCAAGTCTTGGTTCCTCTCAAGGTTTCTTCCTATTAGAGGGAGTTTTTCCTTGCCACTGTCGCCTCAGTCTTGCTTGTTGGGGGGTTTAGGCCGGTTATATGTAAAGTGCTTTGTGACAATGACTGTTGTTAAGAGCGCTATATAAATAAATAAATTTGAATTTGAATTCTTTTGCAAAGCAACAGAAATAATGCTTGATGGACTAATATTTTACATGGTAAATGTGGGGGGATCCAAACGAATAATTTTTAATATGTGGGGGTAACACGTCCCCCTCAAATATAATGGCCACGGCACCTGTGAGTATCCCCAGTACAGTTTTTATGTAGCATAGATGAGATTGTCCATGAAGCACCATGTGCATCACGAAACAGTGATGTGCAAAGTGCAAGAGCGCAGTCCGGGTGCATGTGTGTGAGGTCAGGCAGTGTGTTTGCTTGAGACATGCAAGACCTTTAGATGTACACAATGCATAAACACATACAGACACATAATACTAAGAATAACAAAGGACAGGATATACTGTCCTCTGCCAGCCAAACCAGGACTAATCAAATAATATTTTTTGCTAAAACAATAATGTCATTTTATGTATCATAATAATTGTTTAAACTGTTAGAGCTGTTCATTTTTATTAAGGGAGCTTAGCAATGACTGTTTCTGACTATGCTTCCTTCTTCTAATCTAGTACATTTTCTTTTCCACGTTTCTGTTTATCAATTATCTGGAACACTTGATGGAAACATAATCTGACAGCAGATTTTTTCACATTCTCTCATGGACTTCAACTAACTGCAAGTTTTTAAAACCTAAGCCAAGGCTGCTAATATCAGGTTTCGGTATTGATTTCAGAGCTTGTCTCTACTCAAGTCAATTCAGAGGTCTGAATGAGTGTCTTCATAAGGAGAAAGCTTAGAGGTAAAGTAGTCTCCCAGCCGCTTCAGAGCTAATTTATGGTAGTGATGCAGAAAGAACCCTTTTTTTAAAATGAGGATTTCCGTACACTTTCAATCAAGCTGCTTTCTCTGCTCTGACCTTCCACTGACTCCCGCCCTTGCTTTCCTGGTCTATCTATTCATCTCTCCCTCCATCTCTTCACTTAGACTGCAGTGCCAGATTCATGTTTGTTATGCTGTCTTTGCGCCTGCCTACAATTGGAGATTTGTTTCACCTTCAAACATCTGCCACACCCCTAGAGCTTTGAATCTAAATCCTGCCCTAGTTCTCCATTAATGAACTGTAAACACTCACATGCAGGCTGGGACTCAATGACTTGACTAGACAATGACTAGAGTTTCTTGTGATGGATGAGGTGAAAGTATGTAAGGGAAAAATTATGTGACTATCACTGTCACGTTCGGTGTGGTGTGGCTACAAACAAAGGGAAAGGCATTTGTGCAGATCATTCTTGTTTATACAATATAACAGGGCTCAATGTCAAAATAAAAACCCACAAGTGACCTAACTAAACCAAAACTGAAACCAAATTGTCCCTCTGGTGGCCGCCATAACCCAGGCCAGTGGGAAACACTATAGCAGCCCACCAAGGTGCAACTCCGGCATGCTCTAGTACCCGGGTACCCATTCTCAGTCCACACGGGGGTCCAAGGCATCCAAAAAATAAAAATTCCCTGGCCTTCATCCAGGGCCAGCCATGTCGGGAACAGACAGGGACTGTGTGGCCTGAAAGTCTGCAGGATCACACTCTCCTAGCTACACCTGGCTCGCTCGCTTGCTGTGGCGCTGGCTGCGTCCTTAGCTTTTTTTTCATTGGTCTTTTCGGCCCATTTTCCATTATGTTTTTGCACATAGTTTCTTTAATAAACTTATTTTTGCGTTAACTATACATCAGAGTGTTCTCCCCCTTTATGCTGTCTCTGACTTGAGATAGGTAGTTATGACATTTGGGGGCTGTTTTGGCCCAGAATTTTTCTCTAGCGAACTTTTGTATGTAAGCTACAATACTTACTGTTGGCAATGAGAGAGCATACCCACCGAACACTGGATGTCCATGAACGTTTTTAGGACTAAATCTGGTCAGCCTTTCATGACTTTATTTAGACCAAAATTAGTCGTTGAAAATTGGGCTTGGTTTAGTCTGTCTGATAAGGTCTCTTTAGGACTGCAATAGCCCTAATAGAGCCATGAAAATATATTGCAGAAAACGTGACGTTTCAATTAAAATGTGTTGTGTTGTGTGAACATCACCCAAACACTATTATTGAGTATAATCAACTTCTTAACTAGTGGCCATAGGCATATTTTACATTGTTTTCCTGTAGAATCGTTTTCTTCTTTTTGTAATTCCTCACTTATTAGCTTATAAATTCCTCCACATTCGATGTAGAAAAAGGTCCAGATCATTTTCCAGACTTTATTAAATTCATATTCCTATATCCCATATTCCTTGTTGTGTCTAGAAGGGATAGAACTATGGCCGAATATAACATAAAATTTCGTAACATAAATATAAAACATATAACAAAAAAAATCTTGTTGCTTAAAATAGGGAAGAAAACAACAGAGCCCGATTTGCGGAATATACAATAGGGGACGTTGAAATATTACATAAAAAATGCAATAATTCGTTTTTGAGGAAACATATGGTGATATTTACTGATGGAGCGAGGAAAATATATGATCTCACGGGTTTTAGGAAAACGGAGACATAAGCTATCAGAACCAAATATTAAGAATTTCCACTTCCTCCTAAATATAAAGAAATACATTACAAAATTACTAACAAGATTTACCCTTCAAATTAATTTTTGAGTAACAGGTTCAACTTGCAAGCTGTCACTTTTGTCATAATAATGAAGAGACAATGGAACATTTGTTTTTCTCATGTGATACGCAACAGCAAGCGGAAATTACAAATTATTGTAAATCATTATAACCACACTCAATACTATCTAAAACTGACATTACATTAATGTAACATAAAAATGTGCATTATTTATGTATATTAATTATTTCAGATACATAAACACAAGCACTGAAATCAATTTGTCAAACAAATACAAATAATTCAAATCAATATGTATTCTAAATACATTCAAGTTGAATACCGATAGGTTTTTTTTTTTTTTTTTTGCATAGAACAAAGACTAAAAACAGCATTATAGAAAGAAATAAAAATGTATAAAAAAACAACAAAAAACAGCATTATACAATTCAGAATCGTAATAACCACATTTATTTGCATATTACAGAAATATTAAAAATTTACTTGATAATAATTAAAGAAAAGTGTCTACGGATTCAAATGATACCAGTTGCATGCAGATTGGACAAAATCCAGGGACTAGTTCGCAAAAGATGGTTTTGCATATTATGCAAATTAGCGAAAAATCTAAAAGATTCGTCTTGACCCAAGGAATAAGATGGTATAAGATTTTTGAGAATCGGAGCTACGGTTCAAAAGTTATTAGGCAAAATGCAGTTTTTTTTTTGAAAAATGCAAAATAGCTTATATTGGTGCAAGTTTTTTTTTTGCCTGAGTAGTGGGTGAGGTACCGGACCTACCTGCCAAATTTCAAAGCTGTAGGTCTTATAGTTTTTTCTCCACAATGCGTTTTAAGGCAGAATAAAAAAAAAAAAAATCAGCACGATTCCAATAGGGTTCCACGCAGTGTTCTACTGCATGGCCCCCTAATAAATACATGGTTTTTAAATAAACAGTAATAAACTAAATTGTAAAACCGAGTAATTTTAGCAGTCCAACAGCAGTTTGTGCAGTAACAATCAAGTTTTATTAATTTATTGTAAGAACCAATTAAAACTTATCGGTATTGCGAGGACTGAAGGCTATGATAAGACTTTAAGTTTGAAAGTCGTAACACTGGGAAGCTGCCATAAGGCAGTAGCGAGCAGAAATTACGCTTTTCCATGCATGCGTAGTCTAAAAGGAGTTTCTGGTCTAAATCGAGGAGTGACAGCTCCTGGCTGGGGGCATGCACATGTGTGATGTCATCAGCAGTAGACCGGTTGCCGACTGAAAGTTGAAAAGTTCTGTTTTTGCCACTTGTGATCGCCATTGCTAAAGTGAGTAATTAGTTTTCCTAAGTTAGCCAAATGTTTGTGTTAGTTAGTAGAATAATGTTGTAAGATGGTAATTTATAAAGCAGCTTAAACATTTTATAGCCAGTAGCTTGTGGCCGCTTTGTACATTGTTATATGTAGTTTGTTTTAGTGTATCTCTATTGGGCAGAAAGGGAAACATTGCTTTCAAAGCGTTTGTTCAGTGTTGATTTTGCATTGAGTAAAAGTGATTTGTCAGTGAGTATTTGTCATTGTGAACACAGCACAGCACACAGTGCACCATAACGAAATGTGACCTCTGCATTTGACCCATCCATGAAGGAGCAGTAGGCAGCTAACAAGGGCAGCGCCCTTTCACTTTTCAACCAAATAACAAAGCTGTCTTTGAGTTGTCTTTTCAAAACCTTATTGCTGGGTGGGTAGTGCTGGTAGGAGCAAGGTAACTGACGTGATTTGTGAATGAAATGTACAGGCGTAATATTGGCCTACTTATTTGAAGGGAAACCAAACAGGGTGTATTGTGTTTGGCTACTGCATTGCAGTGATTTGCGGTGGCTGAACATATTGTCGCATGTTGAGTTAAATACTCCAACAGTAGTTTTTCGCAAAGTATTTTGCAGCTTCCATAGTGAGATATCGGAGCTTCCATATTTGGAGCTATCATTTATCCCTGTTTTAGAGCGTCATTACGAGGACATCGTTGTGGAGAATCGAGCTGAATTGGCTTTGGTCAACTTAGCACGACTCTAGCAGTATTGGTGAGTAAAGAACTTGGCTCTTGGGCACAGTGTGACAGTTAGTATATGGGGTGAATGTTTAGATACGGGGAGGCTCCGTATTTTATTTGTGACCCTCCACGGCAAAACCAATCGCTTGTTGCAAATTTTCAAAATTGAGTTATTATGTTTTCATAATGTTTTCAGGGCATAAATCAAGCTTCAAAACGATACCTATATCCAATGAATTGGACAACATATGACTGAGATATCAACATTCAAATGAGTCGGGTTTCTCCTGTCACGCCAAGTGAGAAACGGAGAAATCTGCCTTTGAAGTTGACTATCGACGTAGCACTCACGGACGCTTGGTACGGTTGCGGCTATGTTTGTATTTACGGTAGCCTACACTGCACAGCCACACGATTAGCCTACCTGTGTTAGGTTAACTGAACTCGGGAGACGAAGATAGATTCCAGAGAAATATCTTCACACTAGTCAACGAGTGGATTTACCGTAAATATTGAAGTAGAGCAGTCAAAAGAGAAACTTTTAACATTATGCTGGAATTCATTCAGTCATTCATTCATTCCATTCAAATTTATCTATATAGCGCTCTTAACAACAGTCATTGTCACAAAGCACTTTACATATAACCGGCCTAAACCCCCCAACAAGCAAGCCTGAGGCGACAGTGGCAAGGAAAAACTCCCTCTAGTAGGAAGAAACCTTGAGAGGAACCAAGACTCGGAGGGGGACCCCATCCTCCTCTGGGCGACCTGGCGCACGAAAATTTAATGTATGACAAGCAATAGATCAAGATGAGTTGTTAGTTATTTAAAGAAGCAAAGATACAAAAAAATAAAAAATAGTCCAAGGGATATTTCGAATCCCAGGTTGTTGCTGGGCCACTTGCAGGACCCTCTCAGCAACATTAACCTGAAATCAGTTCAGTATTGTGCTGCTATGTCAGTAGACGTCCATAGGGTCCAATCCCAGTTGGTTTCACGATGATGTCCCCATGGTGCGGGTTCAGTGGGTCAGGATCAGCTCGGGAGGGTTGACAAGGTCAAGCATCAGCTCAGGACATCTCCAGGGACTCCTGGTGAGTTCAGTTGGTCAGCGTCAGCTTGGTAGGGTCGAGATGGTCAGCGTCAGTTCAGGGCAACTCCATAGAGTCCCAATGAGGGTTTGGTCAGCCAAGCGTCATCCCGGGATCAGCTCGGGAACAGCTCGGAAAAAGAAGAAGAGAGAGGAGAAAGTTAAGTGCCGTAACCTAACCTCCGGCAATGCTAGAATAACTATGGCAGCCTAGCTAAGAAGGGAGAGCTGGAAGGTAACACAGACATGAGGGCTTCCAGGGGTCTCGGCATCACACCAAACCACCGTGTGCAAACTTGAGCGATCAGCAAGAGTGGTAGGATGACAGCACCAATCCCCCCTTTCATCTTTAATCTCAAATGACCATGAACCCCCAGATCTCGCCTTTAACTAAGAAAAAGGGAATTTAATATCTAAAAGACTGACTAAACAGGTAAGTCTTAAGCCTTGACTTAAAAGCAGAGATTGTTTCTGAGCTCCGAACACTGGTAGGACGTTTATTCCACAGTTGTGGTGCTTTATGAGCAAAAGCTTTTCCCCCCACGGTAACGTTCTTTATTCTAGGTATTACTAAAAGATCTGCATCTTGCGATCGAAGCGTACACGTCGGATTGTAAGTGCAAATGAGGTCACTCACATACTGCGGTGCAAGACCATTTAGAGCTTTATAGGTCAAGACCCGTATTTTATAGTCAAAACGAAATTTAACTGGTAGCCAGTGGAGTGAGGATAGAATTGGGGTGATATGATCATATTTTTTAGTTTTAGTGAAGACTCTGGCTGCTGCATTCTGAACTAGCTGGAGTTTATTTATCGACCTATTTGGACAACTGGAGAATAAGACATTACTGTAATCGAGCCTTGAGGTAATAGATGCATGTTTCTCTGCCAGTTTCTCTGCATCTTGAAGGGTAGCATGTTTCTTAGTTTGGCAATATTACTGAGTTGGAAGAAGGCGGTGCGACTATTGTTAGAAGCATGTACATCAAATGAAAGATTGGAGTCTAAAGTAACACCAAGGTTTTTAACAACAGTATTTGGTACTTGGTCTGAAAGGTAGGATCAGAACCAGGAGAGGGCCACTCCCCTGATACCAACATGTTCAAGTCTATCTAGGAGAATGGCATGATCAACAGTATCAAAAGCAGCACTAAGATCAAGCAGCACTAGGAGCGAGGCATAGCCCTGATCAGTAGATAAGAGAAGATCATTCACTACCTTCAGTAGAGCAGTCTCTGTGCTATGGTTTGTTCTAAACCCAGACTGAAACATTTCATAAATCTGGTTTTCCTGCAAGAACGAGGTTAGTTGACTGGCAACAACTTTATTCTATTATTTTGGAGATAAATGGGAGATTAGATATTGGTCTATAGTTTAACATTACCAGGGGATCCAAATTAGGCTTCTTCAGCAAAGGTTTAATCACTGCTAATTTAAAAGATTTGGGTAAATAACCAATGCTAATAGAGGAGTTAACTACTGCTAGTAGAGGTTTAATCACTACTGGAATCACCTCTTTGAGTAGCCTTGTTGGAACAGGATCTAACATGCAAGTAGATGAATTTGAGGAAAGGATTAAAGACATTAGATCTGACTGGTTAACCGGAGTAAATTATTCAAATAAGATGGCTGCAGTATTAGTACTTGCCTTTTCAAGGCCAGCCACTGTAGTTACTTGAGATTTTAGAATATTCTGTCTAATAAAACAAATTTTTGGGTCAAAAAAGTTCATAAATTCGCCACTAGAAAACAATGTTGGTACAGTTTGAGTAGTGGTCTGGCTATTAGTCAGCTTGGATACCATGTTAAATAGAAACCTAGGATCATTTTTGTTATTTTCAATTAGCAATGATAGGTATTTTGATTTCGCAGCTCTAAGAACCTTTTTATAGCTTCCCATAGCTTCTTTCCATGCTAGTTCAAAGACCACTAATCTAGTTTGCCGCCACTTACGTTCTAGTTTCCGTGTCCCTTGTTTTAGGCTACGTAGGTGGTCACTATACCAAGGGGATGTTTTGTTTTCTCTGACCTTTTTAATTTTTAACGGAGCAATTTTATCTAAGGTGGAACGAAGCATAGAAGTTAGATAGTCCGTATTACTCTCAAGTTCAGCAAGATTAGACATTTCCACTGTCAGGAATGACAGATCGGGGAGATTATCAATAAAGTTACTAGCTGTATATGAAGTGATTGTACGCTTGGAGCAGAAGCGAGTTGTAGTATTTCTGTTTTTACTAAAGTGAAAATCAAATGTAATGAGATGGTGGTCAGAAATAATACTGGTCTGAGGCAGTACTGTTACATTATCTACATTAAGACCAAACGATAGGATTAAATCAAGGGTATGACCGCAGTTGTGAGTGGGCCCAGTTACATTTTGAACAATGCCCGTGGAATCTAGTAAATTAGTAAAAGCTGCTGTCAGAGGATCTTGTTCATTATCTACATGAATATTAAAGTCCCCCACGATTATTGCTTTTTCAGTTGAAATAACCAGGTCTGACAGAAATTCTGCAAACTCAGTTAGGAATTCAGAATAAGGACCTGGTGGACGGTAAATCTGTCACAATGCCGGTGTGTGTGTGTGTAGTGAAAGGGAGGACGCAAACGCGGGCGTACTGCTGTGAATTTTATTTACAAAGGTGCCACAAAACAAAAGCCCCTTCGGCTCTTAGAAAATCCCGTTTCCCCAGCAAAGGCAAAATGCAATGAGAAGATGGAGAGAACTGCTAGCGCCTCGGCTAACAGGCTAGCGGTAGAAGCGCTGAACTCACGAGAATTCCTCAGTTTCCTCCGGGTTCAGGTCGACAGTCCTTACGGGCAGAGTAGCGGTAGGCTGGGGACACAGAGGGGCATCAGACACACACACCAATGACGACGACACGTAACACACAACCGGATCGGACTGGTTAAATAGCATGGCTAAGCTAACTAGCACCAATCGGGAAGTGACACACAAACAAGAGGAGGAACCCGTCACCGATGACACGGACAACCCGGAAGTGACTGGCGGGAATTTCTTAAAGGGGCAGACACCCGTCACCAAGACAACCAGACGCAACACATCAAACCTCAGGTTTAATACTCTGGCGAGTCCGAGCGTCGGGGAGGAGGCGCAGACGTGACAGTATCGTAATGAGAGGGAGCGACAAAGAATTAGGTTTTGCACATATGTCTGCAACATCACCGTTAGGCCTCTTATTTAAAAAACAGATATCACTTACATTATTTGTTGAGCAGGAGAGGTTGCCGTCGGTTTTTGCGTCTCAGTCTCTGCTGTGGTTGGAGTTAAACTATATTTTAGGTTTTAACTGCTGATTATATTACTTGAATCACTTAGCATTAGGGAAAATATGAAAAGGAAACATTAAGACGCTGCACGTTCAGGCAGAGGAAGCCCTATATGCTTGGCGATTCCTTGCAAAGACTTTGTAAATGACGCATGTGCCAAGCAGTGTCTAATCAGTCGTTAGTCAGTTTGTTTTAAAAGTTCGTAGTAAGAAATTGAAAAGTTATAATGCAATTTGAGTTTGAAGGGAAAAAAGGAGTAAGGGACGCCGACTTGCGACCGGCGTGGCGCTACCAAGAAGCAGGAAGTGATGAGACGTGACGCAAGAACCAAGAGCCAAACGCTTTTGTATTTGTGTTGCGGCTTTTGCATGTGTGTTGTGGCTTTTGTATTCGTGTTGTGGCTTTTGTATTCGTGTTGTGGCTTTTGCATTCGTGTTGGGGCTTTTGCATTTGTGCTGCGGCATTTGCATTCGTGTTGTGGCTTTTGCATTTGAGTTGCAGCTTTTGCATTCGTGTTGTGGCTTTTGCATTCGTGTTGTGGCTTTTGCATTCAGGTTGTGGCATCTGGGTTGCAACATTTGTGTTGTGTTGAGCCTTCTGGGCCACCGTACAGGGGTTTTTCCGACAAAGATTAGCATAATCCGGGAGGATCATTTCTAGACACATCCTCCACTTTCAGTATCCAGTCTTTTAAATCTGGCCAACTGTCATTTGAACAACACAAATGACAAATACAATTGGAACAAAAGAAATTAGACATGCAAGTAGAACAAAAGAAAATAAAGGTACAGGAAAGAGAAAAAGATTGTTTGTAGGAGCTAGAAAAACAAACACCAGGAGTTGTTTGAGATGGAACAGCTTAAACATCACAAACTGGAAAGGGAAATCAGCTGTACGATGCTTAAACTGATTGCTGAGTGTAAACTTTTTGCTGGTGGCAGTGGTGGAGGTTTATCTGAGCAATCAGGTTTATCTAGTACAATTAAGTTTCACCCAAATTTAATAAGCATGATTTTTTCTCTTTGTATGAAAACGTCGCTGCTGATAGAAATGAGAGAAATGAGGATAAAACTGTGCTTTTACAAACTACGCTTGCATCACTGTCTGAACAAAAACTTGGAGAGACTGGGAGACTGCACCTATAAAAGGGTCATGGACACATTAATCGGCTCGGGCGCTTAGTGATCATGAATGCGGGGCCAGCTGGGCATCCAGTTGGAGGGTGGAGGCTGTACGACATAGAAATAAAGTTACTGGGTATGTAACTCCAGTTCTATGAGTACAGGCAGAGCCTTCCACCTGCAGCCACATAATCGTGCTCAGTCACTCTGCTCCCCCTCCTTCACCGGAGGGTCAGTCACAACACCCAGCACAGAATGTGCCACTGAGTGGGCAGTCATATCTTGGAGATAGGCTGTAAAAAATTACATCCGGGTCGTCCATGATGCAGCCACGCAGCCTCTTACATTTTTTCTTAGTCACTGTTGTGGATTTCTCAGATCAGAATTTTTATCCTCAAAACTGCTTGTCTCCACTCCACGTCATCTGGTCAGGCAAAATCTCATTATTTTGAGCAAACAGTCAATGCTTTAGTACATTTTTGCAACTGATTTTGTACAATTGTCTACTATTTTTTACATTATCAATTGCTTATGTCATATCAGTCAAAATGCATTATACTGTATATCAGTTAAATAGTCGTACCCCCCTAAATATCTAGGCAGCATTTCATTGTTTACGTCAGTACATGCAAAAGTGTTTAAATAGTTGTCAAAATCTGTCAGTAATATTTTATAAATATCTCTAACTTGTTTGGTAAATGTGAACTAAATTGATTTATTAATCTCAGGTGAATTTTAACTCTCATTTATGAGAGGGAATGTGTCAACCATTTGATCAACCAATGATAAACCAGTTCTCTACAATGGTTCAGAGGTGAGTCCGATGAACCTTCAATTGGCAAGCCTATATACAGTACATAACACAATGTAACAATTTCTGACACAGTCATGGAAGAACAACAAGGAAATGAAGCCCAGAAGAAAAAGAAGAAGAAGAGTAAGGACGCGAGGTGGAGGAGTAAGGAGACAGTTTAGAGGAAGAGGAGGTAGAGGAAGAAGAGGAATTGCTAGGGAGGATATACACTGTGATGTGGATGAAAATCTGTGGCCTGACAGACAGGAACATCAGGATGAGTAGGAAAACTCTGTACCGTAATTTGCCATACAGCGGTGCATGTACAGCTCTGTCCAAGGGGTATTTTCTGTGTTTTTTAATAAGTTGTCATGTTTTGTCATTTTCTCTTTTGTCATTTGTAAAATGCATTTCTGTAAATGCCTGTTCTTTACTGTATAAACAGTACAAGACAATTAAAAAACTTTGAGTCATACAGCCAGTCTGGTGCAATCAATCCCTCCCACACAGTAATGTGTTTCTTTGTAGTATTGATATTGCTATACCATACACAAAACTTAGCCTTATGCATTTTCAGTCAGTCTTTTCCAAATCCTTGATACAATTTTCTTTAGAAAATACTTACAGAGCAAACTGTTATACCGACAACATGACTGATCACTTTCACTATTTGTTCATAAACGATGGAGCAAAGACTTGTCATTCTGATGGCACTGGCAATTTGAATGTCATAAATATTTGCTTTTAGGACAAAAACAAAGCATTTTGAGCAAGTTATGTGCTTTTGCAGGGAATTTATTGTGTTTTGCAGTTTGCACATGTTTTCAGAAATGCATAAACTGTTGTGTGAATATTAAAGATGCTTTGAGAAAAGCACAACAGCAACTGAGAAAAACTGTAATAGAGCAGCCAAGGATACCATGCCGTGAATGAGTGACTGAATGAGTATGCAGAACAGGTGGCGGCGTGAAACAGACACATAACTGGTTAATGCACCTAAAGGAAACTGTGCAGTGTACATAGCAGGCCAATGCACAAACCAGGCAGAGGCCCTGCCACAGCACCTCCTCCTCATTGCAATGGGGTGGAGGATGAAAACCCCTGACCCTGATCACCCTAGACTAAAAGGTAGAGGTGATCACTTTAGGTCGGTAGACTGGGTTCAGACATAGCACTGCTATATTTCCATCAGCCTGTATGCTACAACAGAAAGGGAGGACAGACAGTGCCCGGAGGTCATCCACGTGCTTGGCCGAGGCCAAAGCCAACAGCTGGTCCAATGGTGCACAGTCAAGCAGTTCAAAAGGAGGCCTGCACAATTGGTCCAACACCAATTTCGGGCCCCACAGTGGCACGAGTCACTGAGCAGGAGGCCGCAGATGACGAGCACCTGCCAAGAAACGCTTGAAAAGAGGGTGGCTATAAACTGTAAGCTTACCATAGCCTGAATGGCTAGCTGTAATAGCCACCGCAAACACCTTCAGTGTGGATGTGGCTCTGCCATGCTCTAGAAGCTCCTGCAATTCCAGCACCGTCTAGATAGGACAGGAGATGGGGGCCACGCACTTTGGAAATGTGTGAGGTGCAAGTGCATGGCCAAAGTAAAGGACAGTGTATCAGTAGGTGGTCCTGTGAAAGGCAAACCTGAGGTACCTTCTGTGCCATGGCAGGATGGGCACATGAAAGTAGGCATTGGTCAAATCGATGTGATCCAATCTCCTGCACTGTAGAGTATAACCCCACCTCAGAGTCCTCCAAAGCCAAGGACTGAGGGGTTCACAGGCTCACAAAGCATTTGGAGAGCAGTCAAACATGTTGAAGAATGAATGCAAGATTGCCCCCCCTCACATGCTCCAAAGCCATCAGTGAGGGGTGCCAAGCAAAATGGAGAGCTTTTCATGGCACCAAACTTTCTCAGAGAAGAATTTTTCTCACCAGACCTGAGTGGAACTTAAACACTGGCCGCAGGCCTGGCAGGTGAGGAATGTACAGTTGTGCCATTCCAATCAATTGTTGATGGAAAAAAAACAGACTTTTAAATTAGATTCACAATTCAATTGTGGGAAACCCTGATTCCAATAAACAAACGAGTGACATCACTAGGGGTTCTGCTGGTGAGAGCAAAGGGAACTGATGGATGCAGAGGAGAAGACTGTCAGCGAAGCAAAATAAGCTGTCTGTCTCACTGTGTCATTGTGAAAATGAGAAGGTATCATGCCATGGTTGTCAAAACTGACTGAATTTTGGAAAGAGAAATTCAAATTGTTGAAAAAGCCTTATAAACTACAAGGCTCATAGCGCTTCTCGAACTGAGTGGGCACACACATGTATTTGTGGCTGACAGTGAAAGAGGAAAACTCAGTGCCATCATATTTTCATCAATAATACTTACATTACCAGTCTTAACATACTTCACCCATTCCCGGGAAAGATGCAGACATGGCACACCTAACAGCTTTATTAGGAACAACGTTAACATTGGCATGGCTCTCCACCTTGGCTGCACTGGAGGATGATTCTGCTGTTGGATGTGGGCACCTTCATCGCAGCGGCGGGGCCAGTTGGTGGGAGGACAGCTGTGCCAGAACCCAAAGCACTGTGGTGAGGAGTGCATCACGATCTGAAGAGCAGAACATGCTGATAACTGCGGATCCAAACAGCCCCTGGTCAATGATAGGCGCATCCGCTTCTCACTGTTGCCAAGTCCAAAGCCATACATTGCAATGAAGAACCACCAACATCTCAGCAAGTCATCCCACATCCACAGCGATGCCCTTCAGAATGCGAAGGAGGATCCCAAGTGCTTGTCGCAACTCATGCAGCTCAGACTCACCCAACTCTGAGCTCACTCAAGCAGGAGAGTGAGTGAGCAACCATCAAGGTATTATTAGTCAGTGCAAACGCTTGAATTGCTGCCAAGAACGAGTGACCAAGTAAATGTGGGGTCACGCGGTGGGATTCCAGCTTCTCACAGCCAGTCTGCCACTGCAGGTGATCGTGCCTGCATCAGGTGGTCCCAGTTGCATCTTGCATACCACAAAACTGGCGCTTGTTGTGGGCAAACACAATTGAGGAATGTGCCTTGATGACGCAACCCTGCGCAAACTCTGTGAAGTAGAGTTGGCTGCAGCCTCATACACCCCCAGAATATCATCCAGAGGAGACTTCTCCACAATGATGAGTATATCTTTGGTGACAAGCGAAAGCACATCATTCTCTACAAAGATGCGATGCTTGTCAACGCTTGTCGCTCTTGTTGTATTTGTCCAACAGCTTTATGTGCTGGGGGCAGCGCACACAGCCTGCTCCTCACTTGGGGGACCCCCGCATGCTGAAAAGTGAAAACGCTCTCAGCGCACTTGCTCCTCCAAGGGAAGCGCCATGCATGCATAGCAGTCCATTGGTTCATGGTCAAAGCCCAAACAGAGCAACGCTCATGTTGGTCCCCCTCTGGCAAGACCACATGGTAGGAAGAGCAGGTCATCATCTTGGGATCCAGGGAGGAAAAAACAAGTTCAAGAATGCTTGATCACGGAGAGAAAAGGGGAGCTGATTAATGGGTGCATGGCCCTTTTATAGGGGCAGTCTCCCTCCCAATTGGTCAGGAAATTCAGGTTTTGGCTCAGTCAGTGATGCAAGCATAGGAGATATCCAATAGGGAAGCCCATTGGTGTGTGGAGCCTGTACGACATTGAACTGAGAAGGGTCTGGCTGCAGACGGGCACTCTCAGCCACATGCATGCTCAGCCACTGATATCAGGTGCACTCTCAGCCACAGCAGGAAATGCACCCAGGAATTGCGAACTGTCTACGGGAAGTATTTGTGAGGCTACTGTGAGCAGTATATTTTATTATATGTATTAATGACTCTATATACTATAATGAACGTATTTATTTTACGCGATAGACTGGAGTGAAATTATTTTGTTATGGCAGCTACTAGCTAGTAAGCTCACATTATCTTACCATAAAATAGAGACATTTCTACTTTTACAAAGCTTTTCATGGAATTATCTTGAAACACTTAGAATGCCTTAATTTCCAGTATGTTATTTGTTTGTTGTGTTTGTGTTGTTTCTCGATCTCAATGCAAGGCAAAGCAAGTTTATTTAATATTATACGCAGAGATCATACACACTTTTATAGAAATGGCTAAAAATGGTAAAAAAAAAAAAACAAGCAAAATAGAAATAAAAAGAAAAAATAGTTCAGAAAATCAATAAAATAAGATTAAATGTGCAGTAAAAATACAGCTAAAATCAGTACTCACAAGTAAGTGTTTATAAAATATCACTACCCCTCCAACCTCATGGTTTAGGTTTCTCATACAACCTTAAAATATTAGAAGCACATTAAAATTCATGTTTAAAGTGACAATGCTTATTAAGCTTATTTTTAAAACAAAGTGATGTTGGTGAGAGCCATAGTTCAAATGTATTGTTTTTTTGTGCTTTTACAGATCTACAGTATACTTCCATATCCCGTGTGGACTTCATACCACAGCAGTGCACTACATGTGCAGATTTAGCCATATGCAGGACATGCACAGATTTTGGGAAGAAATGGTTGACCGCAGGAAGTTCACCATGTACTGCTGCCTCCTAAACTAAATTAGTTTTTAGTCTTTAACTTAATTTTTTTTTTTTTTTTTTACAAAACATTATGTTTCGTTCCTGATGTTGTATACGATATTCATTGATTTCCAGCTTTTATTAAGTAGTTTGGTACCTCATGGCATATGTAAAGTGTATTACGTATTACAGTTCTGATATAGGGTTAGTAATTACTACAGAATTTTACAATTTTTACATTATATTTTACTCTTTATTCACGTGTGTGTATATATATTCACATGCCTGTGTATATATTTATACAAACATACACAATGCCTTGCAAAATTATTCACCCCTCTTTCCCCTTTCCCTATTTTGTTACATTACAACCTGGAATTGAAATTGTGTCACATCGCCTCCCTGACACTGGGACTAACAAGAGTATTAAACCTGAGGTTTGATGAAGTCTGCATCGGGGTTACTGTGGTTACAGTGTGTCTGTCCTTTTAAGGATTCCCCTTTTAGTCACTTCCGGGTTTGTCACGTCTTGGGTTGGGCTTCACTTCCCTTATGTGTCGCTTTCTCATTGGTTTGTTTTAGTTAATTAGTTCTTCTTAAAGGTAAGCCGAAAAGGCTACTTATGATCGAGCAGGCCTGCGAGGCATTTCAGAAGCTCAAAGCCCGGTTCACACAGGCCCCTATTTTAAGGCTCCCAGATTCGTCCCGACCATTTGTCGTGGAAGTCAACACTTAAGAGGTCGGTTTGGGAGGGGTGCTGTCACAGAGGTCTGGTACCCCGGAGAAGTTACACCCTTGCGCCTTTTTCTCACAAAAGCTAACAGAGGCAGAGCGGAATTATGACATAGGTTATCGTAAACTGTTCGCTGTCAAAGTGGAGGAATGGTGTCATTGGCTAGAGGGGGCTCATCATCCTTTTATTGTATTCACAGACCACCGCAATCTGGAATACATCCGTCAAGCAAAACGGCTCAACCCTAGACAAGCTGGATGGGCCTTATCCTTTACCAGGTTTAATTTTCAAATCATTTATCGTCCTGGGTCAAAAAATGGTAAAGCAGATGCCTTGTCTAGGTGTTTCGCCTTGCCAGAAGTCATCAAAGTTCTGGAGCCCATTTTGCCACCCGAGTTCGTGGTGGCCCCGATCACGTGGGACCTGAACAGGGAGATTGCCCAATTGGTGGGGGATCAATCACCTGTGTCAGGTTGTCCTCCTGAAAGGGTCTTCATGCCAGAGTCCTTGCGGGACTGGGTGGTGGAATGGGCCCACACTATGCCTGCTAGTGGACATCCTGGAATATCTGGAACCTTGCGGCTTGTGTAAGGTAAATATTGGTGTTCCTTGATGAAGCAGGATATCCAGAGGGCAGCTGCCTCTTGCTCAGTGTGTGCAGCCACCAAGAGCTCAAATCAGTTACCTGTCAGTAAATTAGACTCAAGACTCAAGACTTTTATTGTCATTGTACAGTTGCCTGGACAACAAAATGTGCTGGCAAGACCACAAAGATAGAAGAAGACAAGATATAAGAAACAATATAAAAACACTATATACACAATGTATAAGTACAAGAAAAAAAAACACTGGGGGGGTGTATGCAAGGACATCATAAATATAATAAATAAGGGGGGAAGGGCTTTAGTCCATAAGAATAAGTGAGACTATTGGGTAGGTTGATAATTGCACATTTGCCAAGATATTGCACATGGCCATAGTCAATAGCAGCAGTGAGATAACTTTATGGAAGAAATCTGCACACACGTGCACACCCACCCACACACACACACTCACACACACACACACCCAAGGTCCCATGAGATCAAAACATAGCAGTAAGGGGAAGATTGAAGGAGTGATATCAGTGATCTGATGCATTAAGAGTTCTGACTGCCCACGGGTAGAAGCTATTCTTTAGTCTGTTGGTTTTGCACCTGATGGATCTGAACCTTTTTCCAGAGAGCAGTATGTTGAATAAGTGGTGATTAGGATGGAGGTGGTCTTTTATGATCGCCCTGGCTCTGGAGAGACACCTAGAGCTGGCAATGGAGTCCAGGGAGGGGAGTGGACAGCCTATCACCTTCTCTGCTGTTCTGGTGACCCTCTGGAGTCTCTACTTGTTGGCTACTGTACAACCAGCGTACCACACAGGGATGGCGTGCACCAGCACACTCTCGATTGTGGCTTAGTAGAAGGACACCAGCAGGTTGGTCTGCAGCCTTCTCCATCTCAGAACCCTCAAGAAATGGAGGCGCTGCTGGGCTTTCTTCACTAGGGAGGTTGTATTTGTAGACCAAGACAGGTCCTCGGAGATGTGGGTCCCGAGGACACCCTCTCCACATAATCACCTTTTATGGAGAGGGGGGGTCAGCTTTTGTCTTACGGAAGTCCATGACCACTTCCTTGGTTTTCCTAGTGTTGAGGGTTAGGTTGTTGTAGTCACACCATTCTGTCAGACACTGGGCCTCATCCCTGTAGGCAGTGTCGTCATCGTTAGTGATGAGCCCAACCAGAGTGGTGTCGTCTGCGAATTTGATGATAGTGTTGCAGGGATACGTGGGGATGCAGTCACTGGTGTAGATGTTGTACAAAAGAGGGCTCAGCACACATCCCTGTGGTGAGCCAGTGCTGAGTAACAGGGTGGATGATCTCCGGTTACCAACCTTGACAGATTGTGGCCGGTCAGTAAGAAAGTTTTGATCCATGCACATGTAGCGGGAGGGAAGTCCAGGTTAACTAGCTAGGCTATAAGGATGTCTGGGATAATAGTATTAACAGCTGAGCTAAAATCAATAAAAAGCATCCTTACTGAAGTCCTAGGATTCTCTAGGTGATGCAGAGCAGAGTGGAGGGTAATGGAAATTGCATCCTCGGTGGACCTGTTCGCCTTATAGGCAAACTGGTGAGGATCAAAGCTGGGGGGAGGCAGTCCTTTATGTGCTTTAGGTTCTCAAAGCACTTTGCAACCACGAGCATCAGTGCAATGGGTCTATAGTCATTGAGGACACTGATGGTGGTGGACTTGGGGACTGGGACTATTATTGCCAATTTCAGGCAGTGAGGGACAGTGGCTTGTGACAGGGAGAGGTTGAAAAGTCTGGTGAACACAGGAGACAGCTGGTCAGCACAGACTTTGAGCACACTCCCAGGTATTCCATCAGGGACAGCAGCTTTCCTCTGATTTACTGCTCTGAACACATTACAAACTTGGTGTTCTTGGAGAGTGAGTGTGTGTGGGCTGAGCTCAGTGGAGGCTATGGGCAGGGCGGTTTGCATGGTAGGGGTGTCTACAGTTCTCTCAAAGTGGGCAAAGAAGTGATTTAATTCCTCTGCTAATGAGATGTCCATGTTATCTGTATTTGTCCCGCTGCCTCTGTAATTTGTGATGTGTTTCAAGCCCTCCCATACCTTTCTGGGGTTATTGTCTGAGAGGTGATCCGATAGCTTATTTGAATAGTCCTGTTTTGCTTCTCTGATGCCTTTTTTGAGGTCTGCTCTTGCTCTGCTGTACATATCCTGGTCCCAAGATTTGTATGCAGAGTTATGAGCCTTTAACAGTGCCTGAACCTTACCCGTCATCCAGGGTTTACGGTGAGGGTAGATCCGGACCCGCTTTTCCGTGGTGACAGTGTCCATGCAATGTGTGATGTAACCCAACACTGCAGCTGTGTTAGTCTCTAGATTGTCATGTTCGAAGATACTGCACTCTGTGAGGGCAAAACAATCCTGCAGCTGAGCAAGAGCTTCATCAGACAAGGTGTTAATGGTTCTGGTGATAGGCTTTGTCCTTTTCCTAAGTGGTGTGTATGCTGGGACAGCGAGCAGGGAGAGGTGATCAGACATACCCAGGTGGGGGAGGGGAGCAGATCTGTAGGCTTGCTTAATATTTGTGTAAACATGGTCCAAGGTGTTGTTCCCTCTCGTGGGGCATTTCACATGTTGAACAAATTTAGGCAGCACAGTTCTTAAGCATGCTTTGTTGAAATCCCCTGCGATGATGTGTACTCCCTCTGGATATGTCCATTGCTGTTCAGAAATTGAGTCATGCAAGTAGGCAAGGGCTGAGCTAACAATAGCATTCGGTGGTATATAGACAGCAGTTATTAGCACTACAGGCAGTTCTATGAGCAAGTAAAATGGTCTGCACACAATGGACATTGCCTCTATGTCCGGGGAGCAGACTGTTGTAATGATCTTAGTGTTTGTGCACCAGTTGTTATGTGTGTAAATGCACAAACCTCCACCTCTGCTTTTTCCAGCTGTATCCTTTCTGTCGCTATGGTGCATTGTACGGCCTGCTAGCTGCATCGAGGCGTCGGGAATTTCCTCTCGTAGCCAAGTCTCTGTGACGACCAAGGCCTAACAATCGCGGACGAGTGGATGTCCGGCAAGGTTGCTTCTTTAGCCTGGCTAGCAGGCTTGACCAGCAGCCCCGCTTTTGTTTAGGTTCCTTCCACCGCCTGCGTCGCTTGGCAGAGCTGATAACAATCCACGGAGCGCCCAATGATCTCGCTATCTCCGGGGGGATGTTGTTGAACCTCTGATAATCACTGGTAATGAGAATCTGGCTGTTATATCCAATGTTACATCATTCCAGATGACTATAGATGAGTTTGGCTTTGCAGTAATTCATAAAATAACACACTTAAAACACAAAAAAAAAGCACCTAAGTGGAGAGTCTGGAGCCGCTGCGTCTGTGCACACTGCCATCTGAGCATTGCCCCTACTGATACCGAACAGACTGAGGTCTCATGTGGCAGTGGATTTTGTCACGGATCTGCCAGTGTCTAAAGGGTACACCACTATCCTCGTGGTTGTGGACTGATTTTCTAAAGATGTGCATTTCATCCCTCTAGTTTCTCTTCCCTCTGCCTTTCAGGTAGCTGAGGCTTTGTTCCAAAATGTGCTCCGGGTATATGGGTTGCCAGAGGATATCCTCTCTGACAGTGGCCCATCTGCTGGGTTTGGAGGGTATTCATGGTGAAGCCGGGGGTCACCATGAGCCTGACATCTGAGTACCATCTCCAGTGCAATGGTCAGGTTGAATGCACCAACAAGGAGCTCGGGAGATTCCTCCAGTCCTACTGCTATGCCAGGCAACATGACTGGGTGGAGTTCTTGGTTTGGGCAGAGTATGCCCAGAATTCAATACGCTATCCTGCTACTGGCCTAACCCCCTTTGAGTGTGTTCTAGGGCACCAGCTCCCACTGTGTCCCTGGAACAGTTCTTCATCCGAGGTCCCTCAGGTGGAGGATTGGTTCCAGAAGGCAGGGTCTGGGAAAGGGCACATGCTAACATCCAGCAGGCAGTTCATCATTTTATCCGTCAGACAGATTGAAGGAGGTGCGAGGTGCTGGAGTACCAGGCAGGTGATCGAGTCTGGCTGTCAACCTGGGATTTATGTCTTGGTCTCCCCTGCACTAAGTTAACCCCTAAGTTTATTGGTCCCTTTCTTATTGTTGAAATTGTAAATCCTATGTCTGTTAAGCTTCAGTTGCCTTCTCACATGCGTGTCTCCCATGTTTTTCATGTGTCTCTCCTCAGGCTGGCGGTCCAGGGTCTGTTGGATTGGGGAGATGCAGAACTGACGTGGCCAGGGAGGTCGACTGGGAGGTCACGGTCCTGAGGAGAGGAGTTGAGTCCCGGCGCGAGATGTCCTCAGTCAGGTACTGATTGAGGAGTTTCACCATTCTCACGGAGACCACCTGGGTCAGCCTCGGCCACGCTCGGGGTCACGGCATCCTGGCCAGCTGCAAATGCGTCCTGCATGGACGGTGGGGTGCCCTCACCCCCCTTTGGAGGCTGGTTCTGGAGGGGGAGTACTGTCAAATCTGCGCTCCTCCCTGACACTCGGACTCACTAGAGTACTAAACCTGAGGTTTGATGAAGTCTGCGTCTGGGTTGTTATGGTTACGTTGTGTCTGTTCCTTTAAGGATTCCCCTTTTAGTCACTTCCAGGTGTGTCGCATCTTGGGTTGGGCTTCACTTCCCTTATGTGTCACTTTCTCATTAGTTTGTTTTAGTTAATTAGTTTTGTGTTCTGTATATATAACCAGTCCGATTCCGTCATTCTTTGTCCGTCCGCCCTCATGATTGCTGCTTCATGTCTGCTCCGTTCTAGAAACCAGCCAGCCGAGCTAACCACTAACCACTAACGCTACCAAGGAGGTGAAGTACCCATCGGTTTGTTATACGGCTCTGCTCTCTCCATCTCAATTTGTCTGTTCATGTTAGGAGTGTGGCAGTTCTTGTTTGCCATGTGGAACTGTGGATTTATTCACTTGGTGACTCCCGTTCTGCAACCCATCGAGCATTCTTGGCACATCAAGCTCATCTGAGGTAAGAAAGCTAACCCCTTAGCCTACGGGCGAAGATTACCACTCTGCTCTCTCTCTCACTACAAAGTGCCATGCGGTGGAGTTTACCGGGATGCTGTGAGACAGTTATATTCAGCGGTGTGTGGGACTTTCATCTCAGTTACCGGTTCGGCTTGGCTGTGCTGTTTTCATTGTCTGTGTTTGGACTTTACTCTTGTGTCAATAAACTCTCTCGAACTAGATTCCTGCATTTGCGTCTGACTTCCTTGCGTGAAACATCACAAATGGATTGTTTTAGAAATAATTTATATTTAGTTTACAACGTTTGAGATGCAAAATATTCTTTATTGTGAAGGAAACAAAAAATTACCAAAAAAACCCAAAACAACCCCTTAACAGAAAACTTGTGTGTGAATAACTATTCACCCCCTCCAAGTTAATACATTGTAGAGCCACCATTTGCAGTAATGACAGCAGCATGTCTTTTGAGGTATGTCTCTAGCCACTTTTCCCCATTATTCCAGACAAAACTGTTCCAGCTCTTTCAAGTTGGATGGGTTATGCTGGTGTAGAAAGAGCTCCTTGGTCTTCATTGTGCTGCTTGCTTGATGTTGCCTTTTGCTCAGTGGTGCTGCAGACTCTGGGGCTTTTCAGAGCATGTACAGTATATATGTATGCTGAGGTGTTGTGACACCTAGACTGCAGACAGGTGGACCTAATTTAATTAATCACGTGCCTTCTTAAGATAATTGGTTGTGCTCATGTTGGCACTTCATAGAAAAAAATATCTATTTTTTAGTTCATATAATTTTTAGGATTTTTAAAATTTCATTTTACTTGGACTTGAACTATTTTGTATCGATCCACTACATAAAATAAAAATTAATGAATGTAATGCAACAAAATTATGGAGTGCGAAGAGTGCCAAAATTAAATATATAAATACGTCAGTTAAATAATTAAATGTCATTAATTGTTTAAAACAGTAAATATAAAGATAAATAATTATTTAAATGTCATTAAATATTTAGAATGGTAAATAAAAACATCATTAATTAAATGTGGTTTTAATGATTTAAAATGAGAAATAAAAATATAATTAATTAAATGTGTCATGAATTATTTAAAATGGGAAATAAAAACATAATTACTTAAATGTGTCATTAATTATTTAAAATTGGAAATGAAAACATTGTTAATTAATTAAATGTGCAATATATCATTATTTTACTATGTATTTCATTTTGGCAACGTTCCGCACATCATGAATTAATTTTGTCTGTCAGTGGGCAGAACAAATGCTGATCTACTCAAGACAGCCAATTATCTTGAGTAGATCAGCGTTTGTTCCACCCTCTGACTTTGATGGGCCAGACTGACAGATAAAATAAATTCATGATGTGCAGCAAACCAAAGTGACACAGCGAATCATGAATTAATTTTATCTGTCACTGCGGGTCGTCAACCGAGCGTAACATCTGATTGGCTACCCTTTACAGCTAGTCAAGACAAACAGATCCCAGAAAAATGGATCAATACATGGCCCGTCAACATACTTCGAGACAATAGATTCGTTTTACTACCTAAGATAATCAAGAAGAAGAAAAGTTGGCACAGGCCTTAACTGAGCGAGACACACATGACAAAATGTTGAAAATGTGCCTGGAGCTGTTGAGAGAAGTGGCGAATTTAGTAGAAGAAGCTCTGCAAAGAACTCCGTCATCGTAGCCAGTTGCTCCATCTCGTACACCTATACAAGGTAAGTAATTAGCCGCCTCTGCTACTAATCAAGTAGCATTCTTCTACAAGAACATCAACATATTAGCAATGGACTATGATCCATATATTTGTGGTAATTGAGAAATGACTTATTAGCATGTGTTGTATGCGTGTATGTTTATTGTGGGTGCAGACCAAAACAATCGTCTGCACAAGATCATGGCAGATCAGCGTTTGTTCCACCTACTCACTTTGATGGGCCAGGCTAACAGATTAAATTAATTCATGATGTGCGGAACATTGCCAAAATGAAATACATAGTGAAATAATTATATATTACACATTTAATTAATTAACAATGTTTTTATTTCCCATTTTAAATAATGAATGACACATTTGAATAATTATGGTTTTATTTCCTATTTTAAATAATTCATGACACATTTAATTCATTAGATTTTTATTTGCCATTTTAAATAATTAAAGCCACATTTAATTAGTGAAATTTTATTTACCATTTTAAATATTTAATGACACATTTAAGTAATTATTTATCGTTATATTTCCCATTTTAAACAATTAATGACATTTAATTATCGACGTATTTACATAATTAATTTTGGCACTCTTAGCCCTCCATACAAAATAAGGAAAAGCGGGTGAATACTTATGCACTACCTGTCACGGCGCCACCCTCGCCGGCCGTGCCACGCCCACGATCGCTGGAGTACTGACCTGGGGGTATTTGTTTCTGTCTTTGGGTACACTTGCGGTGCCTTCCCTGATGTGTCTGTGTCTCCTAATATTTCTCCGGTTAGCATTAGCTTTTCCTGCTAGCTCAATCCTCACTTCCGGGTTTCTGAGCCTACACTTTGTGCCGCCTCGGTAGTAGTTCACTCTCCATTTAGAGCACACCCCACTTCCGTGTTTGTAGTCTTCACTGCGTGCCCCCTACCTAGTAGGTTAGTATCTGTTTGGGATACTCCAACGGTTATTATCATTTTCACCTGTTCCTCATTTTGTTTTCGCTTCAGCATTGGCTTGGGCACTCATTCTTTCTTTCTCCCGTCTTATTTAATCCAGTTTGACCCAGCTCACCCCAATTCTGTCTCCCTCATTTTTACGATTGTGTGTGTGGTTTTTCTGTTCCAGTTTTTCCTGTTTCATGTCTGGTTGTTTCAGACATGAAACATTTCATTTCATTACAGGTTCGTGCTCTGGAGTTTTTCCCCATAGGGCTGGATTGCCCCGTGCGCCTGTTTAGATCAGTTTTCCACCTCGTGAGACTTCGATTGCTTGATTTACACTCTTTCCTGATTTCTCACGGAGGACTTTGAGTAGAGAGTTTTTCCTGGAACAGAAGCACGAGCCTCGTCTGTTTTTTTTTGTTTATTTGTTACTTTCTTTGTTTCTCCCTGTTTATCGTGTTTTTGGATTTTACCCTTAGACTGTGTTTTCCCGTGCCTCATCATTTTTTCTAAGTACCTGTTGTTGTTTTTTTGTTTTTTGAACCTGAGTATTTTTTTCCCTGCGCCTTTTGTCAATAAAGATTTAGCCTTGATTAACTTGGATTTACAGCCATACTAGGTAATTTTGATAAATTTGTCAATCGGATAAAATTGTTTGTAAATTGCATGAATTGTGTGTACTTTAACATGAATAATGCTTTCTGAAATAAGTAGTGTTTAATCCATAATTTTGGTCTTATTTGGGATGAAACATTTTTCATGACTGCCTAGAGTAAATTGTCAGACATGACATAAATGCTTCAAATCTTAACTATGTAAATGCTTACCAGCTATTTAAACAGGTCAGTCTGTTTAATACAATCAAATATGGTATATAAATACAAATGGTCATTTTACTTTCACCTGTAGGTTGCTGCCTATTTACCAGCCTTTTAACTGTGTTTTCTATCTCTACATTAGCAAGTTATGATGGTTGATGAATAACATAGTGGAAAAATTAAAACTAGCAGGGTCTGAACATCATTGCTCTCACTGCAACATGAATATATCTCAGTTGCGCAAATATGATCCGCCTAATCAACACAGTCGTTGGGAGCATTGCCCTCGTCATTTTATCACAGGTCCTCCAGGGAGGACTGAACCTGTCATTCATAATAAAGCACGGGAGAGTGATCCACACAGTAAATTAACTGTCTTATTTTTTCCCACAAATTCAATAAATATCAATTGAATTACTCAACAATCAAGAAGGAGGCCTTAGTGTTGATTTGGGCTCTCCAATATTTTGATGTCTTGATGATTTGAGGGTGGTTTGGGTCCTGTGGTGGTCTATTCTGACCACAACCACCTCACATTTCTTCAGTCACTAATCAATGCTAACCAACACCTTAAGAGGGATAGGAACAAGACAGAAAGGGGACACTAGACAGAACTGAATCAAACTAAATTGAAAAATGGCGACATCTGGTGGCCGCTCAGGTAGAAGCCCGGTGTCCATGACAACTTCTTGTAGATGAAAACTAATAAAATTATGTTACATCCCCATAATAAAGATATGCTCCAAAAACAAGGCTGCATTTATTTTTTTTATTTCTCCTCAATATCCCTGAATTAAATGACCTCATGAAAGTATAAGACCAACTATCAAACTACAACAATTGAGAAATTATTTTTGATATATACAATATATCTTCCAATAGTAGCCCCGGCGTTTATTCAAAAAATTATTCAGACGGCCCGGCGTTTAAAAGAGACCGGCGGTTGTTGGAGACCGACTATTATTCGCCTCGCAGACGGAATGGTGATGGGTAAACGGGGTTCATTTGGCAGTAAAATACGGTATGGTACCGTATTTACGGCCACAAAATGTAGGCAACAACACTGGATGAACATTTTAGGATTTAATGAAATTCAGTACAACAGTACGGTATTATTAAAGCAGTATATGGTATTACCGTAAGCATGAAAAACAGGTACGGTAGACGTCTACTGAACTTTCTTGCCAATGATGCCACCAGCACTGGCCTGCACCAGTCCAAATTTCGCACGAAAGCGCTCATCAGCCCGACAAGTCCGGTACAGACCGGCGCTTAAAGGAGACCGGCTACTATTGGAGACCGGCGTCTATTTGTCGCGACATCTCTTCAAACCCGGCGTTTATTGGAAATGGGCATCAAAAAGAGACGGGCCACTACTAGAAGATATACGGTACTTATATTTTATTACTGTTGTAACTACCTGGCTCAAGGCAGAGACGGCATAAAGGGGGAGACCACACCGGTGTATAGTTAAATAAGTATATTAAAGAAACTATGTACAAAAACATAATGGAATATGGGATGAAAAGGCCAATGACAAAAAAGCAAAGACTCAGCCAGTGCCGCAGCGAGCAAAGTGTAGCCAGGGTAAAGAGATCCTGCAAATTCCTAGACCCAGATTTATCTGGCTGCTAATCATGCCATCCATTAGTTTATGTCACCCAAACAGAGGTGCAAAGTAACAAATTACATTTACTCATGTTACTGTAATTGAGTAGTTTTTGTGAGTAATTTGTAATTACTTTTGAAATAGGTAATTTTACTTTTACTCAAGTACATTTTGACCCAAGTATTTTACTTTGCTACAATGGAATCCGTTGTAAAACGCGGAATGTCATATAATTCGTTCATATCCGTGTGTGGGCAAAGCAAAGCAAGGGTTTCTAATCAATTTTGGCCGCTGCAGCCCCCTGTACATGTTACCTGTTGATGGGACTCAGCTTTCCGCACACACAAACGCACAGACACAGAGGGGAAAAAGTCAACGGTCAGCTCTGGCGAAGAGGCTCGCTGAAACACCGAAGTCCTCAAAAAAATTACGCAATTCGAGGGTTAGTGCAAACTTTAGAGCAGAACAATACCCAACGATTTTTATGAATCGGGAGAACAACTCTTTTGTACGTTTTGCCAGCACATGATAGACTGGACCCGCAAGAACACGTGACCACCACTTAGAGTCAAAAACTCACATCAGACTTGTTTCATTTTGCACGAAAAAATGAATGTTTTTTTGTTGTTTACAGGTAAATATTTTACCAAAGCAGAAAATGTTCTGCTGAACCCCAGCACTTTGTTGAATAACAGTCATTTAATGTGATTTATTTTCTATTGCATTGTCCTTTTTCCCATCCATTCCATGATTAGACACTTTCTAGGAGAATAATTATGATTATAACGTAAAACACGGCATTCAGAAGAATAAAAATGGAAAAAACGAATTCAGGAAAAAATAAAATGGAACTTAGAATAAAACAAAATGGACTACATAGGGCCCTACACTTGTACTTGAAAATGTTTTATGGGGTGGTCTGAACAAAGTTTGCACATTATACCACCTAAAGGTTGATTAAAAACAACTAGTGCTGGATTGGATTTATGACTAGTCCTTTTTTTACATCAAGTAATTGAAAGTAACTAAGTAACTGTTACTCAAAGTAAATTTTAAATGAAGTACTTTTTTACTTTTACTCGAGTAGATTTTTAGATGGGTACTTTCACTTTTACTTGAGTAGAATTAAGCAAAGTTAAGATACTTTTACAACCCCAAATCAGAAAAAGTTGGGACGGTATGTTAAAATCAAACTGAAAACAGTACTTTGTTAAATTATCTTTGACCTGTATTACATTGAAAAAAATACAACACATTATTTAATGTGTTCCTCATGAATTTTATTGTTTTTTCAAAATTAACACGTATTCCAATTTTGGTTCTTGCAACACATTTCAAAAAAAGTTGGAACAGTAAAGCATTTACCTCTTTGTAATGTTGCCATTTCTTTTCACAACACTTGAAAGACGTTTAGGGACTGAAGACACCAAGTGATGAAGTGTTTCAGGTGTAATTTTGTCCCATTCTTCCTGCAAACAAGTCTTAAGGTGGGCAACAGTACGGGGTCTTCGTTATCACATTTTGCGCTTCAAAATGCGCCACACATTCTCTATTGGAGAACAGGTCGGGACTGCAGGCAGGCCAGTCGAGTACCTGTACCCTCTTCCTCCGCAGCCAGGACTTTGTAATGTGTGCAGAACGTGGTTTTGCATTGTCTTTTTGAAATATGCATGGGCGTCCCTGGAAAAGATGTCTTCTTGAAGGCAGCATATTGTGCTCCAAAATCTCTATGTACTTTTCAGTATTAATGGTGCCATCACAAAAGTGCAAGTTACCTTTACCAAGGGCACTGACACAACCCCATACCATGACAGACCCTGGCTTTTGGACTTGTTGCTGGTAACAGTCTGGATGATCCTTTTCTTCTTTGGTCCGGAGCACACGGTGTCCATTTCTCCCAAAAAATACCTGAAATACTGATTCATCTGACCACAGTACACATTTCCACTGTGTGATGGTCCATCCCAGATGCCTCCAAGCCCAAAGAAGTCGACGGCGCTTCTGGACACTGTTAACATAGAGCTTCCTTTTGGCACAGTACAGTTTTAACTGGCATTTGTGGATGTAACTACGTATTGTGGTACTTGACAAAGGTTTGCCAAAGTAGTCCTGAGCCCATGTGGTGATATCGCTTATATATGAATGACGATTCTTGATGCAGTGCCGCCTAAGGGATCGGAGATCACGGTTGTTCAGCTTAGGCTTGCGCCCTTGTCCTTTACGCACTGACATTCCTCCAGATTCCTTGAATCTTTTAATTATGTTATGCACTGTTGAAGGTGAAATATCCAAATCTCTTCCTATCTTTCTTTGAGGAACATTGTTTTTAAACATTTCAATAATTTTCTCACGTATTTCTTGGCAAACTGGCGATCCTCGGCCCATCTTTGCTCCTAAAGGACTAGACCTTTCTTGGATACTGCTTTTGTACCAAATCATAATTACAATCACCTGTTGACATCACTAGTTTCAAATCCCCTCATTATTTAACCAATTTACCTCATTACTAGCCCTAAATTGCTCCTGTCCCAACCTTTTTTGGAATGTGTTGCAGGTCTGAATGACAGGAAAGGATGTATATTTACAAATGAAATAAAGTTGACCAGACAAAACATGAAATATTTTGTGTTCATATTGTCTGCAATGAAATAGTAAAAGTCAAAGTAAATTTAGAAATCACTACTTTCTTTTTTTTATTTGCGTTTTCCATACTGTCCCAACTTTTTCTGATTTGGGTTTGTACTTAATTACAATTTTTCAGTACTTTTTCCACCTCTGCACCCAAACCCAAGAGCTCCCCACCGCCTGCTCCGAAGCCGGCCGCTCAGCCCCATGTTTAATTCTGATTGTTTTTTTTCTGATTGTTTAATTCTGCTTTTTAAGTGTTTACTTCCCCATTGGTTTCCCCCTGTCTAATTAATCTATCCCTTCGTTTCTGTTTCCCCATATAGATCCCTTTGTTCCTTGTCCATCCATGGAAACGCAACCCAGATCCAAGGAAAGACAATATATTTAGAAACCTTACATGAAATAATTCAGATGTTTTATATTAAAGCTTCAGATATGAACTAGTATTTGCACTTCCTTAAACTGAGTCAAAACTGCTATTTACTGGCGGATCAGCGCTATTTTGCAAGCCATTTAAGGTGAAACCAAAATCGCGAATAAGGAGCTGGCCAATAAGGAGCCAACTTCAGCCTTGTAAATCTCTCTGAAATCGCGAAGATTTTCATTTCTCTCTCTGTAAAATCATGTAGAAATTTAGCTCTGTGTGTGTGTGTGTGTGTGTTCTTGTACTTGCTACTTAGTAAGAACCAAAATGAGTTTTTAACCAGCAGAATGAGGGCGTTTTTGGGAAGTGAGGACTTTTTTAGTGGTTCTCACTTCTTTAAACTGCTTTTACAAAAAAAAATACAAGTTTATTTGCAAAACTAAAGGTATAGAAAGATTAGCTTTTGGTTACTGAGGTTATGGTTAGGGTTAGGTGTAGTATTATTTAGATACAGTAATATAGAAGTCAATGGAGGTCCTCACTACTATATAAGTACAAGGATGTGTGTGTGTGTGTGTGTGTGTGTGCGTGTTATGTGTGCACTTGTGTGTGTGCGCGCATCTGGGCAGAACTCAACAAATGAGAATTGTAATGTGTGTATTTTCCAATGCGCGCTCTCTGTCCGCTGCTGGAAGTGGCCACATCTGTGTGACAATTGCAATGTGACCATGTATTAAAGAATTTTAAACACGCGACCATGCAACGACAACAAAAGCATGCTATATGAATTAACTAGTTTACGGGCATGTTTTTAGGATTCCAATCCTGGAAGTTCTGGCAAATATGACTTCACATGTTGTGTGCATTGTAGAGCCTGGCAATTTATGACTCACCCGTTAATCACCCGGATCCATTAAAGTGCCCCTATTTTGCCATTTTAAAGGTTGCTAATATTGTTTTATGAGTCTCTTAAAACAGGTTTACATGTATGCAAGGTCAAAAAACACTTTAGTTTTCTCCAAAAATAGATTTAATTTTACCCCATTTCTAAATGATTCGTAAACGACTCGTGTGAAGCAGTTGGAAGAATCAGTCTGTCTAAACCCCTCCTTTCCGTGAGCCCTCACTGCTGTGATTGGTCAGATGGCGCAGTCCTTTATGATTGGTCTGCCGCTACAGCGTGTGTCGGAAAACGAAACGCCCATTGCCATAACTGAACGATAGCTCTGGAGACCTGTCAATACATAGACAAGATGGCCTCGATTTCACCTTATCAATTCGAGCCGGAGTCTGACGATGAAACGGTTGAAGTGGCACATCGACAAGAAACTGTTTCGCAAGCACGACTGGAGCAGGACGTTTCTCAGTGGTAAGTGTTTGTGGGCGGGCAAGTTGTTCGCGACACAGAACGTGGGCAGACATTATTCAGATATGTTACTTTGTGACGTGTGGCCATAACAGAAAAAGATTCGAATTGCTGACGACTCGTTTAGGCGAATGTGAGCCGACTCTTTTCATTTATCGTGCACTGTCGGCGTCACAACTTTGCAGATAGTTTATGTTCACATACAGCTACATGACACACTGCATGAAAGATCATATTTGAAAAAGCATAGTAGGGGCACTTTAAAGTATTCATGAGTCAAGAAACTGAGACCTCCATTAACCTAAATCCATCGAGTCCTAACTACACAATGACAAAAATATAAACCCCATCACGTATATACATCTTATAATAATTTCAAACTCATTACAAAATCAGTACAGCCATAGTAGCAAGTATAGCTTGCTAATATATAGCCGAATCACTGTCATGAGTGAATCACGAGTCACTGTCATGAGTGAATTCGCCATTAACTTAATCTACAGCCAGAAATATACAGCCGAATCTGGGGTGCGTTTTCCAAAAGCATAGTTGCTAACTGCTACGCTAACTACATTAGCAACTAACATAGTGTACTTTAGCAACTAACACATGCTTTTGGGGTAACATAGCATAGTTAGCAACTATGCTTTTGGGAAACGCACTCCTGAATCACACACACAAGTGGGTTAGCGCTCCCCAAACCACATATAGAATGAATCCTCTAGTGCCACTTGAAAATAGATATTTGCCACTCTGGTAGCCTTGTCTTGATACTTTGTCATTTATTTGGTAGTCCATTCATTCTCATCACAAGCCATGTATACTTTCTTCTGTGAAAAACAAAAGATTTAGTAATACTGCACACTCGGATCAGTTTAGTGAGTTACTCAGAGGCCGCCAAATCCAAAAAAGGAACCGAATGTTACATCTCTAGTTTACGCCCCAGTTCCAGAGTGGAACGTGGGCAGCAGCAGTTCATTTGCATTTAGGAATATTAATGAGAAACAGCCTGTTCTGAAAGGGACTGGGGGTAAAAAGAAAGCAAAAATGCCTAATTTGAGAGGTATTTTCAGCAGACTACTTCAGAGACATGTTTAGTGGAGCTCATAGACCTAGTTCAACAAAAAATTATATGGAACCTTTAATATGAGACCTTTAAGCATGGATGGCATAACTGCAGGTCTGTGAAAAATCAGAAAGCAGTCCTTATTTCAATATGTCATGTTTGATCACTTGGCACAATGAAGTAGGACACAAACGCAGGAGTCAAGTTATATGATTTAATGACAATATGCAAAAGTCCAGAAGCACATTCCACACAATGAGGAAACAGCACAGCCGAGCCAAATCGGGTCTTACTATGAAACTCCAACACTCTGTAAATGCAATCACATCATAGGCAAACTCCACACACTGGAATTGTAACACAGTCCAAGGGTCCCAACACTCAGAGTCTGTAGGGAAAGTCCCGACAAGCTCCTGGTAACTCCACCAGTACGGCACCTTGTAGACAGAGAGAGGGCAGATGGAGAACAATAGCCGTTTCGCTAAACAGGTTAGCTCCTCAGCTCATGGTAGCACGGCGTTCTAGAGATGCGTGGTAGATCTGGCAAGGTGGATACTTCACCTCGGGGTAGCGTTAGCAGTTAGCCTGAGTGTAGCTAAGCGGTTAGCCCTGTTGGCGTTGGCTGGCTTCTGTGACGGCGAACACAACAGGGGAGCGATCACAATGTTGAACGGACAACTAGTGATGGGATTGGGCTGGTTAAATAATACGTGCTCAGACTATTTAACTAAAACAAACCAGTAAGAAAACGGCACTCAACACAAGCAATGAGACACACTGGGGATGTGAAGCCCAACCCAAGACAACACACCGGGAAGTGACTAAGAGGGGATTTTCTTATCACACATATATCAAACAGCCCCGACACAGACTCATCAAACCTCAAGTTTAATACTCTGGTGAGTCCAGGCATCGGGGAGGAGCTGCAGACATGGCAATATAACTGCAATTTTGCTTTTATAGCAGCTATTCCAGGTGTTATATTTCAACACCTATACACCTGATTGAATTAGCTGATTAGAGGAAACAGACCTCAGCAAATGAGGATACTGTGAACTTGAGGACCATATTATTTTAATGACAATTATGAAATAATATATCTGTAGTTTGCAACTTTCAGGTTAGACTAAGATACAGTTAGGCCCAGAAATATTTGGACAGTGACACAATTTTCAAGATTTGGGCTCTGTATGCCACCACATTGGATTTGAAATGAAACAACTGAGATGCAATTGAAGTGCAGACTTTAATTCAAGGGCTTGAACAAAAATATCCTATGAAACGCTTGGGAATTGCAACGATTTTTCTACAAAATCTCATTTCAGGGGCTCAAAAGTGATTGTACAAATGAACATTACCATAAATAAAATCTTCATTTTTAATACTTTGTTGAGAATCCTTTGCAGGCAATAACTGCCTTAAGTCTGGAACCCATGGACATCACAAAACACCAGGTTTGTTCTTTTGTGATGCTTTGCCAGGCCTTTACTGCAGCTGTCCTCAGTTGTTGCTTGTTTGTGGGTTTTTCTGCCTTACGTTTTGTCTTAAGCAAGTGAAATGCATGCTCAATCTGGTTGAGATCTGGTGATTGACTCGGCCATTGCAGAATATTCCACTTCTTTGCCTTAAAAAACTCCTGGGTTGGTTTTGCAGTATGTTTTGGGTCATTGTCCATCTGTACTGTGAAGCGCTGTCCAATCAACTTTGCTGCCTTTGGCTGAATTTGAAAAGAAAGTATATCCTTATACACTGCAGAATTCATCCGGCTGCTTCTGTCTTCTGTCACATCATCATAAACACTAGTGACCCAGTGCCATTGGAAGCCATGCATGCCCATGCCATCACATTGCCTCCACCCTGTTTTACAGATGTGGTGTGCTTTGGATCATTGTCAGGGATCTGGTTGGGATTTGAGCAGAATGCTAGTCGTTAGCCATTAGCCCATGTAGCGTGGTTGGTTAACCCATTAGAACGCGAGTAGGCAGGATGGCCACACGATTTGTTCTAAGAACTCTCTAAGCGTAGAGCAAGGATTCCCACAAGAATTCACATTCTAT
The DNA here is from genome assembly GCA_032718565.1 of Distichodus sexfasciatus. Lineage (NCBI taxonomy): Eukaryota > Metazoa > Chordata > Actinopteri > Characiformes > Distichodontidae > Distichodus > Distichodus sexfasciatus. The sequence continues at coordinate 410,951 of JAVGVS010000103.1, read as the reverse complement.
AAGACACACACTCAATCAAGGAGATAACCAAATAACTGAGAATACTCACAGTAGATACCGACATGGAAATCGGAGTTGGGCTGGTGACTCAATGACTGAGCGACGCGCCGCAAGAAAATGACTCCTTTTATGCTTCCCGACAATGCCGACTCATTCCGAGTCCTTGTGCCAGGCGCGTGCTCAGAGTGCGCGTGACAATCATGAGCCGTTCCAAGCCTTCTCCATACTTTCTTCTTCCCATCATTCTGGTACTGATCTTAGTTTCAACTGTCCAAAGAATGCGGTTCCAGAACTGGGCTGTCTTCTTTAGACATTTTTTGGCAAAGTCTAATCTGGCCTGGTTTTATTTAAGGGTGCCTTTCAAGACACTCAAGGACACCTTACAGAATCAAAAGAAAAATACCAAAAACAATAAAATACAAAATAATAAAGAAGAATAAAAACAACATAAATATAAAAAAGAACAACATTATTGATATATAATAATAGAAGTACAAACTTCTTTAAACTGATACAAATATAAAACAAAATCAGAGGGAGAAAACGAGTTTAAAAAGATGAGTTGTAAGTCTGGATTTGAAGGTGGAAAGTGAATCAATGCCACGGGGTTCCAGAGGGAGGGAACTCTAGAGACAAGGAGCAACGTGGCTAAAAGATCTAAACCCCATTCCGGACAAATGAGTGGAGGGTGTGACGAGCAGATTGAGAGAGGAAGACCTAAGTGTACGAACAGGTGTATAAGTAGCAGATCAGACAGATATGGAGGGGCCTGTTTATGAAGAACAGGGAGTCAGTGAAGTTCACAAAGGACTGGGGTGATGTGTTTTATGGAGGATGTTTTAGTAATAATGCAAGCAGCAGAGTTCTGGACCAGCTGTAATCTGTACAGAAGCTTATGAGGGAGGCCTACCAATATAGAATTACAATAATCAATGCGAGATGTTACCAGAGCATGTACAAGAATGGCAGTACTTTTAGGATTGAGGAAAGAACGGAGACGGTTTATATTGCGAAGATGTAAATAAGCAGGCCGAGTAATATTGTTAATGTGAGATTTAGTCAAAAGTCAAAGTCAAAGTAAACTTTATTGTCATCTCTGCTATATACTGTACAGATACATAGAGAGACGACACAACGTGGCTCCAGTTTTAACAATGCAGTAGGAAAAAAGGGAACAAAGAACAATTAAGGCACATGGAATAAACACCAATAAATAATGTACAAAATATACATTTTGAACTAGACGTGAAATATTAAATATAACTTTATACTAGAACTAGAATTAGAAATAGAGATAGATAGAGAGACAGTTTGGATGCAGTATTACCTACAATGTGGAATTGACTTTCACACTTTTACATTGGATGTGCAGGAGGTTAGAAACAGTTATAGTATGAAAAAAATTCTATATCTAGTCTATTTATACATTCAAAGTTCAATATTTGTGCAAATAGTGGCAGCAGTGCAAAAACATTTATTGCAGTGTTGTGTCAAGTAATTTGAGGAGGAAATAGTCCGTATAGCAGCAAAAATAAAGTGCATCACCACGACGGTGATGTGTAAAGTGCAGTGATGCAAAGGAGTCAGTTAGTTCACAGTCCGGGTGTGTGTGTGGGGGAAGTGTGAGGGCAGGAAGTGTGTTCAGGAGTCTGATGGCTTGTGGGAAAAAGCTTTCACACATCCTGGTGGATCGAGTTCTGATGTTGCGATAGCGTCTGCCGGATGGGAGGAGTGTAAGGAGTCCATGTGAATGATGTGAGGGGTCAAGCACGATGCAGGAGGCCCTCCTGATGTAGAAGATGTCCTGCAGCGGCGGGAGAGACGTACCGATGATGTTGCCAGCTGCTCTGACAATCCTTTGAAGCCACCTGTTACAGCGGGGACAATAAGTATTTAACACATCAGCATTTTTATCAGTAAGTATTAGTATTAAATAAAGTGTGTTCAATACTTATTCCCTGTGTCATTTCACTTTATTTATTATGACTCAACTTGTATACTTAAATGTTCTGATTTCTTTGTATGAATTCAATATTTGGCTTGATGGCAACATCTGGTGGAGATTTTGTGTCAATAGCCCACTTAGAAATCCCCTTACTGATAAAAATGCTGATGTGTCAAATACTTATTGTCCCCGCTGTATCAGCAACAGTGCTGTTTCCGAACCAGAGACGCAGCTGGTCAGAACGCTCTCGATGGTGCCCCTGTAGAACACAGTGAGGGTGGAGGGGAGAGGTTGGCTCGCTTCAGCCATCTCAGGAAGTGCAGATGCTGCTGTGCTTTTTTGGTGATGGAGGTGCTGTTGGTGGTCCAGGTGAGGTCATCTGAGATGTGAACTCCCAGGAACTTGGTGTTTTTTATAGTCTCAACCATGGAAATGTGGATGCTGAGTGGTGTGTGGATGCAGGGCGGTGCAGTTGTGGGTCAGGAGTGTGAACAGAAGTGGGCTGAGAATGCAGCCCTGACAAAGTGCCATCAAGGATGACACCCAAGCTCTTAACCTGAGTAGAAGGGGTTACTATGGAACTATCAATTGACAATGAGAAACTATGAGTTTTGGTGAGAGTAGAATTAGTTCCAAGGAGAAGAATCTCAGTTTTACTGTTATTAAGTTTGAGAAAATTGTAAGGAAACCAGGTTTTTTTTAATCTCGGATAAACAGTTAGAGAGGGTGGAGGGAGGGACAACAAAATTGGGTTTGGTAGATAAATACAGTGTCATCAGCATAGCAATGAAATTAAATGCCAAATTTTCTAAAGATATTGCCCAGTGGTAGGAGATAGGTAATAAATAAAAGCTGTCCCAAAACAGAGCCCTGGGGAACACCACTTTTACCGGAGTGGAATGGGATCGAAAGTTCTTTAGTGTGACAAACTGTTCACGGACAGAGAGGTATGAAGTAAAGCAGGCATAAGAGTGTGAAGGAAATTTTTATTACTAATTATTCTTAAAGATCCTAACTGTAAGTAGAGTGAGTTTTGCTCAGTGTGACTTCTTCAAGACCTTATCTAGCTGACTTGATAAGACAATGAATTGTGTGTGCGTAAGCCAATGAATGATATGTGTGTTGTTTTGCGTGCAAGATGCTTTCTCCTTCTGTTGGTTGATTATCGCTGTCCCAAAGGGGAAAGACAAAACAAAACAAAATGTACTCTTGTATGTCACCGTGTGCCTCCTCGAGGTGATAACGGCCGATTGGGCACTTTGTGATTCGGGGGTGTTTTAGCACCAGTATGTAAGGAGAATGCACTTTTCACTCAAGGGCACTCTCTGATCAGCACGCTGTGAAGGAGACCTGCTCATTTGCCTGGCAAATTATTGTTAATGCAAATAAATACTTTGTGATCGGACTTCTTCTGACTTTGGTTTTATTTTTGCTCAGTGGAAAATCCTAGCATAACTTGGCGTCCACGAACAGGATTCCTCGGTACCGGATGACCTGCTTTAGAACTGGACACAAGGGCTGATCACCTCAGGAAAATTCTACCTGATCCCAGAGCCTCAAAACTGTGAGAAGGGACTTTAGTCGACGGAGTTGGAGTTGAAATTAGCCACCGCTGGAATCCACAACAAAGCGTTTGGTTTACCAAGGTCAGTAAAATTCCTCTCAGGCAGAGTTAAAATACTAAGAAAAATAAATAAATAACTGCCCATGTTTCCGGCATGGAACCGCCCAAACCAGAGCTGAAGGTAACTCACTGACTTTTGCACTGTGATGATGAAATGTTGCGTACTGTGCTAATCTAACCAAAACATTGAGATCGAAATCCACTCTGGGCAAAGATGCATTACCCAAACAGATCGAAGCCGGTGGTGACTGAAGCCGGAGACATGGTGATGGTAAGAAGATTCAGAAAACATTGGAGAGTTAAATGTTCAGATTGTGGACTGTTTCAGGTGCTGCTGATGGCGCCACGGTGAACAGCGGCCTAAAAAGCGCTCAGTGAATTCAGTGTTTTATACTGATTCTCGTCCGTTTTATACTTTCCATTTTAGTTTGTGATCCGTCTGATCGTCACCACCTGTAGACACCTGCTCAAAATCAGAAGAAAATGCACAATTCCTCCGCCAAATCTGCCGTCGGAACCTCACGGAAACCTAGGCAGCGAGGCAACGAGGCGCAGCTGGCGGCAAGCGCTGTTCCCGGAAACAAAAGCGAACTGGCGTGCAGGCTTTAGCATGAATGAAAGCTAACCCAGCCCGCCCCGGCACTTCCATCTGTCCTGCTCTCCAGCGTCCGCTCACTGGACAATAAATGGACTATCTGTGGCTCAACAATCAAGCCAGAAGTGAGATAAAGAACTGCTTTCGTTTTATCTTCACGGAAACGTGGCTGAATGCGGACATCTCAGACTCTCGGCTATCCGATTGAAGCAGGCTAGCATGCTGTCGGGCGATAGAAGCCTCTTTAATCGGTAAGAGCGCGGAGGCGGTTTGTCTTGATCTTCATTAACAAGCTCTGGTGCATGAACTCTGCTAGTGAGTCGCTACTGCTCACCACAGATAGAGCTTCTCATCATAAAGTGCCGTCCATTCTACCTGCCGAGAGAATTCTCCATGGTGCTAATCGTATGTGATGTACCTGCCGCCCTAAGCTAAGCAGCTAACCTGGCCGCTTCTTGAACTGTATAAGGCTATCAACAAGTTTTTAGACCGGACCCGGACAGATTTCTCATCATTGACAGCGACTTCAACCACGCGAACCTGAAGACAGTTCTCCCCAAATTCTGCCTGGATAAAGTTTACACCAACGTGCGTGGTGCCTACAAAGCAGCAGTGCGCCCACATCGGCTCTTCAGACCCACTTTACAGTGATGCTGCTGCCCGCATATTCCAGCACTGCTGAAGCATGCGAGACCTGCCAGAAGACCATCAGAGTCTGGCCAGTGGAGCCTGGGATGTTTTTTTTAGAAAGGTGGCGGCGTCACGGCGGCTGCGTTAACCTGGACGAGTTTGCAGAATCTGTGACTTGCTACATCTCCAAGTGCATAGAGGATGTTACCGTCAACACCATCATCCCCCAAAGACTGTGTGTGTGGCTTGGAGCAAGCTGGGACTGAGCACCTCACTCTGTAACTGGATACTGGATTTCTGACAGAGAGACCTCAGTCTGTCGAATGCAGCTGACAACATTTCCAGCACCATCAGACTAGTGCAGACTCCTCAGGGCTGCATTCTCAGTCCACTTTTGTTCACACTCCTGACTCACGACTGCACCGCCCTGCACAGCTCAAACCACATCATCAGGTCGCCCGATGACATGACCATGGTGGGCTCATCGCTTAGCTATAGCGATGAGTCGTGCAGAGATGAGTTCAGCAGCTAGCTGCCTGGTGCAGTGAGAACAACTCTAATAAGCTGAATGTGGACAAAACCAAAGGAAATGATCGTCGACTTCAGGAGAACTCGCTCCACCCACACACCACTCAGCATCCACGGTTCCACGGTTGAGACTGTAAAAAACACCAAGTTCCTGGGAGTTCACATCTCAGATGACCTCCTGGACCACCAACACCACCTCCATCACCAAAAAGGCCCAGCAAGCGTCTCCACTTCCTGGGGCGGCTGAGCAAACCAACCTGCCCCCTCCACCCCTCACCAGCGTTTTACAGGGCACCATGATCCTGACCAGCTGCATCTCCACCTGGTTGATAGCATAACAGTGCTGTTGCCGATATCAGAGCAACTCAGAGATCATCAAAGCAGCAGGCAACATCATCAGACATCTCTTCCGCCGCTGGGACATCTTCTGCAAAGCGCTGCATCAGAAGGGGCCTCCTGCATGATGCTCGACCCTCACACCCCTTCACACAGACTGTTCACTCCTTCCATCTGGCAGGCGGCTTTTCGCAGCATCAGGTCTCGATCCTCCAGGATGCGTGATAGCTTCTTCCCACAAGCCATCAGACTCTTGAGCTCACTCTCCCAGCCATCACACTTCCTGCACACACACACCTGGACTGCAGCAGTTCTGTTGCCACTGCCTTTACTTTACACACCACCACCGTCACTTTGATGCACAATAACTATTGCAGTGTTATGACACTGCACCTGCTTTCCTGTTGCACAAACATTACTCTGTACTGCTGTACAAATGTTTGCACATACACTGAAGTATTGCACATAAATAGCTGAATATAGTAACCCATAACCTTCTACCTCTTGCACATCCCATGTAAAATGTCAATTTGCACCTGTTTAAATGTTTGCATATTTGCACATATACTGAACATTAATATGAAAATAAATCGAGGATAGTATCTGTCATATTATAACTCTACCTCTTGCACATTCAGTGTAATGTCAATTTCAACCTGTTAAGAATACCATCCTGACAACAAAATTTTACCTCTATGTCTATTTCTAGCTTCTAATTATATTTAAAACTCTGTCTAGTTTAATATGTGCATATTGTATAGTTTAAATGTATATTGTTTTAATGTATATTTTGGTATTTTTTGCTTATTTATTGTCTATCCCATGTGTGGCTAGTTATTGCCACTGCCTATTTACCTATTCTCTGTTCTACTGTTCTCTGTTTTGTTTGCACTGGAAATAACCTGGAGCCCGATCCTCTCGTCTCTCTGTGTATCTGTACAGTATATAGCAGAGATGACAATAAAGTTGACTTTGACTTTGACTTTTTTTTGACCACCCTGACAGCTGTGAAAGTGGAGAAGGTAATCACCAGTTCATCTCCACATTACGAAGGGCACCAACTGCCAAGGAGGAAGACGGAACTGACACTGAGTAAAATTAGCTTTTACACAGCTATTGTGACAAGATGTGGGTGATATGGGTATTGTTGATAGGAGCAGGGGTAAGAAGGAGCCTGGGAAGAGTTGCAATCCTTAAGACTGAGTGAAGGGACAAACAGCAACAGTCGAGGTCGATGTGTAAGGAGCAATAAGGGGCCTAATTGACGGCAAAAGAGCTCATTGTTGACCTGGGAAAGAAGTACATCTATTTGGCACCATGTAGTAACTGGAACTATGTCACCAGCCCGCCGGAAGTAGAAAGGGATGGAGTATAGAATCCAAAATGGCCAGGTAGGGGACAGGTTCATGTTGCACGACACATCATCGGGATCAGCAGGAAATGTTTTGGATAGTGTAAACCAGATTAGAATCAAGGTTAGAATGACAGTAAGGGATGCAAGACCAAGACACTGGCCTATATATTATGTGGGGTTTGACCAATCAGGTAAACACATTCTCGTCGTTCACCAGTTTACAGGTACAGAAAGGCCAGGCAACAAAAGCGATAGCTAGTAGTAGCATACCCCAACAAGTACCATCAAACCAATCACACATGGGATTAAAATAGTAGATAAAAATTGAGGTGAAGGAGGTATTGGAGACAGAGACAGGATATAGAGACTACAACACTTGGCTAGAATGGGTGACATTTACAACAAACTCTTTACGTATAAGTGATTATGTTTGCACTAGTGGGAACCAATACTAACACCAAGTCCATTCCCAGATAGTTATGATGATGGAGTCCTGAAATGTCTAGTCAAACTGTTCATGGGAGATGACAGCGTTAGAAAGGGGGTGTGTAAAACGATAGACAAAACCTTCCTAAAGATAGAAAAGATGGAACAAGGGAAACTGCCTGCATTTGTAATGTCACAGGGCCCATTTAGTTGTATCACACGGTCAGGGAAGGGAAGACAAGTAGGACGTCTGACAAGTTGTAACAAAACAATCTCAACAACTCGAATGGGTAAGTGAAATGGTAGCAATATGACCATAGGTCGGTCGGACATCTGGTGGTTATGTAGTGAAGGAAGACTTAGGGCAGTCTTACCGGGGTACTGGCACGGAACATGCGCTCCAGTCCTGTTAGTCATGCCATTTAAAATCATAGGGATGATAGGACAAGAAGAGGGACAGCCATCCAGGCAAAAGAGGGATTTGATCCGTCCATCGTCATTGTTTGATCAACGCATATACATAGATGCAATAGGGGTGCCTAGGGGAGTTCCAAATGAGTTTAAAGCAAGGAACCAAATAGCCACAGGGTTTGTGTCATCCTTATTTTGGTGGGTTACAATCAACAAAAATGTAGATTGGATTAATTATGTCTATTACAATCAACAGAGGTTTATTAATCACACTAGGGACGCGATAAAGGGGTTAGCTGAACAATTAGATGCAACAAGCCTGATAGAATAGAATAGCCTTAGACATGTTACTGGCAGAAAAGGGGGGCGTTTGTGTGATGTTTGGAAGCAGTTGTTGTACTTTCATCCCCAACAACACCAGCCTGGATGGGACAGTTACAAAGGCACTGAAGGGCCTTACTTCATTATCAGCAGAGCTTGCGGAAAACTCAGGGGTGAAAGACTCTCCATTTGGGTTTCTGAATGAATGCTTCGGAAAATGGGCTGAACTGGTCTCGACAGCTCTGATTGCCCTGACTACAGGAGGCTGTTTGTTGGTTGTGTGTGGTTGTTGTTGTATTCTTTGTGCCAGGACCATGACCGAGAGGATGATCATCACCATGCTGGCAAAGGAAGGCACTAGACCATGGTCAAGCAAGCTGTGACGGACGACACCGGGAGTCCAGGGAATCCAGATTATGTGACCGAGAGCGACTCGACAGATGATGAGGAGTGAGACAGTGAAGTGCTGGTAACCTCTCCTGTCTAACCAGCAGGTCAGCTACGGCCCACAATGGGTCATCTGACAGAAGATTCCCGAACACCGGACACTTGCAGTAGTTGTAGTCTACCAGCCTTTTGATAGTTTAACTAATGACTAACTAATGTGTAATTCTTAGCTTAACTATAAATGATAAAAGAGGGCTGAACATGTAATCACTGTTTATGACTATTTCTTGTGTGATTGATTATGTTAGATGTAATCAAAAGGGGGGAGTGTGAAGGACATTTTTATTAATAATTATTCTTAAAGATCTTAACTGTAAGTAGAGTGAGTTTGGTCAGTGTGACTTCTTCAAGACCTTGTCTAGCTGACTTGATAAGACAATGAATTGTATGTGCGTAAGCCAATGAATATGTGTGTTGTTTTGCGTGCAAGATGCTTTCTCCTTCTGTTGGTTGATTATCGCTGTCCCAAAGGGGAAAGACAAAACAAAACAAAATGTACTCTTGTATGTCACCGTGCGCCTCCTCCAGGTGATAACGGCCAATCGGGCACTTTGTGATTCGGGGGGGGTTAGCGCCAGTATGTAAGGAGAACGCACTTTTCACTCAGGGGCACTCTCTGATCAGCACGCTGTGAAGGGGACCTGCTTATTTGCCTGGCAAATTATTGTTACTTTGTAACAAATTATTGTAAATACTTTGTGATCAGACTTCTTCTGACTTTGGTTTTATTTGCTCAGTGGAAAAATCCACGACAAGAGATGCATGTGATTCCGATGGAAAATATTTGCTCTAACAAGATGGAGTGAGAAACTGTATCAAAAGCTGAATTCAATCCAGCAACACCAAAATGGTGAACAGACCAGCGTCAGCAGCCAGTAACAGTGATTTTAACCAGGGCTGTCTCTGTGCTGTGAAAAGGGCGAAAACCAGATTGAAATTGTTCAAATAGATCGTTATTAGTGAGGTATGCGTATACCTGTGTGGCAACTGTTTTTTCAAGCATTTTTGTAAAAATGACAAATTGGAAATTGGTCTAAAATTGTTAAGATTATTGGGGTCAGCACCAGGTTTCTTTAAAATTGGAGTTATAGCAGCCATTTTTAATGATGGAGGAATAGAACCAGAAGTAAGGGATGAATGTACAATATCAGCTATTAATGGAGCCACACAGTGGAGGGAAGCTTTTACCAGAACAGTAGGACATGGATCTACAGTGCCTTGAAAAAGTATTCATACCCCTTGAACTTTTACACATTTTGACACCTTACAACCTCAAACTTAAATGTTTTTCATTGAGATTTTCTGTGATAGACCAACACAAAGTAGCACATAATTGTGAAGTGGTACAAAAAAAAATAATACATGGTTTTCAAAATTTTAAGCAAATAAAAATCTGAAAAATGTGGTGTGCATTTGTATTCAGCCCCCCTGCGTCAATACTTTGTAGATCCACCTTTCACTGCAATTGCAGCTGCAAGTCTTCTGGGGTATGTCTCTACCAGCTTTGCACATCTAGAGACTGAAATGTTTGGCCATTCTTTGTAGCAAAATAGCTCAAGCTCAGCCACATTGGATGGAGAGCATCTGTGAACAGCAATTTTCAAGTCCTGCCACAGATGCTCAATGGGATTTAGGTCTGGGGCATTCTAACACATGAATATTCTAAACAATTTCATTGTAGCTCTTGCTGTATGTTTAGGGTCATTGTCTTGCTGGAAGGTGAAGTCCTTTGCAGTCTCCAACAGGTTTTCTTCCAGGATTGCCCTGTATTTAGCTCCTTCCATCTTCCCATCAACTCTGACCAGCTTCCCTGTCCCTGCTGAAGAAAAGCAACATGATGCTGCCACCACTATGTTTCACAGTGGGGATGGTCTGTTCAGGGTGATGAGCAGTGTTACTTTTCCGCCACACGTAGCGATTTGCATTTAGGCCCAAAAGTTCAACTTTGGTCTCGTCTGACCAGAGCACCTTCTTCCACATGCTTGCTGTGTCCCCTACATGGCTCCTGGCAAACTGCAAACGGGACTTTTTATGTCTTTCTGTCAACAATGGCTTTCTTCTTGCCACTCTTCCATATAGGCCAGATTTGTGGAGTACACAACTTACAGTTGTCCTGTGGACAGATTCTCCCACCTGAGCTGTGGATTTCTGCAGCTCCTCCAGAGTGACCATGGGCCTCCTGGAAGCTTCTCTGACCAGTGCTCTCCTTGCTCAGTCTGTCAGTTTAGGTGGACGGCCATATCTTGGTAGGTTTGCAGTTGTAGCATACTTCTTCCATTTTTGGATGGTGGATTGAACAGTGCTCCTTGAGATGTTCAAAGCTTGGGATATTTTTTTATAACCTTACCCTGCTTTAAACTTATCTACAACTTTATCCCTGATCTGTCTGGTGAGTTCCTTGGTCTTCATGTTTGCTCACTAATGTTCTCTAACAAACCACTGAGGCCTTCACAGAACAGGTGTATTTATAATGAGACTAAATTACACACAGGTGAACTCTATTATCTAATTAGGTGACTTCTGAAGGCAATTGATTGCACTGGATTTTATTTAGGGGCATCAGAGTACAGGGGGCTGAATACAAATGCACGCCACACTTTTCAGATTTATATTTGCTTAAAATTTTGAAAACCATTGTCATGACCCCCCCTGGGCTTTAGACTTCAGTCCGCCATGTTGTGTGTTCTCTGTCGGCCATTTCGTGTCTGTTGTGTCTAGCGTCTTCGTCCATCTTGTGTGTACTGTATTGAGTATTCTGTCCATCTGTCTATGTTCCACCTTCCCATTGTGTCTCATTGGTTGATCACGGTTCCTCAGTTTGTTCACCTGTGCTTGTTCATTGTAGTCACACCCTCTCCTTCCCATTGGTTGTCCTTTTATTGGTTGTTTGGTGATTGCTTTCCCATTGGTTCCCCTTTGTTTCCTTGATCCAGCCCCTTGTTTGTGTGTGTGTATTTAAGCTCAGTTTCCCCAGTGGTTTTTGTTGGTCCACCCTCACACAACCCTCCCTCTGTTGGTGTGCTGCTCGTGAGTTTGTTGTAGTAGTTTTGTTCTGTTTGTGGTTCTCGTTCAGTTTATGTTTACTTGTGCTGTGTTTGTTTTTAAGTGAGCAGTTTGGTTTCGTTTTTGGCCCTCGTGCTGGTTTTGTTTCCATGTTTGTTATCCCAAATAAATGGCTTGCATCGTGACCTTGCCTCATGTCATGCCGACACCCTGCATCGTGACAACCATGTATCATTTTCGTACCACTTCACAATTATGTGCTACTTTGTGTTGGTCTATCACAGAAAATCTCAATGAAAAACATTTAAGTTTGTGGTTGTAAGGTGTCAAAATGTGTAAATGTTCAAGGGGTATGAATACTTTTTCAAGGCACTGAAAGTAGACGATTTAGATTTTTTTTTAGATTTTTTAGATCAGAGATTTAAGAGACAGTTGGAAGTGTAAAAAATGATAGAGAATTTAAACAGTGCTTACTGGATACAGAATTAAATATACTATGCAGTGAACTTACTGACAATGCCAGCTGCTGATGGATATTATTAATTTTTGCATTAAACAATTCATAAAAAACATTACATTGTGCAGTTGAGCAAAGGTGTGATGCAAGGGCATCAGGTGGTTGTAGAACCTTATTGATAGCAAGAAACAAGACTCTAGAGTTCCCTTGACCTAATCTAAATTGTTCAGCATAGTAGGCAGATTTAGCAGTGGAAAAAGCACCTTTATAATGAAGTACATGATCGGAATATATCTGTTTATGTTCAGCAAGCTTGGTCTTAGCAGCCAGACGTTCAAGTCTATGGCTTTTAGCTTTAAGTAGACGCAGCTGGTTAAACGGAGAAATCTCTGTAGTGCTTTGATCTTTAATTTTATCTCACTTGTGCGGATGCGCAAGTATTTGCATGTGAGCTCCTAATTTTCCTTCTCTATTTTCTCACGTACTAACACGGTCAGCTAATAGTGATTTTCAGTCCGGAAATGATTCTGAGTTAAAGAACATTTTACTATGTTGAATGTGGCCTTAATATCAGAGGTTGATCTTAGATCTGTGTTATAACTAAGTGTGTAGAGAAAGTTGCCATTGGGACAGGAATGCGTGTGCAGTGGGGTAAATTCAAATCTCCCTCCAAGGGAGGCTATTGTTCTTGAAAATTCCAATCTTAAAATTTGGCTGCTTTGTTCTCCCCCTTCTCGAGGGAGAACAAAGGATCGTATCAGTTCCAATCTTGGGTGGGTACGTAAATTTTGGGCCGATGTGCTGATAAGCATCTCTCTTTTCCCCCACACGTATATACGCAATCACGCCCCTCACGTTTGCAGGTGCAGACACGCACAATCGCACACTTGCCATTTCAAAGACATACCTACACACACCCACACCCACACCCAAACACCCCCACACATATAACATCTAGATTTATGATTTATGACTTAAATAAAATTATAGTTATGATAATAAACTTAATTAATTAATCTATTAATTATTGTAAATGTAATGTTAATTAAATTCACAATATTTTTTAAGTGCAAGTAATTTTATGAGACTGATTACTAAAAGATAAAGATACTGTGCGTTACCAACACAGCCCATGAAAAGGCTTTTGAGTTAAGTGTCCAATTACTTTTGGTCCCTTAAAAAAGAGGCGGCTACATATTAAAAAGCTGTAATTCCTAAACCCTTCCTCCAATTTGGATGTGAATTGTAAGACCTCAGCCCAGACCGAGGGAGGAATCTACCTCCTCGGAAAGGCCATCCGACCAAGACTCCAGTTCCAGATCTTCACAATCACCCCTGATTACCAGATCAGCGTCACCTGAGTTCTGGCCAATCACACCCACATCACCTGTATTTAAGGCCCTTTGCTTGGAAGTGTTCCCTGTGAAGTATTGTTATGCCTAGCGCTGCGTACCGAGCATTCTCCGATATTGCCTTCTTGTGTTTTGACCCTTGCTCTATGTTTTTGGATTACTCTTCTTCTGGATTCTCTGTGATGTGGATTTGATTGCCCCATGGACTGTGTATTTTGGATTTGACCCTTGCCTGAATAAATACCTTGAGTTTAGTCAATTTGTCTTTGTGCCTTCGACCTGGTTTTTGAGACTCTGGGTTTGGGTTCACCCCCCGATTGTTAGATGAATACCCTCAAATTAAAGTTGAGAGTCTGCACTTTAAGCCCACACTGATTTTATAACTGTATCTTGAATATGTTTTGGTAAACAGCTAAAATAACAATATTTGTGTCACTGTCCAAATATTTCTGGGCCTAACTGTAATTTACTCCATATGATAATGAGGTAATAGATAAGGTAATTTACTCCAAAAATGTCTGAAATGGTAAAGTTATAAAAGATCATTAACTTTTATAATTTACACAGACACACAGCCACAAACTGTAAAAACAATTAATCAGAAATAAAGTTATGAAGTCTCTTATTTTGTTCCAGAGCTGTATGTGATACAGTGTCACGTTAATACCTGATAATAATCATATTAACGTAAAGTAACACATAATTTTTGCATTTTATGTGAAAGAGGTCACATTGTAAAGTAATAAATGTCACAATCAAAAGCAATAATTTTTGTGTTACAACGTGATATGTCTCAGGTTATTACGTGACAGTTTTACGTTGTAACATGATAGATCTTTTTTGCTATGGTGTGGCAGCAGTATACTCCGTATGAAAGCACACCCACATTCAGCAAGATGTTGCAACTGTCTTCTTATTTCTATCTTTTGCTCACACTGTCTCTCGTGCTCTCTAACTCTCTTGCTCTCTCAGTCCCCTCTTGTGTTTGTCATATACATGCTTTGTCACTTTAATTTATTCCCTGACAGAGGCAATTACCCTACAAGGCTGGCATTCTTCCCAGGTTGAACAATACTTACTTTATGAATATATGAATATGTCAGCACCTGTATTTATAGATGTCGATCTGTTTACCTTCCTATCAGTTTTTTTCCTCTGCCTTTCTCCACCTATCAGCCATTCCGTGTTAGTTTTTCCTGTCGCTCCTGCCCTGCCTGTCCATCAATCTGAGTAATGTTTGAATAGGAGGCAAACAAGCCTGCGCGCCAAGCAGAAGCCTGGTGAATAGGCGCGATTTGAGTGGGAGGTGGGGGAATATGGCTTCTTTCTGTAATGCGGTCACACAGGACCACTGACAATGGACTTGTGACTCTTCAATCAATCCAGCTAAAAACGTGTGCTCAGACGAGATTAATCTCTTCCCGGCTGGTGACAATCACTTGCGTGTGTGTTTGTGTGTGTATATCTTTTACAACTGTGTTATAAGTGCATCCATATTCAGAACTTGATACCAAGTCCAATCTTACCCATGATTAATAAAATAACAATCACAACCTTCCATAATTTACTACAATAGTGGTGGATACATTGACTCGGTCTGTACAGCTTCTTATAATTATCAGTTTATCACTCTAGTAGTCTCTTTGCCCTTATATTGAGTGGGTGCTTTATATTTATTAATTTATTTTTTAGCTTTTTAGTGTATTTTACAGGTAAACCCTGGACATTTTTTATTAAGCTTACTGTGCAATCTTTGGCGCATTCTCTCATTCCAAAAAAAAAAAGTCTGAAAATAAAATCTGTTCTGATGGTTAGTGTATCCAGTAGAAAAAGCAAAATAATAGATTTCAAAATTAGATTTCGTAGACTACTAATGCAGTCTTATGTGCTCCATTTGCTTACTTGGCATAGCTTACCAGGCTTGCGTCAGATCAGATCACACTGTATTAAAAGATAGGAGGGGATAAAATATGGCAGGACTTTATGGCACTCTCATTTATGAAATTGCTGTTCATTCTACTTTGAGCTTAAAGTTAGGTACATAATAAAGTTGATGCATGTTACGGCCGCACCCCCTTCAGCGGCCATGCCACGTTCACGGTCCCTGGAGTTCTGAGCTGGGGAGGTAAATCTGTCTTGGGGATCAGGTTTTCGGTGTGGTCCCTTCATGTTTATTAGCTCATGTCAGGTTTTGCGTAGTTGTGCACTTCCCCGCTAGCTCGGTCCCTACTCCCGGGTCTGTTGTCTACACTTCGTGTCCACTCCCTAGTAGTTCACATCCCGATTAGATCGCTCCTACTTCCGGGTTTTTGTGTACACTTCATGTTCCGTATTCCTAGTAGTACAACGGTGAATTAGATCGCGTTTTTACTTTCGATCTTAATTCCGAGCACCTGGTTATGATTTAGTTCTCTTTTGCTATTGGTTTATTAGTTTATTAGCTTGTTTCGTTTTGTTATTTAAATCCAGTTTGAGTTCTTCTCCCTCGTACCCTGGTGTCGTGTGATGAGTCAAGCTGGCCGTTGTGGAGTTACCGTTCCGGATGGTTTCTGTTTGTGTTCTGGCTTCACGGTATTTGTGCTTTCTCCATGGCTCCAGGCTCGTGTTACCCCTTGGTGAGTGAACTCCGGTGACGGTTCGCCTTGGACTTGCTCTAGAGTTGGAACGTTTTGCTCCTTTCTGTTTTCCCAGCAGCTGGGACTTAGGAGTCGTCGGTGCACAACGACTGAGTTCATCACAAGTGGGGGCACGGGACCCACTGTTTTTCTCTTTTTGTTTCAACCGGTCCTGAGGAGTAACTTGGGAGTAACTGTTTTTGTGAATAAACTACCATGCATCTGCACTGCGTTGGCCGCCTTTTTCTTTTTATTTTTTGATCTCATGGCACCCCCAAGACAATACAAGTGTCAGGGACTCAGGAAATTACAAAAACATCTTGTAAAGTCACACTCACCAGCGACATCATTAAGAACAGATAAATTGTAGGTATCACTATGAATCTGTTAACACTAGGACTGCAACTAATAATAGTTTTCAGTTTAGTGTACGCTAATGAGTCATACAATGAAGTTTTGGGAAAGAGTGGTGGAAGCTAGGCTCAGGTCAGAAGTGAGTATTTGTGAGCAGCAGTATGGTTTCATGCCAAGAAAGAGTACTACAGATGCTATTTTTGCTTTAAGGATGCTGATGGAGAAGTACAGAGAAGGTCAGAGGGAGCTGCATTGTGTCTTTGTAGATTTAGAGAAAGCATATGACAGGGTGCCGAGAGAGGAGCTGCGGTATTGCATGAGGAGGTCTGGAGTGGCAGAGAAGTATGTTAGAGAGGTGCAGGACATGTATGAGAGCTGTGAGACAGCAGTGAGATGTGCTGTAGGAGTGACAGAGGAGTTCACAGTGGAGGTGGGACTGCATCAAAGATCGGCTGTAAGCCCCTTCTTGTTTGCTTTGGTGATGGACAGGCTGACAGATGATGTTAGACAGGAGTCTCCATGGACTATGATGTTTGCAGATGACATTGTGATCTGCAGTGAGAGCAGGGCACAGGTAGAAGAAAGGCTAGAGAGGTGGAGATATGTACTGGAGAAGAGAGGAATGAAGCTTAGTCACAGCAAGACAGAGTACATGTGTGTAAATGAGAGGGGCACAAGTGGAACAGTGAAGTTACAGGGAGTAGAAGTAAAGAAGGTAGAGGACTTCAAGTACCTAGGGTCTACAGTCCAAAGCAACGGAGAGAGTGGAAAAGAGGTGAAGGAGCGTATGCAAGCAGGTTGGAATGGGTGGAGAAAAGTGTCAGGTGTGATGTGTGATAAAAGGGTTTCAGCAAGAATAAAAGGAAAGGTGTACAAGACAGTAGTGAGACCAGCCATGTTGTATGGTTTGGAGACAGTGCCAATGAGGAAAAGACAGTAGGCAGAACTGAAGGTTACAGAGCTCAAGAGGTTGAGGTTCTCTTTGGGGGTGACGAGGATGGATAGGATCAGGAATGAGTTCATCAGAGGGACAGCTCATGTTAGATGTTTTGGTGATAAAGTCAGAGAGGCCAGACTGAGATGGTTTGGACACATCCAGAGGAGAAACAATGAGTACATAGGTAGAAGGATGCTGAGGTTGGAGCCACCAGGCAGGAGGGTGAGAGGAAGACCAAAAAGGAGATTTATGGATGTGGTGAAAGAGGACATGAAGTTAGTTGGTGTGAGGGTAGAGGATGCAGAAGATAGGACTAGATGGAGACAGATGTGGCGACCCCTGAAGGGAAAAGCCGAAAGAGGAAGAAGAAGAAGAAGAAGAAGAAAAAGAAAAAGAAGAAGTTTAGTGTAGTTGATTGAAGAGTTTTTTTTTATTAATTGATTTTGGTTGGTTGTTTTAAAAAAGACAAAGCAGAACATGTATATGGATTTGTCTCACCTTAAAACGGCTTAGGATTATTGAGGACAGTTCCTCTTTATTTATACGTATCTATTTCTTCTTTAGGACTTTGCCGCTATTGTTAGTGCCTCGATGTAAATGAAGAATCCTCCTCAGTGTCATGTCTCCCCCCTGGACCAGAGGCCACCAGAATGACTGAGTGTCTGTTTTCCCCCTGTTTCTGGTTTACATGTGTTTTGTGTTTGTATCTCATTAGCGTTTTTAATTCAGGCCTGTGATTCTGTGTTCTGTTCCTTCCCCTTAGTTAAGTTTATTCTGGTTGTTCATTGGTTGTGTTCTGTCCCTCCCGCCTAGTTTAGTTAATCATCGTAATCTATTGGTTGTCTCTTGAGTGTCTTGTTTAAGTGTTGTGTTTGTTTCCCTATATAAGTTCTGTTATTTGCTCCTGTCTTGGTCCAGCCACCATCATACTACCCATTTGTGCACTGATGCCAAGGCCAAATCCTGATCCCATGCCCAAGTCCTGCTGTCTGCTTGGAGTCCTGGTCAAGTCTGTCGTTGTCTTGTGCTCTTTGTTAGTTTCTGTTTGTTAGTAGTAAGGTTTAGTGGTGAGAGCAGTCTTAGGTAGTTAGTTAGCATTGAGTAGCATTAGCAGTTAGCTTAACATTGTTAGCATTAAAGTTAGCCACTCCCCATTGACCCCTACCCTTTAGAGCTTGCATAGTGTTAGCATTAGTATTCACATTAGCCATTAGCATTAGCAAGTAGTGTTAGCAGTTGGCTTAGTATTGGTAGTATTAGCATTAGTCGGCAGCAATCGTATTTGCTTTAATCACCCCTTGTTGACCTTTCCCCTTTAGCTTTAGGAGTAGTACTAGGTTAGTTTAGGTTGGGTTCCCCTTATCAGTTCCTGTTCTTGTCTTCCCATAGTTCTGGTTCTGGTCCCCCTTCTGCCCCTGTTCTGGTGCTGGTTTCTGTGGCACCTCCTGGTTCTGTTCCCCTCTGGTCCTGATCCTGGTTTCCCTTAGATTCTGTTCCTATTCCCCTCCTGGTTCCCGGTCCCGTCCCAGGGTTAAAGGTAGAATTTGTTTAATGAATGTCATAGTCTGTGTCTTTGTCTCTGTCTCTGTTTCTCTGCCTGAACCCTCCTGATCCACTTCCCTTCACCACTTATTACACCAATAAAAGATGAGAAAAAAGAAACCCTCCTGCAACATGCGTCCGCTCCTTCCTCAAACCGTGACACTTCATGTGTAATGTATTCCAATATTCCCAGCTTGCCATATTTGTGTTGTGTGGGCTGTATCATGGTTTATAAATATATATATATCTCATGGCTATATATATACTTCCAACAAAAATTCCCATACTCCCTTTGATAACCTTGATCTGTCATTAAACTTTTTTTTACATGAAACTGTTTTGCATGACCCATTCATCGCATATATATGCTGAGAGCAACATTCTTTCCTCAGAGGCTATAGGTGTGGAGTTACCATCCTGCTGAGGACCATAGAGGAGATTTCTGCCAAGCCATATTGTATTGCAATTACAACATCTGTTTAACCATCTGTTGTCGTTGCCCCGCATGCACGCACGCACACACGTACAGTATGTTAGAATATTACAGACAGTTTTTTATATTGCTCTGAGTAGCTAAAAGTTCTGGTTGTGCAATCATGAAATTACTTTATTGAATTTGTTTTTTTTTACACTACAAGAAAAATAACAAAAATCAGAAATTTGTTTTCCAACCAATCACTTATAGGTTGTTAAGTTGACTACTCAGTAGGGGTGTTGAAATTAATCACATAACCGATGCCATGGCAGACCATAATCGAGAATATTGGTCCCTGGTGGTCCGCGGCAGCATTGCAGGTGGTCCAGTTTCACTACTGAAATCACTTTTTAACTTTGTATTTATTTATTTATTATGATGATTTTGGCATCTTTATGAATAATGAATTTAATGCAAATATCTAAAAATAAATATATTATATACACACAGTGGACAGCTGGGGGGTGTTCCATGAAACCGAATTAAGGGAAAGTCGGGCTTACTTCGAAAAGTCTCACTTAGTTAAGTGGGAGTTCCGTTCCTTCAACGTAGTTTAAATGAGTCCCCACTGTGTTACCCTGGTAACTTACACAGGAGAACAAGTCTGGTCCGGACCAGACTAAAGTTCTCGCTTAGTCTAGCTTTGTCTCAAAGAATGTAGGCTGTGTGGAAACGGATTCCTGAGAGATCGTTCCATCATGAGAATTCCCGCACTATGACTACTCATTTAGAAAAAAAAAAAGACCATTGTATTAAAATATTAAATACTCATTGTATTGCAATTGTCAAACAATAAATGCAACAAATGAAAAATATATACTAATAATAACATAATTACAGCACAAAACACTTTATTTAAAATAATAAAGTTCAAATTAAGGTCAAGCCTATTCATCATTAGTTAATTAAGGTCAGGCCTATTTAAGCAGCATGGAAACCAACACCTGCCAGGATACAGAAGAAAGACACAAGTATAGCTTGTCCATTCATAGAAGATCCTGTGGAGGAGGGTGTGCAAATAATTCAAAGGGCATTCAGACCACCAGCTCCAAGGGTCTTTAGGGATAGAATAAACCCTCTTGCCTTACCAGATGACTATCTGTGGGAGAGATATATCGGTTCAGCAGACCCATCGTAGTGTACCTATGTGTCCTGCTTGAACCACACCTCAGCAAATCCACACAGCGAAGTCAAGCCCTGACCACAGTGCAGTCCATCTGTATTGCACTGTGGTTCTTTGCCAGTGGGACATTCCTCTACACTGTTAGTGATGCTGAGCATCTGGGAAAAGCAACAGTATGCAGAGAAATAAGAAGGGTATACCTTGCTCTGAGGCAGTTGCTGGACATCTTTGTCACCTTTCCTGGCCATCTGCCAACACAGAGGCTCAAAGAGAATTTCTATGCAATAGCAGGTATGTGACAGTTAAAAACCTCTGAACAAAGTTGCCTCCAGGCTGTATCGAGTATGGATATGTCTGTGTCAACTTGACTGTGTCAACGTCCTGGGTACTATAGATTGCACCCATGTACGGATCCAGGCCCCAGCTGGACCAATGGAAGCAGACTATGTGAACAGGAAATCTTTCCATAGCCTAAATATACAGGTATGTAGGTTTTGAGAAACTATACATTGTCAGGTGGAGGATTTAGCAGTGAATAGGACTGAACACTTTATACAGAATGAATGCTCTGCTAGGCAAAGTGTGCTGTATCACTGAATCCACTCTGTGTTTAGATGATCTGTGATATTTGCTGCACATGTACAGTATATATTATTGAAACTAATGAGAGATATACTGTAGTTATCTAAACATCCAAGCAAATAGTTTTTAAAACTATTGTGTACACATTACTTTCATGTTGGGGGTGTCTTTTGAACTGTAGGAATGTACTTTCTTCTACAGGGGAGTTTAATGGAGTCCTGCTTGGGGACAGGGGTTATGCCTGCCTGTCTTACCTTTTAACCCCTTACCCAGAACCTCAAACTGAGGCAGAGAAGGCATTTAACACTGCCCACAGCAGAACAAGGGCACGAATTGAGATGACCTTTGGCCAACTAAAGTCGAGGTTCGTAATTCATACACACATTTCTTTTAGACCAACTTTTCAGGCATATTTCTTTCTGTAGATTTAGGTGCCTGAATGGCCTCAGAGTAAGGCCAGACTGTGCACACATACGCTGGGAAAGACTGCCCACACCAGTGGCGGAGGAGCAGTGGGAGGACATTCCTGCTCCTGAAGAGGGAACAGATGGAAGGAGTGTGAGCAACCTTTATAGGGACTCCTATTTCACATAGTCACTGATGATGGTCATGCCTCCACCATTCTGAATTTAAAAAAAATTAAAAACCACGCAGGCTGAAAATTGAGAATTTTCTTTATTGAAAAGTGTACTAATCAGGCATTGTCTGAAGCTGTGGAGAGAGAACAGAAAATGAAACTCAGCTCAAACCATATGACTTTGTGCTTCAAGTGTGTACTTGCCTCCTTCTCTAGCTTCCTGATTTCCAATTCGGTTTACTTTATGAGAAGCCTTTTGTGTTTGAAGTCCAGTTTTCCACAAACAGGAGCAGCTTCCTCTTATAAATTGTATGTATATCCTGTGACAAGGGATAATGGGTCACAAAGAAGTCATGTTGTTGGTAATAATAAGTAGTAGTTACTCACTTCACTCCTTGCTGAACGGGGTGTGGTGTGGTTAAATCCTACAGTAAAGTATATTGTTAATGAATTCTCCAGACTGCAAACACATCCAAAGCATTTCATTTGTGGTCGTGCCTCTGGTGTGTCAGTGTCTGCTCACATTGTTTACTCATCAACAGCCCTAGATGTACTGGGGCCATCAAACTGCAAAATGAGGAATAATAAAGTTGTTAAAGCAACAGAGAATTGCATGACACCATCCTTCATTTAAAACAAAAAACATTACATACTTACACATGGGTCAAGAGTCACATGGACTGATGTGGCTGTGGGATCAGCCAGGTGTATTACATCTCTTCTCACTGCAGAGACAGGCATACGAACAGTTATCAGATATCACTATTGAGGGATGGACACCTAGAGGAAAAGAAGTGGACAATACTTTTTACATATTTTTCCCGGGAACCTGGAGGGATGATCTCTGTTGATATCCCCCCTTCTATTCTTTCCACATGAGGCCGACCTTTATTAGTACTCAGTGCGAGGTAGCCTACTCTGCTGGTGTGAGGTCCTCAGGTGGAGGCCCCCCACCAGTAGCAGTGGCCTGGCTCATTTTCTTTTTGGCTACAATTACATTTATGAATTTTGTAAACTATTGTGATCAAACTGACGTTTTTTCATTAGATACCACTGTGGAAGATATTTTCATATTTCTTTTTCACTTGTTGCCAGGTTCTTATCTCTCCACTGAGATTGCTTCTCTTGAGATGTAATAGTGAAGAATATTTAAGTCAATGAATAGGCAAGAGGGTCTGTGGAGATCAAACACGTCTAACTCAGAGCTGTATTTAACAACTAAATTTAATTTAAATTCGTTAATAACATGGAAAGACAAAATGCAATTTAAAGTACTCTATGGAGAATAATGAATTACACCATAAAGTAAAATGAACATATGGAGCCAATAGAAAGAAGGTACAAGACTCATGCATTGATCCTTTCTGTAATCTTCTGCCAAGCCACCACTCTGGCTTTATTAATGGCTGCAGTATTGTCTTTTTTTGTTATTATTTCTTTATATTCATAAAGCTCAACGAGCAGCTTTTGTTCTGCTGCTGAGAAAAACCCTGCTCTCGTTTGCCCTCATTCCATGTCATTTCATCTACCTCGCGGCCATCCATTCCTTTGGGCTTCTTAAATATCTCGGGTGCGCGCACTAAGTGAGACTATGCACGTCTGTCTTGAAGTAGCCTTGACTGGAAAAGCCTAAACTGCGTTAGTGGAATGACTTGAGGCTTAATTGGGAGTTGGCGCTAGTTTGAGTCTCACTTTTTCAGGTTAGTCGGGCTTTCTTTAGCGACTTTCATGGAATACCCCCCTGGAGACTACTGCTTAGTCTGAGCGGTGGTGCCTGGGACAGAGGCAGTTGAAAACAAATAGATTATATCATAATGACATTGATTGGTGATTTTCTGGCTACAGCTACCCGTCTGTGATCCATGCCCAATATGCGTGCAATGTGAAGTAAGGTTACGTATAATTGTGATGCATTGAGATATTGAATCGAATCATTGACTTCAAATCAATTCGTGAGACCAGTGAAATTCACACCTCTTCTATTCAAGCACTGCATGCTTATACTTAAGCTGAAATTTAGCCTAGATCTGAAAATAGGCAAGTGCACATTTGAAGTGGCTTTCCAGTGCCTTAGCAGTTGGAAAGTTTTAGTTAGGTTTGAACAAACCTTTATTAGTTCAAAGACTGCTAATGTCTGATTTTTCTTAGAAGACGTTTGGCACTTTTGCAGCTTACAAAGCAGTGGCTCATTTTACCAGTTTGCACCATTGCATCAGTAATGCCATAGGGGTTATTGTGTTATGACAAAAGGCTTCCTCAATTTTGACAAGTGCTTTGATTTTCACACTTAGATGTCACATTACCTGAGAAAAAAACTATAGCTCACAGCACAGCTACAGATATGATATTGTCAGTTTGAAATCCTCAGAACGAAGGGAGGATAGAAGAAACTAAAGGAACTGAAAAGGGAAGTGTGTGTGTATGTGTGATATGTTTCCCATCTCTTAATTGCTTGCCGTGTAGATTTATTTGTAATTTGCTGGCAAAGATCACATCACTGGGTTATCTCTTACCAAAATAATGTCACACATGCTCCGATCACGTGACCGGCACGAGGACCCGGAAGTAGTCGGCACGGTCGGAATATAAATAGAGGCTTTTTCTGTCTGCTCGTCATTGAGTCTACCTGGCCCATCCTCGATTCACTTCAGCATCAACTGTGAGTACTCCAGGTATTTGGTTTATCTCTTCGATTCAGTGTGTGCTCATAGAACGCGGATTCCGGTGGGAATCTTCACTCTGCTATCTTAGAGAGTTCTTAAATCAACTTGCGTGGTTCACCAACCTCTTCACATTTCACTCATCGTTTGGGTTAACCATCCACGGTATATGGGCTAACGGCTAGCATTGTGTTATATCCTCATCAGATCACTGACAGAATGACTGAGCCGAACACTGTTAACCCAGCGGAGTAGGCTGCTCTCTGCAACACAGTTGCGAGGTGGATGCACTGGATGTGGGCATCAGGGTGATCCTATCACATCAAGGTCCAGATCCAAAGCTGCATTCTTGCAGCTTTTGCTCCAGAAAATTCAATCCCACTCAGCAATGTTATGGTGTAGGGGACCGTGAGCTGCTGGCCATCAAGTGGGCCCTGAAAGAATGGCGTCACTGGCTCCAGGGTGGCAGTGAACCATTTACGGTCAGGGCAGATCATCAGAATCTATTAATCTATTCCAATGGTCAGATGGCGCGGACCAACCAACAACTGGAGTGCTACCTGACGTGTTTCATCGCAGATCATCAGCACTCCTGGGCCTGCTACCTCATTTGGGCTGAGCTGTCCCACAACTTCACACATCTTTCCCCACCAACCTCAGCCCATTTGAGGTATGCTATGGTTTCCAGCTCCCGATGTTCGACTATCAAGAACCGAAGCTTGACGTACCATTGGCCCAACAGTTGGTCAGCAGGTGCTGGCGGCTCTTGGCTCAAGCCATTCACCATGCCATCACCCGTTATGCCACTCAACATTACCACCGGCAGCCACCGGGATGACTGTACCATGTAGGTGACAAGGTTTGGCTCTCCACCAGGAACCTCCGTCTCCACACAGACTCCCACAAACTCACTTCCTGCTTCATCAGCCCCCAGAGTTTATTCGGCACTACCGATGCTGGGTATCCTCTCAGCCAGGTCTGTCTGGTGCTTGTCCTGTGGGAGGGGGTGCTGTCACACATGCTCCGATCACTTGACCGGCACGAGGACCCGGAAGCAGTCAGCACGGTCAGAATATAAATAGAGGCTTTTTCTCTCTGCTCGCCGCTCAGTCATTGAGTCAACCTGGCCCATTTCCAATTCACTTCAGCATCAACTGTGAGTACCTCAGTTATTTGGTTTATCTGCTCAATTGAGCTTCTGTTCATAGAATGCGGATTCCAGTGGGAATGTTGACTCTGTTATTTTTGAGAGTTCTTAAATCAACTCATGTGGTTTGCCTACCTCTTCGCGTTTCACTCCGCATTTGGGTTAACCATCCATGCTACATGGGCTAATGGCTAATGGCTAGCATTGTGTTATGTCCTCATCAGATCACTGACAAATAAAACTTTTATTTAACACAGAGATTATGATTTTGTTCATTTTAACTGTTTCGTACAGATCACATACACACCCTCCCCCCTTTTCCCTATGTGTCCCCTAATTAAACCTTTTTTTAAACAGTTTAGGTTAATAAAGGTTTTTAAACCTTTATTAAAACTGTAAATAATAGGATCACTGAAATAAGCTTGTTTTGATCTGGTAGCTTTTTTGGTAGGATTTTTCAAATTATCCAAGACAAATATCTAAAACAAAATGTCAGTGATTGCAGCCATTTGGAATGAGACTGTATTTCAAGGCTATTTTTCTCTCTCTTTCAAAGTATAATCTTAAAATGATGTTTGAACATACATCAAAAACAAGTTGCATTGACTGGTCAGGACAACATGCCAGTTAGCCAGTGCCCAGGTGACGCTGCCCTGATGAATAGTTGGAAATGAAAAAGGTCCTTCAGTTCTGTTTGGCTTATTGCTTTCCTCTACCTCACCAGTTTCCTTCAGGGTTTCATTGTACATTTTGACAAGATAGCAAACTGAAGTGCTTTATCTGGTGGCTCAAATGTTTCCTTTCATGCATTTGGCTTCATTAGTGCACAGAACCAAGACTATAACAAAACTTACTCGGTTACTAACGTAACCTTGGTTCCCTGAGATATGGGAACGAGTACTGCGTTGTAAGATGCTATGGGGAACCAGTACAATCCTGCCGTGCCATGGTGGGGAGCGACTCAAACATGACCCCCGTGGGAAGTCCCAGGGGAGTACAAAAAACTACACCAAGCACAGGGAGAGCCAAAGGGTCCCCCGTGGCTTGGGCGTCGCCCCAACGGTGCCCATATGGGCCCGGGAGTAGGGACTTGGACCACACTGGTCAAGTGACCCTGAACACAAACCAAGTCGGTCTAAAAGATGGACTTGAGCTGAAAGTACTCTGGACTGGAGAGCAGGGACATCCAGGTTATAGAACCTGATAAATGTGGACAGTGAGGACCAGCCTGCTGTCGCACAAATTTTCACACTGGAAACCCCACTGGACCATGCCCAGGAAGAGGCCATGCCTCTGGTGGAGTGGGCTCTGACTCCAAAGGGCCACTGCAACCCTGAGGAGGAGTAAGCCAACGCAATGGCCTCCACTATCCTCCCGGAGAGCCTCTGCTTAGTAACCAGGCAACCTTTAGCGCAGCTACCGAAGCCAACAAAATCTGTTCTGAACTCCTGAATGAGGCAGAACGCTCAACATACACCCTTAAAGTCCTGAGGGGGCAGAGCAGGAACAAGTCCTGGTCATCCGTCGAGGCAGGCAGAGCGGAGAGTACAATGACCTGGGCTCTGAATTGAGTTGAGAGCACCCTAGGCACATAACTCAGTCTCGGCTTCAGGACGACTCTGGAGTCATTAGACCCGAATGCCACACAAGATGGGTTGACGGAAGAAGCCTGTAAGTCACCCACACGCTTGACCGAAGCCAATGCTAAGAGCAGGACGGTCTTAGCGAGAGTGCCTTCAAGCTCAAGGAGTGTAGTGGTTCGAACGGGGGTCCCTTCGGAGCCCGTAGTATGGTAGACAAGTCCCAAGTGGGAACTCTCAAAAACTGAAACCGCACTGTGCCCGCTGACCGAGTGGCCTCCGATAGGGGCGTGGAAGGCCGCTATCACTGAGGCGTAAACCTTGACGGTCGAAGGAGAACGCTGCTCCTGCAGGAAATGACAGAACCACCGACACCTCGGAGGAGACTTGACCCACACCACAGTCCTGACACCAGGCTGAGAAAATGGACCACTTTAAAGCATAGAGGCGCCGGGTGGACGGGGCTCTAGCTTCAATCTTAGTGTTCAAGACACGCTCTGTGAGGTCCAGAGACGCCCATTGAGCGGCCAGATGTGAAGGGCCCACAACTCGGGCCGCGGGTGCCACAGCAAGCCATTCGCTTGAGAGAGGAGGTCCTGCCTCAAGGGAATCAGCCACGGGGCTAGGGTTAGGGTTAGGGTTAGGGTTAATAATGAGACCGGCTCCGACCAGGCCAAAATGAGCCAGTCGTCCAGGCAGTTGAGGATGCGGACTCCCATCTGTCTCAGAGGGGAGAGTGCCACCTCCATGCATCACGAAAGTGCGGGGAGCCAGATAAACCAAACGGCAGGACCTGTACTGGTATGCCACTCCCTCAAAGGCGAATCTCAAGAAGTGCCTTTGATGGGGAGCAATCTGGATGTGAAAGTAAGTGCCCTTCAGATCCAGAGGCATGAAGCAGTCCTTGGGGCAAATCTGCGCGAGGATCTGCTTCACTGTGACCATCCTGAACGGCCATTTACTGGGGCGCGATTCAGGAGCCTGAGGTCCAGAATAGGCCGCAGGCCACCGTCTTTTTTTTTTGGGCAGGGGGAGACGAGGAAGCAGTGGCTGGGCTGGAGGAACGATCTCTATGGCTCCGTTTCCAGCAGATCTACCACCTCGGCACGGAGAACCAAAATGTTCCTGCTGTGAACTACAGTGGGGACCACACTGCAAAAGCGGGGAGGTCTGCGAGCGAACTGCAGAGTGTAACCTCATCTGACTGTAGCCATCACCCATTCTGACACCCCGGGGATGGCTTACCAAGCGCTAGCCCGTGAGGACAGAGGATGGATGTGGTCTATTGATCGACTGCCCGAAGGCAGGAGATTTATGGTAGGCGGAAGAGGAAAATTGCTTTTTCCATGGAGAGGTGTATGTATTGTCTCTATCCCCGCTATCACAGCGGTCAGACTGCCGGGCACTAGGGGCCGGGGCGGGAGCCGAAAACACACATTCCTTTGCACCCTTGCGGCAAGCAGGGTGACAAGAGGCCGGCGAGAAGCCGCTTGCGGGGTGGTCCTGCCGCGGCGGGACTCACCCCTCCTCTTCCTGCCTGGATGCTCAGGAGGACTTCTTCATCACAGGGTCCGTGGCAATCTTAGGCCGGGGACCCGTGCGCTGAGGGAAGGGGAACCATTTCGCAGAGTGCGAACTTCCTCTCTCCTGACGCTCTCCTGGTCGTGGATCAGGAGCAGGGGGGAGGGAGCAGCGGGCTGCCACGTCGGCTCAGGCGGACTTCAGGAGGAAGTGTCGCATTGCCTGGGACAACTTCCGAGCCTCAGTGAAGCGCTCGGCAAACCCCTCAATCGCTGGACTGAAGAGGCCACCTGCTGAAATGGGAGCATCGAGGAATGG
Source organism: Distichodus sexfasciatus (assembly GCA_032718565.1). NCBI lineage: Eukaryota > Metazoa > Chordata > Actinopteri > Characiformes > Distichodontidae > Distichodus > Distichodus sexfasciatus. The sequence goes on along the minus strand of JAVGVS010000103.1, from coordinate 382,091 downwards.
GACTTAGTCCGACTCCTTCACCTCCGTCAGCGTGAGCCACAGTTGCCGCTCCAGCACGACCAGGCTGGCCATGGACTGCCCAATGGGCTGGGCCGTGGCCTTAGAGGTGCGAAGAGCCAGGTCCGTCGTAATTTGCAGGACGTTCAGGGAAGTAGCGTCAAGACCGGTGCCCTTAGTGGCGAGCATCTTCGCTTGGAAGACCTGCAGGGCAGCCCTGGTGTGCAGGGCTGAAGCTGCTTGGCCAGCGGCAGTGTAGGCGTGGCCGGCGAGCGCCGAGGTGGCTCTGCAGGGCTTGGAAGGGTGGCTGGCTTTGGCCTTCCATCCAATGGCCAAGGGCGGGCAGAGATGCGTGGCCACGGACTCATTCAGAGGAGGCAGGTGCATTTAGCCTTTCTCCTTGGCGCCGTCTACGGAGGAGAGCGCAGAAGAGGAGGAAGAGCGAACTCGCGAAGAGTAGGGAGCACGCCACGCCGTGGTGAGCTCGTCATGGACCTCGGGGAGAATGAGGCCGAGCGCTGGCAGGGGGGCCAGCTGGCGCCCTATCCAACCGGCTCCACAAGGGCTCTTCGGGGGGAGACCACTCGAGGCTGAGCTCAGACACAGCATCCGTCAGGACCCGGATGAGCTCTTCATCAGTCCTGCTTCTGGCACCGCGAGTAAATGACGGTGGCCGGAGAGCAGGGTCTGACCCAGAGCCCGCGAACTCAGCTGCATCAGAGGCCGCCAGAGAGATGCTGTCGTCATCTTCATCAGTCCCGCCGAATGAAACCAGGTCACTCGCAGCCGCAGAGATACACTGGTCAGGCTGGGTGAAGAAGACTGGTGAATTTACTCCGGAAGGAGGGGCGACGGTCGCGGGCACGGGGCCGGTGAGAGCTCGTCTGCCTCCGAGCGCTCCACAGCTCTAACCCGCCGTTCCTTCCTCACGGGGCCCTGGGAGGAAGCAAACGGGAGGGATCGAGGGGCAGGGTCGCACTCTGAAAAGAGCACTAGCCGCGAGCGCAAAGCAGAAATGCTAAGAGCCTCGCAGTGTGGGCAATCAGCGGCGCTAAGAGCGGCGTCTTCGTGGGACTTATCCAGACAGAGTGCGCACTCAGTGCGCCCGTCGTCGGAGCGCAAGGCTCATTGCACAAAGTGCAGCGACGGCGTGGCATTGAAAAATGCCGTTATGCTCTTTTGAGAGAATAATAACTCTTTTAGAATATCGCCGGAAGCGGCAGGGGAGCGGCGGATCGGAGCTTGCCAGTCTCCAGCTGCAGAGCTTGATCGACGGCGAATTCAACGGCGTTCAAGTCGAGAGTTCAGCGAGGAACGGACTCCAAGGCTGAAAGAAGAAAAATCTGAACTTGATCAGCGAAATGGCTGCATTTATAGAGCCAGTCGGAGCCGCCATGCCATGCACCTGGTAAAGCGGCGCGGCTATTGGCCGCCTCGATTCTGCCGTCAAGCGATTGGTTCGTCCGAGTTAACTTTTACGAACCAATCAGCATGCAACTGCATGATTGTACAAGGCTTCAGTCGAAGAGGAAAAGGAGTTTTTCCCATAGCGTCTTACGACACAGTATGAGTGAAATACCGAAAGGGAACTACAAATATTTGTTTGTGTTGTGATTTCACCAGAATGACTCATCTGTGTGCCTTTAAACAAGAAAAACACTAGCCTTTATAGTTTATTTTTACAAAAACAGACCATTTTGCATGATTAGTTGATATAATCATTGGAGAACTTTGTGTCATATTTATAACTGCAGTGCAGTACTGCTTTCCACGCCCGCAGGAAGCAGAGATGTATTAGTCAACTGCCAGAGTATTTATTTGTTGCAACCCTAGAAGGTGAGCTGGACATTAACATCAAAATTTGTGTTTGCAGCATCATGATGGCTTTCACGTCGTCTCGTCTCTCTATGTATCTGTACAGTATATAGCAGAGATGACAATAAAGTTGACTTTGACTTTGACTTTCATGTCAATATTACTCTCTCTCTCTCTCTGTTCTCTTTCTGGCCCTGTATCATTTTTCTAACAAAGTGCTTCTATTCCTTAAGTTCCTTAAGTGGCACATTCAAACTGTTGAAGCCGTGTCGGGCTTTCAGCATTTTGGTAGCGTTTTGAGACCCTCTAAATGATGATATTGACAATTTGGTGCACAATGGATAGCTCAGCACTTTTCTTATAAAGCATGCGTTTTTCTTAAATCATAGTATTCAGGAAGGCCTGAGATACAGATACATTAGTCATTCTGCTTTCAAACTGTCTGTCAATATTCACAGCCTTAAACTAATGACATTTGATACTCATACACACAACAAGAGCAATGTGAAATGTGAATTTGCTATGGCAAAAGGAAAATTTGAGAACTTGAGTGGGCTTTTTGAAATGCTCAATCAAGTGCACCTAGGGCTTTCACTCAAAGGCTTTCAGTCTATAGAAAGAGATGCACTTACATATTGATTTGTCCATATCAATTGATTTGTACTGAGACATTTAGGGAAATCTGTGTTATTATACATGTTTTCTTGTGCTGACACAATCAAAATCGAGATCACCATCAATTTCCCCTGATACCCAATCAATTTCCAATGGTAAAAATGTGTCAGTAGTTTACAAGTCAACCCTTATAGTCATATCAGACAAAAACAAGCTAAGAGATCACACTTTCTTTCTTTATATGTCACTCATTTCTCCTGTACTGGAGAAGTGTGTAGACTGGAATAAAACATTTACTTTCAAAACCTTTAATTTCATACCTTTTATAAATGCTTTCCAATGCTGCTTAAAAGTCACTGGAGGTAATATCAGACATCGCTAAGTCAAGAGTCAAGACATTAATAATCAAGCATAATAGAGGAATTTAAACATGCATGAATTTCAATGCTGCCATACAATGTGATTTTTCTAAATTGCTCCATGAACTGCTCCCTACCCCCCAAAAGACATTTTCCAGACCCGCTGCTACAACAGAGCCAGAAACATAGTGAAGACCACTCTCACCCACTACATGGACTCTTTTCACTTTTATCGTCTGGCAAACGGTATCATAGCTTCCGATCTGCCACCATGAGATTGTGTAACAGTTTCATACCACAAGCCATCAGGACTCTGAACGCACATTAATATCAGAGCTCTCTTAAAATACCTCAATTGCATATGCTCAAACTACCTCACACCTGCACTATAGACTACGTACCTACTGTCCTACTCAAATGCACTAGTGTTAATACAATAACTGTAAATTCAGCTTTCTTCCAATGATGTCTTCAATTCTACATCTAACCTGTGCAGAATAATAATTATGTGCAATATCAGTCATTAAGGTTTACGTCCCCACCTTCAAATAGTACTGGAGTGTTATGTATTTATTGTTCTGTCTATTTATTGTGATTGTTTGTGCATTGTAATGTTCTTGCACTTTATTTGTTAAAAGCTGCTCAGATGCTGATGCTGCCAATGTGCCTTGAAAAACATACACTAAGCGATACCAAACATCCTGATGTTTACATTCCATCTCTACACTAAACATCACATTTATTGTGTTGCTTGTTTGCACCTTTTGTCCTGTTGAATGTAATGTTCAGTGTTACTATATGTTGCATCGGGGCCTTGGGGAAATGCTGTCTCATCACACTTTGTACATTTATAAAGCGACTGATTACAATAAAGAACCTTGAACCTCCAAACAGCTGTATGCAGGGGAAATGAGCCACTGAGTGCTGAAAATTCCTTACTTCATTGGAATAGCACAATGTAGAAATAAAAGGGATATATCTGATCTAGCTAGGACTTCCTCTTTGGACGAATAATTGCAGCAAGACAGAGAGATTTGTTGGGAATGAATGGTCAAACTTTGTGCTATTGACCCCATGCGACAACCCTATTGAGAATATATCCCACAATCTTTTGATATGAGGTGTAATAGACTCTCTGATTGTTTTTGATCTTGGGCTAAAATAAGAATTGTCTGTGGTGCAGAGTCAGGGAATTAGTTATCAGTGGTGTTTAAAGGCCAAGAATGGCTTTGAGTAATACCATAACATCACTGGAATAATTAACTTTTGCTTGACCTTTACATGGAGCTCAACTCTAGAGATGGCACAAACCCTTACAAGGTACTATTTCTTTATCCCCTGTATGTGATAGTGCAGAAGCTAATAACAGATTGCAGATGGAAATGTCTATTAATATACTACTCCCGGACAACTCCCCCAAATTTAATGTACTCTAGTCACTAGGACACTGTGGGTCAGGAAAGGGGACAGGGAGACTCCACTGTCTGCCAGCAGTGGGGACCCTCTCCTCCTAACTGCACCCACAAATTTTAATGCACTATAGACACACACACACAATAATTTTACGCATGCACATACACACATTTCATACGGGGGTGCAGTGAGGGCCGAGTGGCCCCCATCTCTCTGTCTCTGGCCTCAAGTAGGCGGTGAGTGGGCCGGCTGTGTGGTTTTGGGGAAGATCATGGGCTGGTGCAGGTGGGCCTGGCAGGGGTGGGTGGCCTCCTCTCTTGGGTAGTGGACCGACTCGGGGGCTTGATCTTGTCGCGCAGCGTTGAGACCTCTGTCAGTGGTTTGGGTTTTGGGAGGCTCTGGGCACTTCCAGGTGAGTTGGAGGGTCAGGTTAGGTCTGGGTGAGGGGGTTTTGGCTTCCTGGCCACCTCCCGGGTGGGGGCCTTCCTCTGGTCATCCTGCGGTGTCACGGGGGGGGTCATATGGTTGGCCCTGGCTGCCTTATATATATATATATATATATATATATATATATGGCATATATAGTACTGTGCAAAAGTTTTAAGCAGGTGTGAAAAAATGCTGTAAACAAAGATTGCTTTCAGAAATATAAATAATGATTGTTTATTTTTTATCAATTTACAATATGCAAAGTGAGCGAACAAAAGAAAAATCTAAATCAAATCAATATTTGGTGTTACTACTCACTCTTCAAACCACAGCATCACCCTTATAGGGGTACACTTGCACAAAAGTCAGGATTTTGTAGGATTATAGCCAGGTGTGTATGATCAACCAATTAAACAAACAGGTGCTAATGATCATCAATGTCATATCAGAGGTTGAAAAAACAGTCATTAACTGAAAATAAGAAACAGTGGAGAAAAGAGGCTTAAAACTGGGTGAGGAACAGCCACAAACTCTTCTTTAACAAGGTGAGGCTAGGAAGGTGTTTCATGTCATGGCAAGATTGGAGCATGTAAAACAAGACACAAGGTAGTTGGCACTGCATCAGCAAGGTCTCTCCCAGACAAAGATTTCAAAGCAGATTGGGGTTTTAAGATGTGCTGTTCAAGCTCTTTTGAAGAAGCACATAGAACCAGCATGAGGATCGAGACGCAGTGGTCAGCCAAGGAAACTTAGGTGCAGCAGTGATGAAAGACACATCGCTTATTACTCAAATCAGATACCAGCAGTGCCATCAGCTCAAAACTTTCAAAGTGAAACCAGTGTACCCAGGTACACCCATCTACTGTCCAAGTTCGGCCAGAAGTGGTCTTCATGGAAGAAAGGTAGCTAAAAAAGCCATACGTCCGATGTAAAACAAGGCTATGACCTACATGCATGAAAACATAGGAACTGGGTGTAGAAAAATGGCAGAGAAAAGTTTGACTGATGAGTCAAAATTAAATATTTGCTGTAGTAGAAGGCAGTTCAATGAGTACATTACTTAATGAGCAGTACAATAATGAGTGTCTGCTGGGCAACAGGTGAAGCATGGTGGAGGTTCTTGAATGTTTAAAGCTGCATTTCTGTAAATGGAGTTGGAGATTTGGTCAGATTAATGGTGTTTCTAACAGAACAGGCAGATTACTATCCATCATGCAGTACCATCAGGGAGGCTTTATGATTGGCCCCAAATTTTTTCTGCAGGACAATCTAATTTCAAACATACAGCCAAAGTCATTAAGAAATATCTTTCAGAGTAAAGAAGAGCAGGAAGTCCTGGAAGTGATGGTATGGCCCCACAGATCTCTGATTCAACATCATCGAAAGGTGTTTGGGATTGCATGAAGAGCACAGAAGGATGAGGAAGCCTACATCTTGTGGTTAGTTCTCCAAGATGTTTTGGAAATAACTTGATTGTGCCGAGTTCCCAAAACAGTAAGTGTAATTTGTAAGAATTTAAATGCTGTTGAAGGGCAAAGGGTACACTGTATTTTGTTGATTGATATATATATATATATGTGTGTGTATATGTGCATGTGTGATATGTGTGTGTTATTTCCTGCCATCCAGCCAGGATCACATTGTGTTTCAGTCCTTGTCAGTTTTGTCTTGTCTTAGTCTGCTATACATAGTCCTGTCTTGGTTCTTGTTTGTTGTCAATTAGTTTAGGCCTCCCTTTATTTAGTTTATTTTACTTTTGCCTTTTTTTTTTTTTTTTTGTCTTTGTTTCATTTGTTTTGTGAGTTTTTTTTTTTTGTCATTTGCTTGGTTTTGCATCATCTTGTTTTGTTTGTTTTTTGCTTTTGCTTGTTTGTTTTTTGCTTTGCTTGTTTGTTTGAATTTTTTTGTTCTTTTCTTACTTCTTTCTTTTTCCTCTTCTTTTTTTCATGTCCTCTCTCTATGGGTGACATTCATTTGGAGCGTGATTGGTACATGTATATTATAATTGTTGTGTCGTGTGGAATTGTGCCCAAATGAAATGTTGTCAGAGCAGCACAATGCCGTCTCATTTGCTGAGAGTTTGGAGTTGTTCGGTACGCCACACTACTCAAAAGAGAGTCTTGAGTTGTCTTCAGTTTTTCTTTACTACACTTCAAGGTTTTACAGGCAAGAAAATGAAACCCTAAGACTACAAAGAAAAAAAAAAGAGAAAAGAAAAGAAAGAAAAGAAAAAACTAACGCTCCTGAGCTATCAGCTCTATCACATTCAATGAAAAACCAACTCCTTTACGCCTACATCATATGTAACTCTCAGATTACACATGTAAGGCAATATATTACTTCTATTGTTACATAAAGTAGTAGCACATTTGATGCACAATGTGATGGATAGAATTCTATTACGAGCACTGTACATGGAAAGTTATGTAAGATTCCAGAAATATTTCTCTACTTTCTACTGTAAACAACTACAAAACATTAAATCTAAATATTCACACATTCATACACACAAAATGGCTCTAACATCCCGGCCCCTAATTGACTAGGCATTAGTATATAAATTACCAACTTAAATTCAGAGCCATTAGCATTTTTATCTATGTTACGGCTAGGGATATTGGGGATACCCACGGACACAGGGGAAGAGACACATGATACACACAACTTTCCTTTTTTGTTTTTATATAGTTTTGTTCAAAAACTGTGTATATACAATGGAGCGTGGTATATACAAGGACGGATTGGGCCTAGACGACACCAAAGGAAAGAACCAAATAAAATAAAACGTCCCTAATCTAGCTTCAATTCAAACAAACTTACCTAACTACCACACTAAGCTTCACTACAAAAAAAACCATACAAGGTGGTGTCTGCCCCTCAACCTAGTGTATCTAAACAAAAGGTAACCCACGGATGCGAATGTAAATGTATGAGAACAAAACGGAAACAAATGGATAAAGGGATATATACACCAGAACAGACTGTACAACCAGGAAGTGAACAATGACGTGAGAACTAACCTGACCCAACCAAGCAATGACCAACAACGTGAGCTATTTACAATGAAGCAACGCCACAGTATGCACATCGAATTCTCCAACAACACTCCAACAACTCCAACCACTCCCACGCGGCGGCCGCCGGCGTCTCTTTAAAGGGGCAGGGGCGAGTTCTCGCAACACTCCGCCACTGGGAGAAGCATAACGAAGATCAACCATCCTCAGAGGGGCGGCCTGAGAAGAACGAAAGAGAGAGAAAGAGAGAACACAAAACAGGCGGCCACATCTAATGGGCCGAACACACATTATCAAACATCACATACACATATCACTCGATAGCACGTGAAAGGGCATCAGCTACAACATTATCGGAACCCTTCCTATGGTAAATTTTGATATTGAATTCCTGCATCATGAGTGCCCACCTCATTAACCGCTGGTTATGATTATACATACATAAAAATACCCAATGCCAGGATCAGTGTGCATACTTCACAGGATGAGAGCTGAACCAACATAAACTCTCAAAAGTATTATAAGGCAAGTAACAAAGCAAGAGTTTTTCTATGGTGAATAATGTAACTGATGCTTATTAAATTTTCTTCGGAAAATAACAAACAGGATGCTCAATGCCATCTGAGCCTTCCTAGCAAGACAGCACCGCAATTAAACAGCACTGGCTGCCTACTTCCAGGGTGAAAGGGTTTAGGTAAGCCAGGTGGCTTACAAACAGGTGCACTGTGACAACAATGCTTATACCGTCAAATGCATACTGCGTTACTAGACCACACGAATGGTTGCGACGAGCTTAACAGGGAGGTAAGGGGTGTGACCACTGTGGAAAAGTTACGGCAGAACCCACGGTAGTAACCTGCCAGACCTAAAAAACGACAGATTTCTCCAAGATGCTGGGGACAGGAAGTTCTGGAGGCTTGGACTTGAGCTCTTAGTGACACACTTGGCCTTGCCCGACTTGTTTCCCACGGTAAGAAACGGTAGCTTTACCAAACTCACACTTGGCTAAATTTAGAGTTAGGTCTGCGTGCTTTAATCGCTGAAAAACTAACTCCAGAATCTGTATGTGTTCCTGCCAGGTGTTCGAGCATATAATTGTCATCTAAATAGGCTTCACACTTCAAACACCTGACAACACCAGGCTGACGAGACGTTGAATGTGGCAGGGCGATTAAGATCCCGGCTGCCATTACAGTGTAATTAGTAAACGAATCTGGGGTAACAAACGAGAGATTCTGAGGCACGTGGTGTTAACGGAATCTGCTAGTAACCTTTTAATAAATCAAGTTTGGACACGAACGTTGCTGCACCTATACGGTCCACACAGTTGTCCATTCGCGGGTATCGGGTACATCAGGACTGTAACAGAATTTTACTTTGCGGTAATCTGTACAGTTTAAATGTGCCATCAGGTTTCGGGACCAAGATGCAAGGAGAGCTCCAGGAACTGCAACTGGGCTCAGCTAACCTATGCTCTAACAAGTATGACACTTCTTCCCTCATGATTTTCCGCCAGACGGCGATACATGCTGCTTAATGGGTTTTTTCATGGTCACGATTGCGTCATGAGATAACATGGTAGTTTGAGTTGGAACATCATTAAATAATTCGAAAGGACTGAATAAGATGAATGAGGGTCGGTTGGTTGGTCATTAATAAATGTGAACAACGAAAATACGTTTAGACAACATTTCTGAGTTTTTCAAACGCATGTTTGTTTGGGGTTATCGTCATCTGCAGGGCAGGAGATGGAAGATGCACACGGCAGCAAATTACATCCGCTGATTCACTCTGGGCCCTGAGTAGGCAACGACGCGGCAACCACGCCCACATATACTTTAGCATATTAACATGGCAAGTCCTTTCTGTTTCTTCCTTCTGTCTGGGGTACCGGCTGATAGGTGGTATCGCTTTTAATTTTTTCACAACAGAGTATGGTCCTGAAAAATGAGCAGAGAGTGAAGATCCTGGTACCGGTAATAATGCTAACACCTTCTCCCCTGGCTGAAATGTACGCAGCACAGACCGAACGTCGAACCTGTTTTTCATTTTGGTTTGTGTAGAGCTTAAATTCTTTTTAGCACACTTGCATGCTTTATGCAACTGTTCCTTAAACTCACTCACGTAACGAAGAATGTTTCTTTTACTTTTAGGTGGAGATTCATCGGACAACAATGTCTCCTGCAAAGCCTTCAACGGTCCTCGGACCGTATGCTCGAAGACAAGCTCAAGGGGACTAAAACCCGAGATTCCTGCACCACCTCCTTTATAGTGAATAACACTCATGAATTTCTCATCCCAGTCCCTATTAGTGTCGAAACAATACGCTCTGAGCATGGACTTAAGTGATTGGTGGAAACGTTCCAACGCACCCTGCTACTCAGGATGGTATGGACTAGAGGTAATGTGTGTGATGGTTAACTGTTCTAACACCTGCTTGAACAGTGAAGATGTAAAAATTTAAAATTCTGGATCAGACGGATATGTTTCAGTAAACCAAAAGTCGAGAAAAACTTCAGAAGAGCTTTCACAACAGCGGTGGCCGCTATTTTTCTAAGAGGAACTGCCTCTGCGTAATGAGTGGCAACGCACATAACGCTAACAAAAATTGATTTCGTTTTTTGTTTTAGGCAAAGGTCCCACGCAATCAATAATTGTCCATTCAAATGGCTTCCCAATGCAGGTACGGGCCATAACGGAGCTGGCCGAAATAACTTGATTGGGTTTTCCACTATCTCACACATGTCGGGCATGACCTACAGCATGTAGCTTACACTGCTTCTCAGACCTGGCCAAAAAAATGTTGCAGAATGCGGTCATAGGTTTTTGTCACTCCTAGGTGAGCCGCAAAAGGGCTATTGTGAGCCAAACTCAGAACATGCTTACGATAAGACTGAGGTACCACTAATTTTGAAACACAGTTTTCCACCTGGTTCCTCATTCCGACTCCAGGATGCCACTGGAAGAAGAACACCATCCTTAGTATACTCGACTGTTCCTGCTCTTCATGTACCTGAGCAGCAGTCATACAGTTAAACAAGGAGTGATCTGCTTGCTGAGCCAAAAGCATGCTGTTTTCGTAAGCGGACTCTTCAAACAGCCCCGTAAATTCCTCCACTCGGTTTCCGCACTTCGCTTTTGAATTTCTGCGCCTAAAGGCCATTCTCTAATACAGCTGCATCAGCCAGCCCAACAACGTTTTTAAACTGGCGGTTGTGCTCAAGGCCACTCCACACGCAGGAAATATGTGCACCTAACAGTACCTGGTTCTCAGGTTCCACTGGAACCTGATTTACCCTAAGTAAAAGCGGGAGCCAGTTTTATTCCCCGCCAGCAATCATTTCCCCAAGACTACGGGAAACCCCTTAACTGGTAACAACTGAAACGTGAGGGTTCTAGCCATCATCCTCTGACATCCAGCCTGAAAGAGAGGTTAATCAGTTACCAAAGATTATTCCGAGGTGGACCCCATCCTATTATTCTAACCCATACGGCCAGTCTTCATTTAAGCATGGCACACAATTAGCTAAATAAATGACCAAATTTCTTGTGGCAATAAAAGCATTCTCTATCCTCCCTAGTGTGGCGACCTTGTCCGCTAAGCCACAATCGTCTCCAATCTAACACAGGTGGTTTACTACTGCTATTAAGAATGAGCATCCTGAAAGTCGGAGGTAAAAAGTGGCTTTGTGCGTTAGCGTGAATCTCTGCCATCACAGCGCCTTCTACAGTCCTCACTCTGCTGTCTATTATCCAGGCAACCACCCACCCTAAAACACTTTAAAATTCTTCTAGTAAGATCAACTCCTACGACAAAAATCCATAACATTGCATGGTAAGTCATTTGACAAATAAGATGCTCTTTCTCCCCGCAAAGCTCCACATAAGACTGAGCCAGTAGTTTTATAGTCCTGAAACGTTGCTGATAGTTTCTCCTGACTAACTCATAAGCTTGCAGTACCGCCCTCAGATATACTCAAGTCCACCTTCCATGACAACGCGCACATATTTCCTGGGCTCACTGGCCACTAATTCTACCAAAACACGGCCGCCCTAATCTCTTGCTTAGACTCGTACACCAAGAACCCCTAAGTGCTCAGCCAACTGCAAAAGATCATCCTTCCTACACTTTTCTAATAAAAAAACGGAGGGATTCTCCAAAAAACCCTTAATCGTGAACTGCGCTATTTTTTTCCAGTTTTTTTTTCTAAATATAATGAACACAAGTCGTAGTGTCCTTACCTGATAACGAGGCGCCTGAGAAAATATCCCGGACGCTGCTCTACTGGTTACGGTTAGGGATACTGGGATACCTACGGACACAAGGCAAGAGACACACGACACACACAACTTTTCTTTTTGTTTTAGACAGGAAGTTTGTTCAAAAACTGTATATACAATGGAGCGGTATATGGCTAAGGACGGATTGGGCCTAGACGACACCAAAGGAAAGAACCAAATAAAATAAAATGTCCCTAAGCCTAACTCTTGATTTTGAATTCTAAATTAGCTTCATCCAACAAAACCTACCTAACTAAGCACTAAGCTCACTACAAAAACCCTACAAGTGTGTGTCCACTTAACCTAGTGTATTCAAACAAAAGGTAACCCATGATAATGTAAATGTATGAGAACAAAAAACAGAAACAATGGATAAAGGATATATACACCAGAAAAGATTTTACAACTATAAAGTGAATAATGATGTGAGAAACCAATCCCTGACCCAACCTGACAATGAATAACAACGTGACATGGCAATGAAGCAAACGCCACAGAACAAGCCACACTATGCACACGAATTCTCCAACACTCCAACCACCTTAACCTCAAGGCTGGCGTCACCAGCGCCTCTTAGCAAGCAGGGGCGGAGTTCCGCAACGATCCGCCACTGGGAGGCAACAACGATGATCGACCAAATCCCTTCGTAGGGGCGGGCCTGAGAAGAACAAAAGGGGGAGAGAGAAAGAGAGAACACAAACAGGCTAAACAACAACCACGCTAAGGTTCACGTGAATAATCTAGGTGTTCTTTTCCTGGTTTTGTGTCCAACAGGACGAGCTGGTGATGCGGGTCTGTATGACGTTTTTCTTGATTTACCGACCCTGAAGCGCCAAGTAACTACACCTCTTGAGTCTGACATGACTCCTGTGATTCTTCCCAATGCCAGGATCTTGGGAGGTCAACGTAACACAACGTATTCCTACCTTGAAGTTTCTCTTAGCCCACGCCATTTTTGCTGTTCTGCATAGTTGTAGATACTCACAGGTCCATCTTCTCCAGAATAAGTCTGTCATGTACTGGACTTGTCTCCAGCGCTATATGGCATAGATATTCAAATGTCAAGGCAGATAGGCTTTTTATTTTGCTAGCATCTCTCGAAGTCAGATTCTGAAAATAAACATAAGAAAGTTTAGTCTATTAGCATTATTTAATTCCTGATTTTATATCCATAACTGGCTTATAGACTGCCCAACCCAGTGTGGCTTTGCAGCATATGGCCTATTGTTCTGACTATTAATCATTTCCAGGGCTCCATGGCCATGACTTAGACCCGATGAGTAGCGCCAATGTTCAACTGTAGGTACGGCATGCGATTCAGATAAGGCCATTTATGTAAGTCCTTTTCTGTGGTAGTAGCGTTAGCCTTTGTTGCGGTATGTTCGATGTCTAAGTAAACAGTCTGCACGGCTTTTGTTAACAGTCTTGCAAGATGTCCGTTAGCGAGGCACCCAAAGCAGAGCTCCACATAAGCCAGAAATTAATTCTTTCTTTCAAAGACAGTTCTTAACGGTCATAAGCGGCGTACACCTTTTTTACAATACAAACAGGGCTTTTGAAAAGTAGAAGGTTTATCGGCTGTAATCTATGGGTTTCTTTTACTTAATTGACCCTTTATGACGATTTATCTGTATCTGACGGTTCACTGCAGTTACTTTTGGGTTCATTTTTCTGAAGCCAATTTTTCTTTGCATCTTCTTTTTTTTTTGTCTACCCGATAGGGTTGGTCTTGAATATTACCAAACAATTACCGTCATGCTTTTAGCTTGTCGACGGATAAAGTCCACTATGTCGAGAACTTGACTTTGTCTTCGCCGTCTTGAATACGCCTGAGCAGACTGTCTCCACATCTCCTCATTTTGTGGCGGAAGTTTGTACATGATGCACTGCATGAAGGTTGTGGTGTTCAGTTCCGCGGGCGAGTTCACGCTATCCACCCATTACAACACCCAGTCAGGAACAAAGCAGTCATCTAATCCCATTTTATCTTCTGGTTTTATCTTTGGCCACTTTGCCTTTTCGACGAGGCACTGATGGCTTGTCTATCGCCAAATTGATATTCAAGCAGTTTTTCAGCTTGTTCATATGCCTGGTCTGGGGGCATGTTCTCACAGCTACTAACAAGTTCTTGAGGCCTCTTATACTGTTTAAGTAGTACAACAGGTCTTGTTGATCGTTAGTTTTATTTTCCATGATGTGTTCAAAGGCTTTGGCGAAAGATTCAAAATTTCTAAGAGCGTCTCCCTGTAAACATAAAGATTTCTACGAGGCAGTTGAGTCAGACTTTGTTGCTTGATGAGCATCTCAGTGGTGTTATTCTTGACGCCTTCAGCCATCTTTGTTCTGACACTCAATTGCTTCGGTCTGACGCTTCAGCCACTTTTTTAGTCTCACGCTGCAGTATGCATACAGGTCTTTAGTAGAATCTGGCGGAATTCTTTTTATGGGTAAACTGGACTGTTCTATTAAGGGTTTTACAGTTGACTTGACTGAATTCTGTTAAGTTCAAAACTAGATTGCTTGTCTAAGGGATTTGAGAATTGGCTTCGTAACCGATTTCGGCAACTTGTTAGGGTCTAAACGCCACTGTTATCAATTTGTTCTTTGTTTATGCTAGCTAGTTGTTTCCGCTTATCTAGACTGTTCTGAGGAGTCATCTGACGACTCATGTTCGCCCTCACACCCTCTATAGACCTTTAATCTAGCGTTTGCCGGCTTGCATTAATCTAGCTCGGCTTGCATTTGCAACTGCTTTCTGTTCTAAAGCTTAGCCCTCCTGCTCCCTTGCTGTTCCTAAAACAAGCTTCTTCGCTTTCAAGAGTTTCTTCCGCCTTCAAACGAGCTTCTTTTCTGGTTTTGTGCCCTCAACTGAGCTCTTCAACCCAGTTCTACTTCTCCTGAATAATCTTAGCTAACAATGCATCACACCTGCTTGAGCCTCATTCAACCGAGCTAGTACTAGATCTTGAGATGTATGACTGTAACGCATCGCTTGTTTTTGCTTTGAGTGGCTTTTATAACTTTGGCGACTTTTTAACGGAACTGGCACCAGAAATACCATCTGGAGGACCGGCTTTTCTTTCTTCTTCTTGAGGTCCGCTTCTTTGTGGACAATCCATTCTTCTGCAGGTTGTATGTGAACAACCTAGTCCTGTCTGCCTGCTCCCCCCGGTCGCGTTTCATGATCATCCTCTATTTCATCTTCTTCCCACAGCTTCCACAACTCTTCAGTACTCAGTGTATTCCTCTATGTCTTTGAATGGCAAAGCTCTCTACCGTGGTCAATATTATTGAGTACATCTTGCATCAATTCCTCTAAATTATCTTTCCTTTTTAGACATTTACAGGCTTCCCCTCATGCTCCTTTAACTTCATCCGTGCTTCTTCTTCGCCCTGCACCTTTCCTGGTCTACAAGCGCATTCAATCGCTTCCATTTGGTCATGACGCGATTCTCATTAATAATTGCTCAGACATTCTCTAATCGCCATATTGCAGCACTCTTTCAACTAATTCACTGCTTGTGAAAAGAGTTTCTTAATGTGCAGAATCATTTCTCTTAAGCCTTCAGTTGCTTACTAAACTGGAAGCTCTGTGACGCTTTTCTTCGGATTTACTTCGTTAACAAGCTAGCCAGCTGTCTAACGCCAAAGAAGAGAGCTTTCTGACCTGGCACTTTCTGACTTCTTCGGACCTTGATTCTTCGGATCCTCTTCTTCAAATTTCCTTCGGATCTCCTCTTCGGGAAGTTTAACGATCCGGCTGCAAGATATGTCTGTAAAGCTTCGGATTCCTTATTCGGGCTATTGGAGCAGTTTTGACTTAAATTCAGAGAGCAGCACAATGTCAGCCTCATTTGCTGAGAGCCTTTGAGTTGTTCGTGACGTGACATTTACTCAAAAAAGAGTCTTAATCTTGAGTTGTCTTTCTTCGGTTTTTCTTTACTACAATTCAAGGTTTACAGGCAAGAACAAACCCTAAGATTAGAAAGACACGTGATTTGTCAAAAACTGTAACGCCTCCTAGTCTATCAGCCTATCACATTCAATGTGAAACTAACTTTTATATTTTGCATAATGGCACGTGAATCTCAGATTACTTACACGAAGGCACATATTACTTCTATTGTTACATAGTAGCACATTTAACATGTATACGTATTGATAGAATTCTATTACGAAGGCTTGTACATGGGAAAGTTATGGAAGATTCCAGAAACATTTCAATTACTTTCTACTGTAAACAACCACAAACATTAAATCTAAATATTCACACATTCATACACACAAATGGTTCTAACCTATACATATATGTATATATATATATATATATATATATATATATATAATTATGACATATACTTCAAACCAATGCAGGCACTGCATACCAGGAGTAGCCGTTGGTTCGAGTGCAAATAAAACTACCAAATAATTTTTGCAGACAGGTTAATGTAGAAAAGGAACAAACAACAGTGAGGCAAACATCGCGGATGCTGCCAGCCTGCTGCCAAGGAGAGAAATCCATCACCTGGTCTAATGGCTGATCCGATATGGGCTCAGAATTGATTTAGATTTCTGGGCATGTACGAAAGGCAGTGGCTAACAGCGCCCAGCTTAATTCTGTGTTTATACTGCAATTCTCGTTCGTCTTGTTTACTTTCTGTTTTGTTTGTGATTGAGTTACGATGCGTATCACCTACGACAGACACATCCTGCTCGAAATCGGAAAAAATGCACAATTTCACGCCACCCAGTACCATCAGACGCGACGGAGCTTCCATGAAGCGTATGAGTACAGCGGGTCGAAAACGCGAAGCACGGCCGGCACTTTCCATCTGTCCTGCTCTCCAACGCCTGCCTTCACTGGTCAACAAAAATGGACTATCTGTGGCTCCAGCAGTCACCAACATGAGATAAAGAACCGCTGCATCTTATTTTCACGGGAAATGTGGCTGAACGCCGACATCGCAGACTCAGCTATCCAGCTAAATGGGCTGGCATGCTATCAGGCCGACAGAGAAGCTTCTTTGTCCAGTAAGAGCTGTGGAAGCAGTTTGTGCATCCACATAAACAAACTCTGGTGCACGAACTCTGCTGAAGTGAGTCGCCACTGCTCACCACAGATAGAGTTTTCTGGTCATAAAAGTGCCAACCGCTCTACCCAGGTTGCAGAGAGCCTCCCGTGGTGCTAGCTGGCGCTGCAGCTCCTACTGCCCAGCACCACGTTAACCTGGTGCTAGCGGGAATTGTGGCGATATTATTAACAAGCTCCAGACCACGCACCCAGATGGATTTTTCATCATTGCCGGCAACTTCAACCACGCGAACCTGAAGTCAGTTCTCCCCAAATTCCATCAACATGTAGACTTTGCTAGAGGGGGAGAATTGCTCGATAAAGTTTACACCAACATGCATGAAAATGGGCAAAGCAGCAGCACGACCACATTGATCTTCTGATCATGCTACAGTGATGCTGCTTGCCTGCATACTCATTGCTGCTGAAGCGCACAAGACCTGCCATCAGAGTCTGGCCCAGTGGAGCATGCCCAGCACTTCAGGACTGTTTTGAGTGCACGGATTGGAATGTTTTAAGAGGTGGCTTAAGGTTGGCTGGGTTTTAATCTGGATGAGTTTGCAAGAATCTGTGACCTGCCATATTAGCAAGTCATCAGCAAAATGTCTTGAAGAGATCCTGCCGAATGATCATTGTTGCATAATTTATTCCCATTACCATGAAGTGCTTTGAGACTTGTCAGTGCACAGGTGAAAAGTACCTCCCCCTAATTTCACTGACCCAACAGGTTTGCCTATTGCACAAACAGGTCAACTGAGGATGCCATATCCACTGCACGTCACCTTTTCCTCTCTCACTTGGACAATAAAGACTCATGTCAGATTGCTGTTCATAGACTCTTAGTTCAAAGCATTCAACACCATCATCTCCATAGACTATGTGAAACTGAGCGGATTGGGACTGGGCACATCACTTTGCAACTGGGTAATGGATTTCCTGTCAGAGAGGCCTCAGTCCATCCGAATCGGTGTTTCCAACACCATCAGATTGAGCACAGGAGCTCCTCAGGGCTGCATTCTCAGCCCACTTCTGTTCACACTCCTGACCCACGTTTCCACTGCACCGCTTCTGCACAGCTCAAACCACATCATCAAATTCTGCAGATGACATGACTGTAGGCCTATCAGCGACAACGATGAGTCGGCATACAGAGGCTGGCTGCCTGGTGCAGTGAGAACAACCTGTTCAGCGGCTGGTTGCCTGGTGCAGTGAGTAAACAACCTGTCGCTGAATGTGACAAACTAAGAAAAAATGATTGGTTTCCACTTCCAGGAGAACTCGCCCACCCACACAATTCACCAGCACCACGTTCCATGGTCAAGGACTGTAAAAACACACACCCGGGATCAGCGAACTAACTGACTCTGTTGCACCACTGATTCACTGCTATACAGACTATTTCCTCTTCAAATGACTGTTGACACAACACTGCAATAATATATATATATATATATATATATATATATATATATATATATATATATATATATATATATATATATATATGTATGTATATATATATGTATGTATATATATATTTGAATCATTGTTTCAGCCCTAGAAATAACAAAGAACCTACTGGATATTAGAGCTAAGATAACATTAATATAAAGAATCCATACCGTTATCATGGCCAAAAAACCGCGTGTGTGTGTGTGTGTGTGTATGTAATCCAGGGCCACTGTTGATTCAAGTTACCACTGAGGTACCGTCCCCAAGCACTGCTCCCTTGGTGCTGCGTTCTTGTTAGTTGCCCAATGTTCTTCCAATGGATAGGTCAAATGCAGTGTCTCTATTTTTGTGGTGCACTGTGCCGTGCTGTCTTCACAATGACTAATAATAACTGACTCAATTTAAAATATATTTCTGCCACCTGAGTTTTACAGCATATTTGAAAACTATACAGGGGATGTGCATTGTATGCTAAAGTGTAACAAAACCATACGACCTTAATTTAAGGACTTCTATGTTGTACATAACCTTCTGATTGCTCTAAACAAAATGCAATCATCTTGTGTGAGCGAAACGTGCTACTACAGAGAAAGTACTGAGTTACACTGCTCTGCTCATTAGGGTTGGGGAGGGGAATGGAACGTTTTAGTTGCAGTTTATATTCAACTAATGAGCTTTTCTAGATTGCCTCTTTATTGAACCTTGCTATTATGGCTCCTGAGATCAAAGAGAGCTCAATTCACTGAGCAGCGGTCAGACAAATGGAGACATTTGTTAATTCATTTTCCTGATTGCCTCATCATAATTGATATTTTCTCAGACAACTGCTTGAAAGCAGTTTTATATGAAATGAAGCAATGCCTTGTTATCTGTTTCTTGAGGACTGTCTGAAATGATTCCCTCTTGCTCGCAAGGAAGACATTACAATAAAAGTGAAATACTTGGTTATATCTGCTGATGGACTGTATCTAACCAGTTGAAATGATCACTACTGATTTAGTTTAATAAAGAAAATCAAATGATATTTTTTTTACATTTTGGTTGGGAGTTTTTTAAACATTAGTTTTTGTCTTCTTTCACACTGTGTAATTTCACTTGGCAGATATATTTTTAGTATTAACTTTCCTATTAGGTTGTTTGCCTTCAGTACCTTGGAGACTTAAATTCATACAAATGAGAATTCATACAGAGCTGTTTTAATCTCTCTATCACAGCAATTGTACTTGATATTTTATGCTCTATATATATGCTCACCACAAGTTCTTTTACACTTAACTATAATGTTCAGATAGGCATCTAAGTTAATATTTGACAAAAACACTTTGAAGCTTAGTTGAAACTAAAGGAAATCAGATACACTAATAGCTATATCTTAAGAAACAACACAATGCAGTGTTAATGCAAGCTATTTGCGGACTTATAGATAGACTGCATGGCTATTAAGAAAAATCTGGCATTGCATGGTTTTCCCTGTCAGTTGTATTGATACTTTAAACATCTCTAGAATGATTGAATGATTTGATGGGGAGTTTAAAAACAATAAATATCTTTTTTCTCTGAACCTATCCTGTAATCTTTTTTAAAGCAAGAAGAGACAAACAGTAGTCACTTAGCACTTGAAAATAAAAACTGGTCTGCAGAAATAATTGTAGAATGACATTTGATTTGAGTTTTCACTGAGGGCAACTTGAGGTTAAGAGACTTGCTCGGGAACCCAATGATGGTAGTGCTGGAGAACCCAAAAACTCTTGGCCCAGAGGCGAGTAATTCTAACCACTAGACCATCAACACTAAGTTTTGTCCTGCAGTGTGATGACTGTGCATACTCACATCACAATAATGATGCAGAAACAGCATATTGTGCAACACTTCAGTTTAATCATGAAGCTCATTTAACAGACAAAAAGTTACAAATTGCAGTAAACAGTAACACACAAAATCAAATATCAAGAACGCTATTAGGGTAATAATAAAATAACAAAATCCAAGCAGAGACTGGTCAGTTCTGTTTAAAAGTCTACTTAAAATGCTTTGCTATTGTCATGTTTATTTCTTTGGTGTCAGGATCCCCTTGACCTTTGGTTTGCTTTAGAAACATTCCACACAAAAAACTCTCAAAAAATAGTCTGGACAAAATTGTCACCTTTTCAGAATTGTAAGAAATAACTGTATTTCAAGCATGTGATCATCCTTTAATTTGTAAATAATTACCCTGTAGCAATTAACAGCCAAGGCTAATATAGAAATTCCCACAAAAAGCAGTTGTTAAGTGTCTGTTTGTACAACCTTTGAGTATGGAGAAAAGGAAGAAGAGCAAAGAATTGTCTGAGAATTTGTGAACCAAATTTGTGGAAAAGCATGGATAATTACAAGGCAACAAGTCCATCTTCGGAGATCTTAATGTTCCTGTGTCCACTCAAAGAATATCAGGAAGAAGTTTTTATAAGTCTATGGCACAATAGCCAATCGTTCTGGACATGGACGAAAGAGTAAAATTGATGAAAGGTTACAACAAAGGATTGTTCAATGGTGATAGAACCCCATCAACTTCTAAACAAATCTAGTCTGACTTGCAGGCACAGGTATATCAAGTGTCAGCTCAAGTATTCGTCATCTAATGAAAGGGCAGTATGGTAGAGACATCTATATATATATATATATATATATATATATATATATATATATATATATATTATATATATATATATATACATCTAAAAAAATTAGAATATCGAATATTCAATATTTTTTGTCACTCATTTCATAAAGTGAAACTCATATATTATATAGATTCATTACACATAGAGTGAAATATTTCAAGCCTTTATTTCTTGTAATGTTTATGATTATGGCCTACAGATAATGAAAACCCAAAATTCAGTGTCTCAGAAAATTAGAATATTACATAAGATCAATAAAAAAAGGATATTTTAAACAGAAATGTCAGGCTTCTGAAAAGTATGTTCATTTCTATGCACTCAATACTTGGTTGACCCTTCTTTTGCATGAATTACTGCATCAATGCGGCGTGACATGGAGGCAATCAGCCTGTGGCACTGCTGAGGTGTAATGGAAGCCCAGGTTGCTTCGGGTCATCTGCATTATTGGGTCTGGTGTCTCTCATCTTCCTCTATGGGGTTCAGGTCAGGCGAGTTTGCTGGCCAATCAAATACAGTAACACAATGGTCATTGAACCATTTCACGATAGTGAGTGATAAAACTTTTTCACGATATTCTAATTTAATAAAGTTCCATATCAAATGGTCTAGGCTATTAAAAAAAAATTGGTTCTTGTTCTGACTTGTAACACACAACATGCAATACTAAGACATATATTTGCCAATTTTGATGGCAGACTTCAACAATTATTAGCAGATCATGTCATTATTAGTCATATAATTAGTGCTTCATTTAAAGGTAAATTGGACATTGAAATCAGAAACTTTGAAAAAAAAAAAGAGAAACCTAAAAATACTATGTGAGCCAAATTATATTTCACCGTAAACCAACGAGCATATTGATATGACACATATGATGTATTATGCAGAAACTGTGAGACGAAAAATACACACTGATCTCATATCCTGGGACGTTTGCCTGTTGTTTGTCAGTACCAGTAAGTGAAAAGCAGTATGCAATGCACTTTCCTTATTTACTCATTCAGGGTGTGCTGTTTAATTTTTAGTTGACCAAAATGTGTCACATCTTGAAAAAGGCTCCACTTTTAAAGCATGCATATAGGAAATGAAATTAACAAAAAATCAGTTGAGATCAACAGATCTGCTTTTTTGAGAGTACATATATACAAGGTGTGCCTAAAAACTTTTCATGTTACAGCTACAGGCATGCCGTTGATGTGTATCGGACTCATGACATGAGGAACATCACCACGTTCCACTCAGGAGCGTTTTGGACGCTGTTCCCGAGAGGCCATTTAAGACATTCAGAAAAAGAGTGAAAGCTCACCCAGAGTTCCTTTTCTGTTGTACAAACCAGTTAGTCTGACAACTAACAGATATTTTCAGACATCTACCGCAGGCCCTCCAACAGTCCCAGAAATCCGCTAAATCCTCCACTGCCATTCCATCCCAGGAAGAACACATAAGCTTCCTTAGTGACTACAGACCTGATTCTTAGAGATCTTATTCGAAAGTGAAGTCTATCACTGTCACTCGACAGGATTCTTTCAGTCTGCACCTGTATCAGACTGATGCCATCATTCTTTATCAAGACTATTCACTTAGATCCTAATATTTGTAATACTACGAATTGTGTCTGCTGGGTTTAGCCCTAAATCAACAATATGTAGTTGGCAATAATGATTTCTTGCTGTTCTAAGATTACTTAGAGTATTTATTTTAGGTGTTGCTTGATGATCATTAAAGTTTAGGTGAAGTATAGTGTGTGTCGGATTCATGACAGAACGTCAGGACGTGTGGGCGTGTGTGTTTATGAACTGTATTTTAGGAGGGGTTACTGCATTTACTGTATATGTAACCTAATATTCGGCAAATAATAATAACCTTAATAATAACCTACATCGTTCCAAGTATAATGGACAAATTCCCTTGAACTTTTACTGCAATATGAAGAGGCAAAAGACTTCGCAGAAGAATCGATTTAACAGGGACATTTCAACCTTGTAAAGACTTAAAGGTCCCATATTATAAATACAGTGGTGGAAACTATTCTACCTAATGTAAGCTGTAAGTGTTCGCTCATGCTCATTTGTTTAAACATCACAGGATAACTTGTTTGTTCGTGCTAAACTCAAAAGAAACATATACAGTGCCTTGAAAAAGTATTCATACCCCTTGAACTTTAACATATTTTGACACCTTACAACCACAAACTTAAATGTTTTTCATTGAGATTTTCTGTGATAGACCAGCACGAAGTGGTACGAAAATGATACATGGTTTTCAAAATTTTAAGCAAATAAAAATCTGAAAAGTGTGGCGTGCTTGTACCCTAACCCTAACCCTAACCCTAACCCTAACCCTAACCCTAACCCTAACCCTAAATAAAATCCAGTGCAATCAACTGCCTTCAGAAGTCACCTAATTAGATAACAGAGTTCACCTGTGTGTAATTTAGTCTCATTATAAATACACCTGTTCTGTGAAGGTGTCAGTGCTTTGTTAGAGAACATTAGTGAACAAACAACATCATGAAGACCAAGGAACTCACCAGACAGGTCAGGGATAAAGTTGTAGATAAGTTTAAAGCAGGGTTAGGTTATAAAAAATATCCCAAGCTTTGAACATCTCAAGGAGCACTGTTCAATCCATCATCCAAAAATGGAAGAAGTATGCTACAACTGCAAACCTACCAAGACATGGCCGTCCACCTAAACTGACAGACCGAGCAAGGAGAGCACTGGTCAGAGAAGCTTCCAGGAGGCCCATGGTCACTCTGGAGAAGTTGCAGAAATCCACAACTCAGGTGGGAGAATCTGTCTACAGGACAACTGTAAGTCGTGTACTCCACAAAAATGACCTAAATGGAAGAGTGGCAAGAAGAAAGCCATTGTTGACAGAAAGACATAAAAAGTGCAGTTTGCCAGGAGCCATGTAGGGGACACAACAAACATGTGGAAGAAGGTGCTCTGGTCAGACGAGACCAAAGTTGAATTTTTGGGCCTAAATGCAAAGCGCTACGTGTGGCAGAAAAGTAACACTGCTCATCACCCTGAACACAGGGTGACGGTCCGGATCGGTCTGGTTAAATAATAGAACATATTACTAATCAACCAAGCACAAACCAATGAACGTAACTCAATAATAACAGACAGGTGAAGCACATTAGGAACGGGAAACCATCACCATGACGTAAACAACCCGGTTGTGCCTAGCGGGGAATCCTTAAAGGGACAGGCGCACCGTTACCATGACAACCCCGACGGGACACGTCAAACCTCCGGTTTAATACTCTGGCGAGTCCGGGCGTCGGGGAGGAGGCGCAGACGTGACACTATCACAGAAAATCTCAGTGAAAAACATTTAAGTTTGTGGTTGTAAGGTGTCAAAATGTGTAAAAGTTCAAGAGGTATGAATACTTTTTCAAGGCAGTGTACGTCATTATTTATAAGTATTTACATCTCCCTTGTCTACAGGTTTGCTATGAAAAGTTAGAAGTAACCCGTTGTTGAGACAAAGTTTCAAGGCTAATCCTTGTTTGTACTGGCCAAAGTTGACGCAGTCATCCATGAAATGGTTAGCATACACCATCAGTTTTTGCTGAATAAGGCCCTGTGTCCAACAAACATTTTTTTCACTGTAAAAACCTCACTTTCAGCGCGCTTTCTCGATGCGCTTCTCATTGCTTTTTGTTGCTAAGTTACAAAAAGTGCCATCGGCCACTTCCGCGTTCGTTCCTATTTCATGTAAACATTGAAGTGTTCCTTTGAGATTGGTAGTTTAGCCGACAAGATTATCTTTACAATGGAGAGAAATCCCATCTTTGCATTAGCGGCAGCATTTGAACTAGATACTCACATGTCTCTCTACATGAGACATAGAGCTTGGGTGCATGAGATAAACTGTGCAAGTAAACAGCTGGAAGAGTACCACTGCTTTATATGTTGCGTCTCTTCCTCGATTTTGATTGGCTAGCAAGACTGAAGTGACATTGACGAGCACAGTACTGTCCTAAAAGTTGAACAGATATCAACTGTCTCCACCAGGTTTTTTTCTGCTGAAGAAGCTTATTGCTCTGAACGCTGAAGCTCACAGGATTTGTATTAAAAATCTGATATGTGGATCAGTATCGGCCCGATAACCCGCTCAAACAGCTGGATCGGGTATCGATGGCATTCGGCCATTCTATGGGAACTATGCATGGGAAGTGGCACTGTGGTAAAGTAGACCTGAAATGATTGTTCCAATAACTCGAATAATTCTATTACAAAAATGGTCAAGGCAATTTTTCTAGAATTGAAGCTTCGTTTAAATCATTTTACTCGCTAGAGCATGCTCCGCTTGTATTTCACACGGAGGCTTAATAGTGACACACAACATTTTCAGTGGCGCGATCAAGACAAGACCTGATCCCTCTGTATGTGAAAGTATTTGTGAGATCCGTGCACTAAAACAGAAGTAAATGCATAAAAACATTTTTCGACATTTTTGCGATGTAAACACATGCACTGTGTTAATGAGAGCGCGCATGAGTGCCGTTACTCGCTAAACGCTCCAGTTCGGTCAAAATGTCGCCTTTATTACAGACATATATTTTAGCTGATAAATAACCACAATAACCAGCGTTCTACTCACAATTCTGCCGTTTATTTAGATTTTCCGATCGATTTTCTATCGTTTATTCTGGAGCGCACGCCCAACGCATCATTGTGACGTGGCTCCAGGGCGCGTCCAGAGGATCGTGGGAAATGTAGTTCTCTGCAAAAGCAACTCATTTTATAAGCCAGATTGGTTCAAAATGACAAACCTCAGTATTTCATTTTCAATTGATACATTTTTTTTTCCATTTTATAATGTTATAGTGTAATCAATAAGAAAGAAGAAATATATGTCTAAACGAACAATTTTTGAGAACAAATAATTTAGCATATACGTGTGTGTAATTATTACTTTGTTTTAGTTAGGAAAACAGCATTTAAATCAAGCATTTCCTTAAGCATAACAATAATCTCAGTCATTTTAAATAATAATTTCAGACATTTTAAAGCATTATTTTATGTTTAAAAAAAGACTGTGACTAGTTTTTTATCAAACTTACAGTGTGTGTAGAGGCAGTATAGACGCAATGTCCAAAGAACAGAAAAAGATTGGTTTTTTAATAATATGGGACCTGTCACAGCCGTGCCCTCTTCTACGGCCATGTCACGTTCACGAGTTTGTCTCTTGGGAACACTTTTGGTGTCTTCCCCTCATGTTTCTTAGCTCACGTACTGTTTTCGCATAGTTATGCACTTCCCTGTTAGCTCGCTCCCTACTTCCGGGTCTATTGTCTACACTCCGTGTACACTACCAGTAGGTTACTTCTGGGTTTTGTGTACACATCATGCTTGCTCTTCCTAGTAAGTCACCGGTGTTTTAGATCGCACGTTTGCTTTCGTTATTATTTCGAACACCTGGTTTTGATTTCGTTCCGAGTTCTGATTGGTTCATGAGTTTATTACCTTGTTTCGATCTGTTATTTTAACCCAGTCCAATCAGGCTTTACTTTGCGTTTTTCTCCCTCATATCTGTGTTGTGTGGTTCAGTTCGAGAGTTTTGTTTGTTTTCCCGGTCCTGGATTTTCTTTGTTTTCTCTGGCTTCACATTTTGTGTTTTCTCTTTTTTGGTTCAGGCTCGTGCTACCCGCTAACTTGGTAACAGTGGCTACTGTTCACCTTGGACTTGCTCGACGGTTGGAACGTTTGGATCCTTCTGCTTTCCCAAGAGTTGGGACTTGGATTCTCCTGGTTGTTCCTGAATAGAGACGTTTGAGTTGCACATTTTCCCTGGATTTGCTGTAGCAGGAGCACAAGACCTTTTTGTTATTTTGTTCCAGTTCTGCCTGTTTAAGTTGCCTCGTCTGGAGTGTTTTTTCTTTTTCCTTTTTTCATTAAAACCCACTATCAACCTGCAAGTGCGTTGTTACCCATATTTTTATGTTTTCACCACACGGCACCCATGACAGGACCTTCTCCAGTTGGTTGCTATGTGCTGTCATGTCCCATCGTCCCTGTCCTTGTTTAGCCTTGACTACCCTAATGTGCTTCAGTAGGGTGTGCATTATTTAAGCCTCAACTGACATTTAGATCATCTGCTGTTGGTGATTGTTCAGTGGGTTACCTTGCCCCAGACTCGATATTACAATGTACATTTTTCAGATTTCATTTTGAGCACTTTTAGTAACTGAGTTTACATGCTGACCTGAAACTTAAGACTTAAATTCATTTTTCCTGGACAGGGCCTCATGAATCTCGTCACATTGGGCTGTACTTGCCAAGCTGCAGAAATTAAATGTTATTTAACAGCATCTTACTATCAGACAGCATAATGTATATATTTAGCTTATATATAGCAACACATAGAGCAGGGCAGTGCTGTAAATCAGTTTTTAGAGATCAGCACACACTCCAGTTAACAGCACACTTTTGTAAATGGTCTATAAACCACTCTCACTGAGTTAAAAATAATCAAAAAACTTTTCCACAAAAAAGAAAACGTTTATTTAAAAAAGATTGTAGAGTGTTTGATCTGGAGGTTGTTTCAGTGTGTTTTTGGGGATGGTGGCGGCATAGTGGTTTTGGTAACCATAAGATTTGGGATTCCAGTGGCAGAAGAGCCACTACCATTTGGTCCCTGAGCAAGACCTTTAATTAGGAAATATGAGCTTGACCAGAATATCTTATGGTGTGCTGTTGTGATGTGGTTTAAACATGCATAATCATGTCTCTACATTCATTCGCATTTTGGACATGTCAACAGTTCAATTAGATATCAGAATGAATGAACTCCAATCCATTAAAATCTATGCATGTCTAGTGAAAGATGTGAAGCTCTGTGCGTTCAGAACAGAAACTTGTAGACCCTTTAATTCATTGAATAGTCTTCTTTTCCATGATTATGAGCTGAGTTTTTTTTTTTCTGGTGAATGAGGACATTTCGCAAACAACAGCAGACCATCTGTAAATGGAGCTACAATTCTCTGACAGGCAGAAAATGGCATATGCAGCTGGGACCTTACATCTCCGATTATTTGCCTATCAGCACCGGTGCACATCAAGGCCCTGCAAGCTCCCTCACGGGACTGACTGCACCAAAAGTGCCAAGGCAAATTACAAATTACACAGACAAAGATGCATTATTTGCTCCTGTTCAGCCTCACCAGCTCAAAGAACCCATTATTCAAGAGATAATCTTGAATCAAAGACGTAATGATTAGCTTTATTGCAAAAAGTTGAAAATGCATCATCAGACTTTCCTCATTTCAGTCTCAAACAGCAATTTAAAGACTTATGAATCACTTGGTATCATGTACCAGAAGCTTTTAATAAAGCCAGTGAGGCAGTATGTTTTTCTATGACTTTACTTTCATAGCTTAGCTCGACGGACTTATGAAAGTCTCTGTCAGCAACCATTAAAGCCTGTCATGCTCATGGCAGTCCACATGTGGCATTTTAATAGATGTTCTGCCTGCTCAGTAGGAGGAAACCAGAGATGTAAACAGCAAGATGGATGAGATTATAAATGGACATCTGAGAAAAATATAGCAAAAATAATAATCCTACATGGATGCCTTAAACCTGTCAGCAAGACATTCTGCTGCCATATATGGGAGGAAGTTTTAGGGTAGCAAAAGGAGAAACTCTGTCATGTGGGTGCTGTGTTGTGTAACAAAAAGGGAAAAAATGGGAATAAACGCAGTGGAGGAAAAACAGGGGTTTATTGTCGGAACACAACACAAAAGCACCAGAGAAAAAATGAGAACAAAAACACAGTCACTGAAAAAAGGTAAATCCAAAACAAGAAAAAAGCAAGCCAGGAAAAATACGGGAAAAACTGGATGGTCTAGTGCCCCCGCTGTGGTATCCAATCCGCGAGCCCCTTGGGAGATTCTCCAAACGGACCTGAAGAGCGGACTCCGAAATCCCAACCGGGGAAACCTGAACGGATCCGCGAACGTCCCAAATGAGAGAAAAAAGTCCAAGGCGGCGTCGCTCCAAAATCACCACTCTTCAGCGGGCAGCACGAGCCTGGAGCAAAAGGAGAAAAGCAAACGTGACGGCGAAAACAGAAGTAAAACGGAACGGCTTTCTCCAACTGAAAATAAGCTCCACACGAGACAACACAACACCTAGTATGAGGGAGAAGAACTCAACGAGGGCTTGGACCGGCTGGTTTAAATAAGGAAAACCAAACGAGCTAATAAAGTAATAAACAAATAGCGAAATGGGAACATAACCACACGCAGCTGAAAGTAATCAAACCGAAAGCAAGGCCGCAATCTAATTCACCCGTGAACTATTCAGGGAAGGGCGCACGAAGTGTAGACAAAAACCCGGAAGTGGAAGCGGTCTAATCGGGACGTGAGCTACTAGGAAGGGTACACAAAGTGTAGACTCAGAACCCGGAAGTGGGGCGCAATCTAATGGGGCGGTGCTCAGCTACGCAAAACCTGACGTGAACTAATCCACACAAAGGGAGGACACCGAAACGTGAATCCCCAAGACAAAAGCTTACCTCCCAGACTCAGAACTCCGGGGACCGTGAACGTGGCACGGCCGCTGAGGATGGCGTGGCCATGACAGTACCCTCCCTCCAGGGCCGTGACCACCCAGAGGGCGTCCGGAACCGCCCCTCTGCATACCCCGACGAAGGGGCGGGGCCCTACCAGGAGGACGGCCCCTAGGACGAGGGGCTGGGCAATCCGGTTGCGAGCAGTGGAAGTCCTCGACCAGTTCCTGACTGAGGACATCACGCGCCGGGATCCAGCTCCTCTCTTCGGGCCCGTAACCCTCCCAGTCAACCAGGTATTGCAGGCCACCCCTTCGCCTGCGGGAGTCCAGGAGGCTACGAACCCTGTAGGCGGGTGCACCTTCGATCTCCAGCACCTCTGGAGCGGTATCGGCTGTGGCACCCTTGTGCAGTAGTCCCTCGGTGACAGGCCTGAGAAGAGACACATGGAACACAGGGTGCACACGCATATGGGGTGGAAGCTGCAACTTATAAGAAACTGGGTTAATCTGGGACAACACGTGGAATGGACCCACATACCGGGGAGACATTTTGGCACAGGGTTTAAGACGTAAGTCTCTTGTGGACAGCCACACCCGGTCACCCACCTTGATCTGGGGTCCCTTCCTCCGATGGCAGTTTGCCTGATTTTCGAAGCGCCAAACTGCCCGCTGTATGGAGGTGTGAGCCCCCTCCCAGACCCGCTCTGCCCTACGGTACCAGTTATCCACCCCGGGTGCATCGGTCAGTTCCGTATCCCAGGGACAGAGTGGAGGCTGCTGCCCCAACACACACTCGAAAGGCGTCAAGCCCGTGGCTGAATGGCGCAGCGAGTTCTGGGTGTACTCAGCCCACCAGAGGAGGTCCGCCCAGTCGTGTTGCCGGCTATGGCAATAGGCCCTGAGGAACCTGCTGAGCTCCTGGATGGTTCTCTCTGCCTGACCGTTGGACTGGAGGTGGTACCCCGAGGTCAGGCAGACGGTGGTCCCCAGGTGTTGCATGAACACCTTCCAGACCCGTTAGATGAACTGGGGACCCCGGTCAGACAGGATCTCCTCAGTAATGCCAAAATACCGGAACACGTACTGGAACAGCACCTCCGCTACCTGGACAGTAGAGGGGAGAAAACCAAATGGTATGAAGCGGCAGCCCTTCGAGAACCTGTCTATGACCACCAAAACGGCTGTGTTCCCTTTCGATTCTGGCAGATCCGTGACAAAGTCCACAGCAATGTGGGACCGGAATCGGTAGGGGGATTAGTTTTCCGGCGGGTAACTGACGTGAGCTTTTGGTAGTGGCACACACCAAGCAAGACAAGACGGCTGCCCGCACCTCCTTCTTTAAGGAGGGCCACCAGTATTTTCAAGAAATGATCTCTTGAGTCTGGGTAATGCCGGGGTGGCCGGTGGCCAGGTTAGTGTGGGCCCATTCGATCACCCCTGGCCTGAGTCGCTCCGGTACATAGACCTTCTGAGGAGGACAACCAGGGGGGCCCGGCACTACCCGGGTCTCCCTGGCGATCTCCTCATCCAGTTCCCACGCAATCGGAGCGACCAGTACCGAGGGTGGTAGAATGGGCTCAGGTTCTTTCGATGTTCCTGGGGAATCGAATTGGCGGGACAGCGCATAATGCCTTCACGTTGTCTTTACCCGGGCAATACAAGATCGAGAAGTTGAACCTTGCAAAAAACAAAGTCCACCGAGCTTGGCGAGTATTCAAACGTTTCGCTTGCCGGATGTACTCGAAGTTTCGGTGGTCGGTAAGGACTACAAAGTGATGTCGCGCTCCTTCCAACAGGTGACGCCATTCTTCCAGGGCCGCCTTAACAGCGAGCAGTTCGCGATTACCAATATTGTAATTTTGTTCTGCTTCCGTCAGTTTCCTGGAATAGTACGCACAGGGGTACAATTTAACTGCGTATATCTGCGACAGGACCGCCCCCAGGGGCATCTGCCTCTACAGTGAAAGGTTTCTCTGGATCTGGTAGTTTCAGGAAAGGGGCTGTAGTAAACAACCTCTTGAGTACTTGGAATGCCTCCCTGGCCTCTGAGGTCAGACACAGGCTTTTGGTTTTGCCTCGAAGGAGGGACGTGAGCGGGGCGGCCACTGTGCTATAGTTCTTTATGAACCGCCGATAGTAATTGGCGAACCCCAAAAACCACTGCATCTCTTTTACCATTTTAGGCTCAGGCCACTCAGACACAGCAAGCACCTTGGCTTCCTCCATGGAGATCCCCTTAGCGCTGAGTCGGTAGCCAAGGAAGGAGACTGCCGATTGGTGGAACTCGCATTTCTCTGCCTTGATGTACAGCTGGTGCTCGAGCAGGCGACGCAGCACCCTTTGGACATGTTCCATGAGAGCCGCATGGTTTTTGGAAAATATCAAAATATCATCAATACAGGCTACCACAAATAGGTCCAACATGTCTCTTAGAACATCGTTGACAAAACTCTGAAAAACAGAGGGTGCATTAGCCAGCCCGTACGCCATCACGTGGTATTGGTAGTGCCCCGAAGCGGTGCTGAACATGGTCTTCCACTCGTCTCCCGCTCGAATCCGCACCAGTTTGTACGCACTCCGGAGGTCCAGTTTGGTGGAAACTGTCGCCCCCCGGAGCCACTCGATGGTCGCTGGGATCAACGGAAGTGGGTGGGTATACTTCACCATGACCTCGTTGAGCCCCCAGTAATCTATACAGGGCTGGAGCCTGCCATCTTTTTTCTTTACAAAAAGGAAACTGGCGGAAGCAGGGGACCGTGATTTGCTGATGTATCCCTGCCGGAGGGCCTTGGTCACGTACTCCTCCATTGCCCGATTCTCCGGCTCGGACAACGGATAAATACGCAACCGGGGAGGTGTTTCACCCGGCAGGAGATCAATCGCGCAGTCCCATGGCCGATGCGGAGGAAGGGAGGTTGCTTTGGTGGCCGAAAAGACCTCCTGGAGGTCGTGGTATTCTGAGGGGACTGAACTTAAATCTTCTGGCTGAGGGCTCTCAATGGATGTGGAGTGTAGTGGTTGCGAGAGACAGGTGTGGGTGCAGGAAGGTGCCCAGGAAAGGATGGTGTGGTGTTGCCAGTCTATGTGGGGATTGTGTAACCGGAGCCAGGGGAGTTCTAAGATAAGGGAATGTGTTGACTGGGGCAAGACAACAAAGGGAAGCTGCTCTGTGTGTGAGAGTGTCATCTGGATGGTGATGGGAGTCGTGATGGTGCGAAGGGGAGCATCACTGAATGAACAGCCATCTAAAGCATGGACCCTGACCGGGGTGACTAAGGGATAGACAGGGACGACACCAGGGTTTGAGAAATAAAGTTCCCAGCCAATCCAGAATCTACAAGGGCAGACACAGACAGAACAGAATCAGACACAATCAAAGTAACTGGAATAATAAACTGGCTTTGCTCTATATTGTCCACCTGTTTCTCCTCCTCACGAGCCTCCTTACGAGGACAACTGTCCTTCCAGTGGCCCTGCTGGCCACAATACAGGCAAGCCCCGGTAGAACGTCTTTGCTGGCAGCGGCTCCCTGAAGTCTGGGTTGCCCCCCTTTCCGGAATCGTCGATGCCCCCAGCTCCATCGGCTCGGGCAGGACGTCACTCTGGGCAGGGGCACTTGGGATACTGGCCGTGGCTTGTGGTGGCGGAGGGCGCCTCGGAGGGGAACGTGGGCGCCGGTGGTCTCTCAGGTGACAGTCCAGTGAGGTGGCCAGCGAGATGAGACCCTCCCGGGTCAGGCCGACATCCCGCCAGGCAAGCTCCCACTGCACCTCACTGCTCAATCCCCTCCGGTAGATGGCCTGGAGCGCCCTCTCATCCCAGCTGCACTCTGCAGCGAGCATACAAAATGCCAGTGAATATTTAAAAACAGTACCTGTTCCTTGCCAGAGTTCCAGGAGTCTGCTGCTACTGGAGCGCCCCTGCCCAGGATGGTCAAAAACGGCCCGAAAGTGGTGCTGGAAAGCCCCATACGACGCCAGCGCCGGGCCCCCACTCCCCCACACCGCTGCAGCCCAATCCATAGCTGGTCCAGACAGTCGCTGTATCACCATGGATATTTTCTGCAGGTCACTCAGCTCGGGGTGTTCTGCAAAATATAAATCACACGCGAGCAAAAAGTTGCGCACCCTCGCCGGGTTGCCTGAATACCTCTCTTCTTCTTCTGTCATGTGGGTGCTGTGTTGTGTAACAAAAAGGGAAAAAATGGGAATAAACGCAGTGGAGGAAAAACAGGGGTTTATTGTCCGAACACAACACAAAAACACCAGAGAAAAAATGAGAACAAAAACACAGTCACTGAAAAAAGGTAAATCCAAAACGAGAAAAAAGCAAGCCAGGAAAAATACGGGAAAAACTGGATGGTCTAGTGCCTCCGCTGTGGTATCCAATCCACGAGCCCCTTGGGAGATTCTCCAAACGGACCTGAAGAGCAGACTCCGAAATCCCAACCGGGGAAACCTGAACGGATCCACGAACGTCCCAAATGAGAGAAAAAAAGTCCAAGGCAGCGTCGCTCCAAAATCACCACTCTTCAGCGGGTAGCACGAACCTGGAGCAAAAAGAGAAAAGCAAACGTGACGGCGAAAACAGAGGTAAAACAGAACGGCTTTCTCCAACTGAAAATAAGCTCCACACGAGACAACACCTAGTATGAGGGAGAAGAACTCAACGAGGGCTTGGACCGGCTGGTTTAAATAAGGAAAACCAAACGAGCTAATAAAGTAATAAACAAATAGCGAAACGGGAACATAACCACACACAGCTGAAAGTAATCAAACCGAAAGCAAGGCCGTGATCTAATTCACCCGTGAACTATTCAGGGAAGGGCGCACGAAGTGTAGACAAAAATCCGGAAGTGGGAGTGGTCTAATCGGGACATGAGCTACTAGGAAGGGTACACGAAGTGTAGACTCAGAACCCGGAAGTGGGGCGCAATCTAACGGGGCGGTGCTCAGCTACGCAAAACCTGACGTGAACTAATCCACACAAAGGGAGGACACCGAAACGTGAATCCCCAAGACAAAAGCTTACCTCCCAGACTCAGAACTCCAGGGACTGTGAACGTGGCACAGCCGCCGAGGACGGCGCGGCCGTGACAAACTCCCAAACACTTTTACCAATGAAACAACCTTTT
This sequence comes from Distichodus sexfasciatus, assembly GCA_032718565.1. Lineage (NCBI taxonomy): Eukaryota > Metazoa > Chordata > Actinopteri > Characiformes > Distichodontidae > Distichodus > Distichodus sexfasciatus. The sequence goes on along the minus strand of JAVGVS010000103.1, from coordinate 347,323 downwards.
TCAACCAATTTACCAAAAAACATTAATAACACTTTACACTTAAAAAGGGGAAAAAATATGACTTTTTATTGAAACAAATCTATTCAAAGATAAACAAATCCACCATTAAGAAATAAATACTTTTAACAAAAACACATGCCATTATTATTGGCACCCATGTATTTAATACCTTGTGCAACCTTCCTTTGCCAATAAAACAAGACAGAGTCTTCTCTTGTAACATTTTAAAGGTTGGAAAATTCAGAGCAAGGCATCTGAGAGCATTCAGAGAATCTCTCCAGATCATTCAGGATCCTTAGCTCTTTCCTGTGTGTGCTGCTCTTCAGCTCACTTCACAGATTCTCAACAGGATTCAGCTCAGGGCACTGTCATGGCCATGGCACAACCTTGAAATGGCAGGGTTGATTTGGATGTGTTTCATAATTGTCATTCTGGAAGATCCAATGACGACCAAGTTTTAGTTTCCTATGGACACAGCCAGGTTTTTTATTTTAAATGTCCTGATATTTCACGAAATCCATTGATGCCATGTACCTTAACAAAGGTCCCACAACATTATAGAAACTCGCCTTATTTTACAGTTGGAATAAGGTTATTGTCTTACCATCCTTCTTTTTACACTAAACCTGATTTAAGTGTGTGTTGCCAAAAAGTTCAATTTTTGTTTTATCAGACCATAGAACAGGGTTGCATTTTCTTCAGGTGGTTGCATTTGTGGATAACTGAAGAAAAAGTCATACTTTCTGGCATACTTTTCAAATAAACTATTGGCATGGAATAGTGCCATTTGATTGTGATTCTAGATATTTGGTAGCCCCACGATTTTACTTTTTCTTGCAATTACCCAGCAGTGATCCTTACCTCCCTTCTCACTGTGTTTGGGTGAAGAAAAAGCATGGGTCCTCTTCCAGGCAAGTTTTTCACAGTTCAAGGTGATAATTACTTTTTTATTATTGCCCTAAAAGCAGAAATGGGCATTTTTAGGCAAGGAGCTATTTTTATTTACCATTCCCTGACATATGAAGGTCAACACGGATTGAGTGTTGTCATTTCCTTGTCATGGTCATGGTTGGCTAAGGGATTTTGTTGTGTGTCTGTTCATATTTGTATCCCTTTAAATCAGGAAGACATTGATTCATTGATTTATTTATTTTTCTTTTTCGGTGAGCTCCAGTGGTGCTATTAATCAGTTTGCAATGCTTATACAGCAGTACTTGTGAAGACATGCTGACCACAAGTTTTAAGAACAGTGACTGGGGAAGAAAACATTAAAAGTAACATTACAAATGATCATCTAATCTCAATCTTTATCTAATATGCACATTTACCAATGCTTTCTTGGTTACATGGAGCAGGTTCAATAATCTCAGTGTGCAATTACAAAAGTTGGGGCCTTAATTACACCACACTTAAAATCAAAAAGAGCTGTACAGAAATGTCACTAATCAACACAGCACCTAGCTCCAGGTTGGAGCGTTATAAAACAGTCAAATTCAAGCAATGGAGGTTCCCCCATATTTCTCTGATTTATTAAAATATCACTTAAAATACCTGTTCTGTTACGTCTACAGTAGATGCAATTTGCAGTATTTTTATCTCATTTAAATGAAAGCAATGTGTGAGCATATCACATCTTCTGCAGTTGTGCTGTGGGAGACTCAGATGCTATCTGGAGTCATAACTCATTTTCTCCTGTGAAACATTATTGTGGCAAAATCGTTAAAACATAAAATTCCATCAGAGCTCACCAACCACAGACATGTTTATTAAGACATTTACTTTTAGCCACAGTGGTAGATACAAATCTGAGATCAATATGAGAAAGAAAACACTTCCATTTTCAGGTCGCACAAGAGCCGATCCCACTTCCCTGCCTGTTTACATTTACACCAGCATTAAACGCTATCGGACCCACTGATTGGAAGACCGACTTGTCTCTGATTAGTTTGGATGCTTATATGTTTCATTTGTGCCCATATCAAGTACTAATGATGTCAGTGGTCTTTTTTAGGAAACAAGGAATGTAATCTAATTTTCCCCATGTTATTGTGAGGATTGGTTGGATCTTACTATATATTACCTTGTTTATGTCATGCCATGTTGCTTTGAGGTGCTGTTTTTCCAAAAGAGAAAATGATTGGATTTTAGTCCCTTGGAGTCAGCTGTGGGAGAGAAACATACACCAATAATTATCTCAGGAACAGAATATTTAAGATAGCAAGCTATGAGGGGGTTTTCTGATTCCTGTTTACTTGAGCCGGCTTCTGTAGCCAGCTTCACCTAAGCCTACATTGTATTCCTGGTGTTTTGAAATCAGTGCCATGAAAGGGATTGAACAAGGGTCTCACGAATTGAGGACAGTCAAGCTGCATTTATTTGTCTGTGCTCACATTTCTGCCATCTGGCACCATCTGACAGAATGTGTGTCATCATTCTGACATACGCTGCATCGTCTTGACGGCTACTCCTGCCAATTTAGTGGAGGAAATTGTTTTGTGTGTGTTTATGAACCATATGCTCCCGGGTGAGATTAGTCTGAATGAGTGAGAGAGAAGACAGAGTAAGAGTCGGGGAAAAAGAAGGTCACAGTCAAATGCTATTGATGTGCATCATGGTTTCCACTTCTATCAGATATCCATGTCTGGAATACTAATAAACTTCCATCAGGATCCTAGAGGGATTAGTAGTCATTGATAATATGGATGATTATGTTCACATTTGACAAAGCTCCCCGTCTGCTGGACCCTCGAAGACACCCATCTATGAGCGAGTCTCACTGAGTTCCATTTCAGTGGCTAATATGCCTCTTGCTTGCTGCATCCACCTCCAGGGCTGTTTTGCTGGATTGGTACCCAGTGAAAAGCTGATTAAGGCATTTAATCTTCTTTGAGATGTTCATTTTGTGCTTTTCTGTCGCCCGTGCTATCCCTCCCTCATTCTCTCAGTTTCAGTGAGATCAGTTGCTGAGCCAGAAACAAGTCCTCCGCGCCTCATTTTAGGAAGCTTTCAACAGAAAGGTTGTAAAAATTGAAAGCCTTGAGGGAATTCAAAATTATGTCATTGTGTTAATTGACCACACCTTTTTTTATTTTTTCAAACATTTACATGTCTTTTTTTGGTTTGCTCTAATTCCAAAGTGTAATGAATCATTATATTTACATTCACAGCATTTAGCTGACCACCTTTTCTAGAGTGACATACTTTATTACTTTGTAGCTCATTAACAGAAGCAGTTTTTATCTTTGTAAAATTACACTTAAATCAACAGCTGCTGTTCAGCCCAGTTACTGCCAGCTGAGTAATTGACTCATAAATCCTGTCAGAGCACAAGTAAAAATTTATATCTACACAGTCAAGAATACAAACATAAAAGATACTGATGAAGTGCTTAGAGAGAGAGAGTTTTTATGATAAATATAAAGTACAAGAAGTAGTTTGTTCTCCAGGTTTTTCTTGAAGAGGTGGGTTTTCAACAAGGGGTTCTGCGGTCCCCTCCTGGAGCCGACACCTTATCGTGGTGGAGGGGTTTGCGTGTCCCAATGATCCCAGGAGCTAAGTTGTCTGGGGCTTTATGCCCCTGGTAGGGCCACCCAAGGCAAATAGGTCCTGGGTGAGGTACCAGATAAGGTTCGGCTCAAAAGACCCCTTATGAAGAAAGAAAATATTGATTCACAGTTTCCCTCGCCCGGACGTGGGTCACCGGGGCCCCCCTCTGGAACCAGGGCTGGGCGTGGGGCTTGATGGCGAGTGCCTGGTGGCCAGGCCTGCACCCATGGGGCCTGGCCGGGCACAGCCCAAAGAAGGAATGTGGTTCTCCCCTCCAATGGGCTCACCACCTGTAGGAGGGGCCAAAGGGGTCGGGTGCTGTGTGAGTTGGGCGGTGGCCAAAGGCGGGGACCTTGGCGGTCAAATCCTCGGCTACAGAAGCTAGCTCTTGGGACATGGAATGTCACCTCTCTGGCGGGAAGGAGCCTGAGCTGGTGCGCGAGGTTGAGAGGTTCTGACTAGATATAGTCGGGCCCACCTCGACACATGGCTTGGGCTCTGGAACCAGTTTCCTTGAGAGGGGTTGGACCCTCTTCCACTCTGGAGTTGCTCACGGGGAGAGGCGCCAAGCGGAAGTGGACATACTTACTGCCCCCTGGCTGGGTGCCTGTACATTGGGGTTTACCCCAGTGGATGAGAGGGTAGCCTCCCTTCGCCTCCGGGTGGGTGGATGGATGCTGACTGTTGTTTGTGCTTATGCGCCAAACAGCAGTTCAGAATATCCACCCTTTTTGGAGTCTGTGGAAGGGGTGTTGGAGAGCGCTCCTTCTGGAGACGCCCTTGTTCTGCTGGGGGACTTCAATGCCCATGTGGGCAATGACAGTGAGACCTGGGGTGGCGTGATTGGGAGGACCTCCCCCCCGATCTGAACCCGAGTGGTGTTTTGTTATTGGACTTCTGTGCTCGTCACAGACTGTCCATAATGAACACCATGTTCAAACACAAGGGTGTCCATATGTGCACTTGGCACCAGGTCACCCTAGGTCGTAGTTCGATGATTGACTTTGTGGTCATGTCGTCGGACTTGCGGCTGTATGTGTTGGACACTCGAGAGAAGAGAGGGGCGGAGTTGTCAACTGATCACCTCCTGGTGGTGGGTTGGCTCCACTGGTGGAGGAGGAAGCCAGTCAGGCCTGGCAGGCCCAAGCGTATAGTGAGGGTCTGCTGGGAACGTCTGACTGGGCGTGGGGCTCGATGGCGAGTGCCTGGTGGCCAGGCCTGCTTCAACTCCTACCTCCAGCAGAGCTTCTCCCTTGTTCCGAGGGAGGCAGGAGACATTGAGTCTGAATGGGCCATGTTCCACGCCTCCATTGTGGAGGCAGCTGACTGGAGCTGTGGCCGTAAGGTGGCCGGTGCCTGTCATGGTGGTAATCCCCAAATCCGCCGATGCTGTCAAGATGAAGAAGGAGTCCGGGGGAGTGGGAGGAATTCGGTGAGGCCATGGAGAACGATTTCCGGACGGCTTCAAAAAAAATTCTGGTCAACCATCTGGCGGCTCAGGGCGGGAAAGCAGTGCAGCATCAACACTGTTTATGGTGGGGATGGGGCGCTGCTGACCTCAACTAGAGACATCGTGGGTTGGTGGGGGGAATATGTCGAAGACCTCCTCAATCCTACCGACATGCCTTCCAGTGTGGAAGCAAAGTCTGGGGACTTGGGGGCGGGCTCCCCTGTCTCTGGGGCAGAGGTCGCTGACGTGGTTAAAAAGCTCCTTGGTGGCCAGGCTCCGGGGGTGGATGAGATCTGCCTGGAGTTTCTTAAGGCTCTGGATGTTGTAGGGCTCTCCTGGCTGACATGCATCTGCAGCGTTGCATGGACATCGGGGCAGTGCCTCTGGATTGGCAGACCAGGGTGGTGGTCCCCCTCTTTAAGAAGGGGGACCGGAGGGTGTGTTCCAACCATAGGGGGATAACAATCCTCAGCCTCCCTGGTAAGGTCTATTCAGGGGTCCTGGAGAGGAGGGTCCACCGGATTGTTGAGCCTCAGATTCAGGAGGAGCAGTGTGGTTTTCGTCCTGGCCGTGGAACAGTGGAGCAGAGTCCTGGAGGGTGCATGGGAGTTTGCCCAACCAGTCTACATGTGTTTTGAGGACATGGACTAGGCATTCGACCGTGTCCCTCGGGGAGTCCTGTGGGGAGTGCTCCGGGAGTATGGGGTGCCGGGCCGCCTTATAAGGGCTGTTTGGTCCCTGTACGATCGGTGTCAGAGCTTGGTCCACATTGGCGGCAGTAAGTCAGACTCGTTCCCAGTGAGGGTTGGGCTCCACCAGGGCTGCCTTTTGTCACCAATTCTGTTCATAACTTTTATGGACAGAATTTCTAGGCACAGCCAGGGCGTTGAGGGTGTCCGGTTTGGTGACCTCCGGATCAGGTCTCTGCTTTTTGCAGATGATGTGGTTCTGTTGGCTTCATCGGATCGAGACCTTCAGCTCTCACTGGAGCAGTTCGCAGCAGAGTGTGAAGCGGTTGGGATGAACATCAGCACCTCCAAATCCAAGGCCATGGTCCTCAGCCGGAAAAGGGTGGAGTGCTCTCTCCGGGTCAGGGAGGGGGTCCTTCCCCAAGAGGAGGAGTTTAAGTATCTCGGGGTCTTGTTCACGAGTGAGGAACAGATGGAGCGGGAGATCGACAGGCGGATTGGTGCGGCATCTGCAGTGATGCGGGTGCTGCACCGGCCTGTCATGGTAAAGAAGGAACTGAGCCAAAAGGCAAAGCTCTCGATTTACCAGTCAATCTACGTTCCTACTCTCACCTATGGTCATGAGTTGTGGGTAGTGACCGAAAGAACGAGATCGCAAATACAAGTGGCCGAAATGAGTTTCCTCCGCAGGGTGGCTGGGCTCTCCCTTAGAGATAGGGTGAGAAGCTCAGTCATTCAGGGGGGACTCGGAGTAGAGCCGCTGCTCCTCCGCATCGAGAGGAGCCAGATGAGGTGGCTCGGGCATCTGGTCAGGATGCCTCCTGGACGCCTCCCTGGTGAGGTGTTCCGGGCATGTCCCACTGGGAGGAGGCCCCGGGGAAGACCCAGGACACGCTGGAGAGATTATATCTCTCGGCTGGCCTGGGAATGCCTCGGGATTCCCCCAGAAGAGCTGGACAAAGTGGCGGGTGAGAGGGAAGTCTGTGAATCCCTGCTTAGGCTGCTGCCCCCGTGACCCGATCCGGAACAGCGGTAGAAAATGGATGGATGGATGGATGGAAGGGTTCTGTGGTTCAGAAAGGTCATAACACCTCTGAAGAGCATAAATGTGAAGATTCTTGATGCACGTTTTTCTCTTCTTTTGTGTATTGGCGTCAAGATGAACAGCTTAGTGCTCTGAGACAAAGAGAAGTTACACACAACTTGATCAGCGCTGATAAATAGGAAGGAATTCTTATTCTTAACTAGTGTTGAGATTTTAAAGGTAATGAGAGTGGCCATGAAGAGTCAGTTAAGGTTTTGTAGTAGGAAACTATGAAATAATTTTGGAACATTAAAAACCAGTGGGGCCTGTTTGAGTGTGTTGCTCTGCACCTGCCCAAGGGTGGTCCCTGCCTTGCTCCTGTAGTTCCTGGGATAGGCTTCGGTCCCTGCAACCCCGATAGGGTTTAAGCTACCAGTGGCTGCTTTCTGAATCATTTGTAGTGGGCAAAATGAAAAGTATCCAAACATATTTCTGCATACGGAGGTCAGGAATGAAGAGAAGATGCTCAAACGGGGTCAACTTAAACTTTAATTGCAAGTAAACAAAAACATTATACATTGAACCTTCAATAAAACAGACTCCAGGTAAGACAGACTTCAGATGAGACAGACACACAGGAAGCTGGTTTGAATAGGCAGATGCGCAGGTGTATCACTCTAGGATGACAAACATTAAAAAGAACAGGGAACAGTAGAGAAGTCGCTTTTGCTGGTTGAACAGGAGAAGTGTTTGTTGTGACACTATGTGAACTGAATGTTTTTAACTGGTAAGACTGATGATCCACTTTTTATTGACCACTCTACCATTAATATTTGAAACTTTTTGAATATTCAATCATTTCTTTTTGGTCTTTTTGATAGCCTTTAGCTTTCAAAGGCTATCAAAGTTTTTGTAGATTATTTCTTGATGATTTTATTATTATTGTAACAACCAGCTCAACAATTTGCTATCTCTGTGATTTAGAAGTTCACCCAAATTTGTTCCTAGTACAAATATTAACTTATTTCCTTTCCATTAGTTTCTTTGTTGCACAATTTTATTTAAAAGATTATTTAATAGTCATTTCTCTTGGAGAGCATTTCTAGATCATACGTTGTATGACAATCCAAGCCTTTCGAGCCTTTTGCAGTTCTTTTTTGGTACCCCACAAGTCCATATCTCACATTTAAATGATTTGCTCTTCCTTCTGTTTTACTATCTCTCCTTGCTATAGCCTGTTTTGCCTTTTAGTCTGAGAGAATTGGCCTGTTGTGATTGATTTAGAAAGTGTGAGTCAATACTGCCCAGAGCAACAAAAAAAACTGATGGCAAAAAGCTTAATGTGCTTGCAATTCTGTTAGAGTGTCCGTGACCTTCACTTTACCCAATAAGTTCTGACATATGATGTGGATCAATGAAAGAGAAGAGCAGAAGGTAAGGAATAAGGAAAGCTAAACTGAATCAGAGAAGACTCTTTTTAAGTGATGTTTTGATAACAAATGTGCCACCTCAGTTTGCCTATTTGCTTCAATCTCGAGAGCTGCAAAGTATAGATAGAGGGAAAGATATCAGGCAATCCAGATGTTTTATCATACATAGAGATTCAGAGACTATAGAGAAGACAGTTGTTGTAATTTGAGAGCAATTGATATACTGTATAAGTGCCAATTTATTTTAGTGTCTGAACTAATGGCATTAATTGCCCTTGGATTTATCAAAACTGAATAGCAGAAATTATGCTACTCTTAGGAAACCTAATTGTGCTGGATTACTTGTCTTTGAAGCATGTAGTGGCCCTCAGTCATAAATGTGAATGAATAGAACTTCTGAAGAGTGCTGAATTATTTATTTATACATTTTATTTTTAATTCTCAGATATGGAGTTGTTTTCTCTATTGTGGCTGTGGATTTTCCATTGATGGAAAAAAGTGTTTCATTTGGAGCCCAAAAATAGCCAGATATTTTTAAACTTGTTTAACTCATTGAATTGTTTTGTAGTTGATGAGAAGCCGGAGAGATTTATCCGTCTGAATGGGACACTCAAAAGTCAATTTATTTCCCTCTGATTTGCAGTGTCTCTTGTTTATGCAAACAAAATGAGTTTCAGTAACAGATGAGAAAGAACTGCTTTTTAATCTGACCAGTGCTTGTTGGAGGCTTGTAATGAAACCTGTGCAACACGGGCACAAAGACGGCTGGCAATAAAATGGAAGCAAAGGACTATTGCTAAGATGGCTTCATGGTTAGCATTTAATATCATTTTCAAGAACATTTGGGCTTGTATTATCCATTTACAAAGCTTGCCTCTACCACAAAACTTCTTGTGTTCACCTCATCTGCATTCTGTTTGTCTTGGCAAAGACCAAGTTAAACAGTTCTATCATATATATTTTTTTTTTTATATACCTAAAATAGAACGAATGTTGGACAAGCTTATTTGAACTGCGGACCTTACCTATTGAAAAGGAGAAGGCAAAACTCTCTAAAGTTTTCACAGACTAGAAGAAATATGGGGTGGTATGGTGTCAGTGTTGGGAATACATGTGCCGCCATTACGGATTCAGATTACAAATTATGGCTAACTGTATTCCATTATGGGCAGTACGGTGGCACAGTGGTTAGCACTGCCGCCTCACAGCGAGAAAGTCCTGGATTTGAACCCCGGGGACGCCGTAGGCATCCCCCAGTCCAAAGGCATGCACTATATGTTAACTGGCGACTCTAAATTTGCCCCTTAAGGCATGAATGTGAGTGTGATTGCGGGAGTGTGTGTGTCCTGCGGTGTGTGGGCGCGTGCCCAGGGTTGTTCCCCGCCTTGCACCCTTAAATTCCCAGGATAGGCTCCGCTTCCCCCGCGACTCCAGTTGGGATTAAGCGGTTCAGATAATTAATGAATGAAAGTTACTGTTTAAATAGATGGTAACTGGAGTACAGTTACGTTGTTAAAAATAATGGGTTACATGACTGTATTTTGCTGTTTCACATGTTTATACTCCATCTAATACATTTTGGCAATTCCATTCATTACCGAAAGCCTTTCAGAACACACAACCAAAGATTCTAAGGTAAAGGTCTATTTAAGGTAAGTTGCCGTAGTCACACAATGGTGGAGTTAGAGCTGGAGCCATCACAGCTGAGCCAGAGCAGAAACACATGTCTGTCTTGGAAATTCAGACAACACATCACATCAACCTTTCAACGTCAATGAACGCAATTAGCGATAGTTATTATATATATAACTAGAGAGGTACATTTTCTGAAGAAAATGTGAGTGGTGCTTGCCGTGGCAAAACTTGGGCCTCAATATTACAATGTTTCCTTCAGTTCTCTGTGAAAAACAACATTTAAAGTGCTGGTATAGCAGTGATATGACAATAAGACAATATTGCTTCTATTTATATTGGTAATCATGTTAAGAGCAAAATGCTAATATAGTCAGCATAATGCTAGCAACATGCTAATATTGTTAGCATAACGCTAGCAACATGCTAAGCACTCTAGCATCATGATAGCGACATTCTAAAGCTGTTGCTAGCAACATGCTAATATAGTTAGCATAATGCTAGTCAAATGCTAATCAGCAAAACGTCATGCTAGCAACATGCTAAGCACTCTAGCATCATGTTAGAGACATTCTAATGATGATGCTAGCAACATGCTAATATGGTTAGCAAAATCCTGGCAACATGCTAATCAGCTAAACATCATGCTAGCAACATGCTAATCACACTAGCATCATGCTAGGAACATGCCTGTGAGATAACAATAGTAGTGCTTCGCAAGCACCACTAAAAATAATAATAATAAGCCTGTGAGATAACAATAGTAGTGCTTCGCTTCGCAAGCGTATCAACCTTTCAACGTCAATGAACACAATTAGCGATAGTTATTATATATATAACTAGAGAGGTACATTTTCTGAAGAAAATGTGAGTGGTGCTTGCCGTGGCAAAACTTGGGCCTCAATATTACAATGTTTCCTGTGAGATAACAATAGTAGTGCTTCGCTTCGCAAGCACCACTAATAAGCCTGTGAGATAACAATAGTAGTGCTTCGCTTCCCAAGCACCACTAAAAATAAAATAATAAGCCTGTGAGATAACAATAGTAGTGCTTCGCTTCCCAAGCACCACTAAAAAAAAAATAATAAGCCTGTGAGATAACAATAGTAGTGCTTCGCTTCGCAAGCACCACTAATAACTCAGAATACCTTTAGCTTACAGAAAGCACACACATACTGTCATGACACCCCCTGGACTTTAGCCACAGCAGCTCCCTGGACTTTTGTTAGCAGCCAGCAGATGCCGCCATTGTCTAGGTTTAGTGTTTTGAGTTTTGTCCTGTGGTCACTGTCAGTCAAAGTCTTTGGCCCACCTTCCTATTGTGTCTGATTGGTTGATCACGGTGTATTAGTCCCCTCACCTGCTTCTGGTTTGTTTCGGTCCAGGCCCCTGTTTCTGATTGGGTGATCACAGTGTATTAGTCTCCTCACCTGGGCCTTGTCTGTTTCTGTCCAGCCTCCCTTGTTTCTATTGGTTCTCCCTTCATTGTTTAATCCTGATTATTTTCTGTGTTATTTTCTGATTGGTTTTCCCTTGTCTCGTTAATCCTGTTCGTTGTTACTCTTCCCCTTTATAAGGTCAGTGTTCCCAGTGTTCTTGTTGGTCCACCCTCTGACTACCCTCCCTGTGTCTGCATGTTGTATGGTTTTGTCAAGAAGAGTTTTGTTTGTTTGTGGCCCTCGTGACGGTTTTGTTTCCCTTTTTTTGGAACTCTGTCTATAAAGATGACTTGCATTGTGACCTTGCCTCGTGTCATGCCGTGACGCGTATCAGAATCACAAGACTTTGAACTTAACAAACTATACTGATTTATCTTATGTCAAAGTATTAGTAATTCCTTGCACAAAAAACTTAAGTAATTGCTTAAAAATGCATAAATGGTATTTATCCCAATATAAACACACACTGTGTTTGTGGGAGCAACTGTCACAGGGTTTTGTGACATTCAATAAAGTGTTTCAGTACAGTTCCAACCTTCAGTATTTCTTCCTTTTCAATTAGGCAGAAAATATTTCTTTTCCATTTTGTAATGTAAGAGAGTAATTAATAGAACAAATATAGAAAATGCATTATTTGTTATCAAATAAGTTTGTTCATTATCCATATGGATACCAAATGGATAGAGAAGTATTTTCAAGAAGTATTTTCTACTGATGGAGGTCAAATTTAATCAGAAATGTGCTGATTTCAAGACATCGTCAGCATTTACACATCAAACTATGACATTTGAGTAGTGCAGGACCTCCTGAACACAACAACATTAAGCATGTAGGGCTAACATCTACACACACACACACACACACACTAGAATAAGCCTAAAAACAGATGGAAAAACACCCCAAATTCTCTTAAAGCTGTGAGGGTTAAAAGAAGAAAGAGGGTGGAATATGAAGGGTGTGATTGTCACATTCATACAGTTGCAAAAAGTAAGACTATGTGCAAGTAATCCCAAGTGTTCAGAATAGAGATGGGCCGATACCACTTTATGTCCGATACCGATATTGTAAATTTGGATATCTGCCGATACCGATACAAATCCGATAGTCACAGTCTTTTTTTAAACATAAAATAATGCTTTAAAATGTCTGAATACATGACTGAGATTATTGTTATGCTTAATGCTTAAAATACTGCAAATATATTGATTTAAATACTGTTTTCCTAACTAAAACAATGTAATAATTACACACACAAAATTGTTTGTTTAGACATATAAATATTTCTTCTTTCTTATTGATTACACTATAACATTATAAAATTGAAAAAAAAAGATCAATTGAAAATGAAATACTGAAGTCATTTTGAACCAATTTGGCCTATAAAATGAGCTGCTTTTGCAGAGAGCTACATTTAACACGATCCTCTGGGCGCGCCCCGGAGCCGCGTCACAATGATGCGTTGGACGCGCGTTCCAGAATAAACGATGGAAAATCTAAATAAACGGCAGAATTGTTAGTAGAGTGCTGGTTGTTATGGTTATTTATCAGCTAAAATATGGTTTGTGTCTGTAATAAAAGTGACATTTTGACCAAACTGAAGCGTTTTGCGAGTACTCATGGTACTCATGGCACTCATGGTTATTAACACAGCACGTGTGTTTACATCACGAAAAATGTTGAAAAATGTTTTTATGCATTTACTTCTGTTTTAGTGCACGGATCTCACAAATAATTTCACATACAGAGGGCTCAGGTCTTGCCTTGATCGCGCCACTGAAAACGTTGTGTGTCACTATTAAGCATCCGTGTGAAATACAAGCGGAGCCACTCTAGCGGGTAAAATGAATTAAACGAAGCTTCGATTCTAGAAAAATTGCCTCGACCATTTTTGTAATAGAATTATTCGAGTTATTGGAACAATCGTTTCAGGTCTACTTTACCGCAGTGCCACTTCCCATGCATAATGAATTGAGTGTACACGCATTTACAGGTCGACTCCATAGGATGCCCCAACGCCGCCAATACCTGATCCAGCTGTTTGAGCGGGTTATCGGACCGTCTCTAGTTCAGAATACGTTATTCACATTGAGTAATCTAACAGAATACATTACAAATTACATTTTAAGGCATATATTCTGTAATCTGTAGTGGAATACATTTTAAAAGTAACCTTCCCAAGACTGTATGGTGTGGTGGCTTGGTGGTAGACTAGGTGTGTGATGAGACATTCTGATCACGAGACAAGATGATACACAAGACTGGGGTGACAAAAATGAGACGAGATGGAATTTTAAAGAAAACTTGAAACATATGACTGGAAGATGGCCTTTTATTTGACTGAAAGACAAATAAAGTCAACTGCAAAAAAGTGGATTTAGAAACTCAACTGACTGGAATCTTTCCATGAATCCTCATGCACCTCTCCACAGACGACAGTTTTGCTGCACACTCAGAATTTTGGCACAAAATAATATAGTCACGTTTTAATATTGTGAGATCTCATGGCATGAGATCTTGTCACACCCCTAGTACTCACTAAGGGATTACTAAGAAGACTAAGAGGTTATTCCAAAATGTTTTATCCTAGTGCCGGAGCTACCATCACTGGCCCTGTAAGCAAGATTCTTAGCCCCAAGTCACTCAAGGGAGAGAGAGTCTGTTATTAGGAAATGGAATTCACATTGAATAAGAGCATTCATAAATGAAGGAACTGTATGCTTATAAAGTTAAGTATTGATTATTAGATTTTTTTTTATCTGCATGTTTGAGACATGTAAGCATAATTTGATTAAAAATGAATTGATAAACCAGTGTTTGGCAAAAATATATTTATTGAATGTTTTGAATAATGATATACTGTAATGTGGTTGCTGTCTTTTTTAACACACACACACACACACACACACACACACACAAAATGGTATCTTTAGTGCATTGAAAAAGCCTTAAAGAAATGTAGAAATTCCTTCTCATTTATACCCTAAGCCTTCTGAAAAGCATACTGACGCTGTTGCAATCAATACTTTGTCTCTAAGACACTGTTAAGCCCTGCACATTTATTTCTTGGTTCGAGGGCATACCTAGAACCCAAAACTCTCTTATAAGATCTTTGCACAGTTTTACTTTTCTAAACTTCAGCAAAGGACTTTTCATCCATAAGGAGCTTGTGCATTGTATACCCTTGCCAAGTTGAGAGGAAGACATAGATGTTCATCAGAATGGTCCCACAAAGATGGAGAGCTCCAGGTTTGTTCTGCCAAGGTTTTCTAGCCTGCTCTTATTAAGGCAGAGTAGACTTGCTCATTTTTATTGGCAACATATTGACTCCAAGGCCACAGGAACAACAGAAATGAAATTTATAAGACTTGCGTTTTGAGAAAAGCAGTTGCTCTACTCCACCGTCGTCTCCAAGACCAGCCATGTCTTTGATCAAAGTGCAATGACATTTTTTTCTCTCAGTGGAGTAAGCTATTATATTAACTGTAATCAACAGTGGAACCTACCATACATTCTGCATGATTATTAAAGTGTTTCTTGTAAAATGTATTTGTGATGCATTTAGCTGAAATATTAATATGTAGTCTTTAAAATGCCATAGAGAAGCGTTTCTCAATCCCAGTACTCACAGACCACTGCTCTGCACAGATTCGACTTTCCCGACCCACAGCACAGCTGATGCTACTGATTAGCTAATTAGCAACATAGGACCAGCGTGCGACAGAGCAGGAAATACCGAATATGTGCAGAGCGGTGGGCTGCAAGGACTGGGATTGAGAAACGCTGCCATAGAGAATTACATGCTTTTATTACTTGTTATGGCACTTTTTTTATTTCACTTTAAGTGAACACCATGCAGGGTAAGAATCATTGACTTTCTGCCTATACCCGTGGCTGCCGTTGAGCAGCTGTGCAGTTCTATGACATCTCTAGATTGAGACATGTGGTTAAGTCAGTGTTTCTTCCTGGCCTTGCACATTTCCATCAGTCAGGCAAATAGATATTCTACCAGCAGGTGTATAGTTTTATAGGCCAGGTCTGTTTTTACACCCCACTGCTGACTTTTTAGCTTCAGTCAGTTACTCTGAAGAGCTGATTGCTATCGGAAGTGTATTGTAAAGGTCATGAGGGAGCTTTTTGATGTTATCAAAATGAGATTGTGTGCTTGATTCTGTGTGCTGTCTCAGTCTGAGCCCAAAACAATTGTTGTCTAGACTTACTTTGTAAAATGAGCTAGAATTAAGTATAGATCATACACACCTGATGATGATAGATGTGAAAACATATCACTGTGCACTCAGTCTGTGTTTGAATTTCTCTCTCTCTCTTTCAAACGATATACACAGTTAAGCCAGATTTTGATTGTTAGTTAACTATTCATTTGACAAAATAGGTTTCCTGTATATGCCTGTCACAGAATAAGACATTGCATACATACATTGTGCAAGAGATATAAATGGGAAAGAATTCTGTTTGGTTTTTTTTGCATGCTTACAAAAATTTGGCATGTCTAAAATTATTAATACTCTTTTCTCAGTAATCAACTGCAAAGCAGTTGAACTATTCTTGTAAAGAATTTTACGTTTCAAAAGAATTTTGGACCACTCCTCTTTTTCATGGATCTCCAGGGCCGTTTTTCAGAACTCCACAAACTTCAACATGATACATGCTCCCGTGGGCCTCTTTACATAACAGTAACCACCATGACTCGCACTTGTCTTTTTCACCCTTTTTTCTGTCGTTTATTTTTCCCATAGACGCCGAGAATACATGGGATCCTGGTTTCTAAGGTTTCGCTTGGCCAGTTTTCACATGATGGTCAACGCAGTTCTCATGCCACCTCAGATCACTTGACTGAACACACAACTCCATCTCTTTCCATCCGCACTTGTCTTTTTTACTCGTTTTTTATCATACCTTGTTTCTTTCCCATTGATTTCAATGCATTGTATTCAAAGTCTTCCTACTCAGTCAGTTTTCATGCAACAGCCACAAGATTAGATATTCACCATCAGCCCTCATCACCCAACGCCTCATGACCACCGACTTGACCCACACTCGTATTTTATCATCCCTCTTTCTTTCCCCATTCACATAGCAACCGCCTAGCAACACCCTTGCGACCGCCTAGTAACACCCTAGCAACACCCTAGCAACTGCCTAGCAACCACCTAGTGATACCTAGCACTGCCAAGCAACCCCCTGGCAACTGCCTAGCGACACTCTAGCAACTGCCTAGAAACACCCTAGCAACAGCTTAGCGACACCTAGCAACAGCTTAGCGATGCTTAGCAACACCCTAGCAACCACCTAGCAACACCCTAAGAATGCCCTGCAAGATCGCAATCATATTTGCATATTTACTGAAATCGATGGCAAGCTGAATATGGCAAGAAGGCTTCACCTCCTAAGGCAGTTGATAGTGTAACAGTTAGGGCATGATTGGAAGGTCACCGGTTCAAATCCATGGTAAACGTATCACTGAGGTACTCATGAGCAAAATACAGTCCCCAAGCACTGCTCCCTGGGCGCTGCCCTTATTAGCTGCCCCCTGCTTCTTCATGGATGGATCAAATGCAAAGGTCACATTTCATTGTGGTGCACTGTGTGCTGTCCTGTGGTGTGTTCACAATGGCAAATCACTCACTGAAGCGTTGTTGTATCCTGTAGTGCAAAACAAAAAAGTGCACATATATTTCAAACTACATTTATCAACTCCAAGCTGAACTATTGTCGTGTTTCTTCACATTCTATTGAAATAGCCCTCTCAAGTGACAAAACTCTGACCATGCAGTTCAAATCAAAAATTTAAATGTCCAGTAAAAACAATAAATGAAATCAGAGTTCTTCATTTGGAGAATGGGAAAAATACAATCGAAGGGTGTATGATTAACTTGCAAAACCATGTGACCAATACACTGTATTGCAATTGTAATTAACATAAAGTGTCAAATGAAAGTTTAAATGCAAATATTTTTAATTTGATTTTGAGAACTATTTGGAGGATTATTTTAGGCCTAATAGTCTAATTTCTACTTTGTCTTCTTTATTACTTTAATAAAGAAAATATAAATAAATTTATATACGCTAAATTATATAATGGTATTTTACTAATTTAAATGTAATTTAAATTACATTTTCTTTCTGAAATCCACCCTGAATCCACCCTGTGTCTATTATCAGAATAATCCTGAGTTATTTGATCGAAATTATCCCAATCCTATCAAATGTTTTGAACAACACAAACTGAGGGTTTGATCCAGATTACAACCAAGATTGGATTATGTGTTCTAATCTGATATCAGAATCCGTTTTCAGTTTTAAACCAACCATTTTCAAGATTTGATCTAATCCATTATCCAAAGTCCAATCTGTTTACCTTGGACAACTGGACCCAGAAGACCACTGAAGGTGCAGGGTTAAGAACAGTAAACTAAGAATAAAGTGAACTTGCCTGTATGGCCTCAGTGTACCTTCTTCTAAAGGTGACTTCTAATGCCATCTCACATGGCTCAAATCATCTCAGGCTGGCTTCTTGAACATGAATTTGAGTTCAGTGTACTCAAATGGCACACTCAATCCAATCTAAATCTAATAAAGCACCTTTGGGCCACTGTATGATGTTATCATTGTCAATATGCACCAGTATCTCTGAGGAATGTTTTGAGTGCTGTTAAATCGATGCCAGGAACAAACTCAATGGAATCAAAGTAATTTTACCAAAACAACACTACTCAGTTTGTGCCAGTCACTTATGTAATCACCATTTTAGCACAACGCATGTGTAGGGCGCCTGAGGCAAACCTTTTCCACTTGCTCTGATCTGTTGATTATTGGTAAAACAAACCTTGTGATTTCTCACCACAATAGGGAAGCTTTTTAGAATGCTTTACTCAAATGAATGCCAAATGAAAGTCTTGTGTAATTGGTGTGTATACTCAGGAAATCAGGAGATGAGGAAATAGTGTTGATAAATGGCAAAACAAGAACATGGCAATATTGAAGTATGAACCAAGCCTTAGGCAGTTCTAAAGGGAAAGGGACACAAAAGCAAGAAGTGCACAGATTTTACAGTTTTTGCATTTCAGAAAAGTGTACTTATAATATATAAAACCAATTTCAGTTATTAATGCCATTTTTATTTTTAAACATACAGTGGTGTGAAAAAGTATTTGCCCCCTTCCTGATTTCTTATTTCTTCGCATGTTTGTCACACTTACATTTCAGATTATCAAACAAATTTAAATATTAGACAAAGATAACCAAAGTAAACACAAAATGCAGTTTTTAAGTGATGATTTTATTTATTAAGGAAAAAAACTATCCAAACCTACATGTCCCTATGTGAAAAAGTAATTGCCCCCTAAACTTAATAACTGGTTGTGCCACCTCTAGCAGCAACAACTGCAATTAAGCATTCGTGATAACTGGCAATGAGTCTTTCACATTGCTGTGAAAGTGGGAGAGTAGGATTTTGACCCACTCTTCTTTGCAGAATTGTTTTAATTCAGCCGTATTGGAGGGTTTCTGAGCATGAACCGCCTTGTTAAGGTCATGCCACAGCATCTCAATTGGACTCAGGTCCAAACTTTGACTAGGCCACTCCAAAACCTCAATTTAGTTTTTTTAAGCCACTCAGAGGTGGACTTGCTGGTGTGTTTTGGATCATTGTCCTGCTGCAGAACCCAAGTGCGCTTCAGCTTGATGCACTGCATATGCACGCACTGATGGCTGCATATGCTCCTTCAGGATTTTTTGGTAGACAGCAAAATTCATGGTTCCATCAATCACAGCAAGTCATCCAGCTCCTGAAGCAGCAAAGCAGCCCCAGACCATCACACTACCACCACCATATTTGACTGTTGGCATGATGTTCTTTTTCTGAAATGCTCTGTTACTTTTATGCCAGATGTAACGGGATGCACACCATCCAAAAAGTTCGACTTTTGTTTCGTCAGTCCACAGAATATTGTCCCAAAAGACTTGAGGATCATCAAGGTGTTTTTTGGCAAAAGTGAGAACAGCATTTATGTTCTTTTTCGTCAGCAGTGGTTTTTGCCTTGGAACTCTGCCATGCATGCCATTTTGCCCAGTCTCTTTCTTATGGTTAAGTTATGAACACTGACTTTAACTGAGGCAGGTGAGGCCTGCAGTTTTTAGATGTTGTTCTGTGTTCTTTTGTGACCTCTTGGATGAGTCGTCGCTGCGCTCTGGCGTCATTTTTATAGGCCAGTCACTCCTAGGAAGATTCACCACTGTTTCATGTTTTCTCTGTTTGTGAAAAATGGCCCTCACCGTGGTTCACTGGAGTCCCAAAGCTTTAGAAACGGCTTCGTAACCTTTTCCAGAACGATAGATGTCAATTACTTTGTTTCTCGTCTGTTCCTGAATTTCTTTAGATCACAGCATGATGTCTTCCTTTTTGGGGATGTTTTGGGCTACTTTTTAAGTGATCTCTTGATTGAACAGGTCTGGCAGTAATCAGGCCTGGGTGTGGCTGGTAAAATTGCTCTCAGCTTTTCAAAAAATGTGATTAACCACCGTTACTTTATGATTTGTGACCCTCCACGGCACAACCAGTCGCTTGTCGCAACGGAGGTTTCCGAGAAAAACTACCGTTTATGCTGTGTGGGGTAAAATTTTGCATTTTTTGTTTTTCTGTTTTGAAACAGTGGAAGGTCTATACTGTACTGTTGTGAATAAATTTCGCTGAAAAACTTACCCTTTCCATCCTAAAAACGTGACTTTCTTGAGGTGAGGAATTCAATTCCAGCAGAATGTTAAAAGGTTCTGTTTTGACCACTCTACTTCAATATTTACGGTAAATCCACTCGTTGACTAGCGTGAAGATATTCTCTGGAATCCATCTTCGTCTCCCGAGTTCAGTTAACCTAACGCAGGCTGGCTATCCATGTGGCTGTGAATGCAGCGTAGGATACCGTAAATACAAACATAGCCGCGACCGCACGACGCGTCTGTGAGTGCTACGGCGATAGTCAACTTCAAAGCCAGATTTCTCCGTTTTTCACTTGCCGTGACAGGGGAAACCCGACTCATTTAAATGTTGATATCTCAGTCATATGTCGTCCGATTCATTCGATATAGGTATCGTTTTAAAGCTTGATTTATGCCCTGAAAACATAATAACTCAATTTTGAAAATTTGCGACAAGCAACTGGTTTTGCCGTGAAGGGTCACATTTTACAAGGGGAGCAATTACTTTTTCACATAGGGCCATGCAGGTTTGGATAGTTTTTTTTTTCTTAATAAATAAAATTATCACGTAAAAACTACATTTTGTGTTTACTTGGGTTATCTTTGTCTAATATTTAAATTTGTTTGATAATCTGAAACATTTAAGTGTGACAAACATGCAAAGAAATAAGAAATCAGGAAGGGGGCAAATACTTTTTCACTGTATTATCCAAAGATTGAGGAAAAAAAACATTTATAACGTCTTATGTGTCAGAAGTCAATAGTCACTTGTTTTGTTCATCTTTCTTTTTGACACTTTGAAAGAAAGTCATAATAAGTACATAATAACTGAATGATCGACTGACTGATTTTGCTTTCTCACAACACGAGAGAATGGAAAATGGAAAAATCTGCTGCTTTGCAACCATTAAAAGAGCACTCAATATTTTCTCCCTTTTTTCCACATTATGAGTACAAACGCTTGTAAATATCTTGCTCTCACATACGAGATAAACAGCCAAATGGCTTTTATTCTTGGAAATACATATTATGCTCAACATAGAGAACAGGGGGCTTTAAAAGAAATAAAATTATCAGCACCAACCCCCAACACCTATCGACTTTATAGTAAGAAAAAAGCCTTTGGTGTCTTCTCCCTGCTCATGTTCCGTTTTGATCAAAAAGCAAACAAAAGCTAATTTATTGTTTTGTACTAATGGATTAGACTACAGGCTGTTGACTGTTGGCTGATGTGCAACACAGCAATCGTTCAGTGTGAAATATTGATGATAACAAATTGATGCAAATTACGATCACCATTCCTGGGCCAAAAAGGGGAACACATGGTGCAACCCAGAAAAAGCATTACAGCATGTCAGTGAATTGTAATGGATAAGATTTGACTGCAGTAGATGTTAGTAATACAGTGATGTGTGTGTTTAAATGTGGGCAAAAGCTCTGATCGTCTTCCACAAATGGAATCATTTATGAAGATGGAAAGGTCAAACTGCTGGGCTCCCTTATTTTTGTGGTAGAAATTAATCAGTGAATTAGTAAATGCTGCTGATTTTTATTTCAGGACAATTTCAAAAGGAGGGCAGAGAGGAAGGGTAGAGATAGAAGTAACTATTTATTGTATTGATTTTCTGCAACCTTTAAATCTAAAAATCACCCATGTTTTTTCCCATCTAGCAGCAGTTTCCTAATGGAATTCAGACATTTCTGCAGATATCCAGAGTCCTTCAATGTCAGGGAGGAACATAGTCTGGCTTCTACATTAGTCAGTTTATCAAATTAATAATACAAAACAGAACTGCTTCTCCTCACTTGTGATTATAGCATTACTCAGCCGCCAATATTTACATTAATGGCATTCTTAAAGTAGTGGACTGCTTGGTGTATCTCAGCTCTATCTTCCTATCTAACCTGTCTTCAGACTGCTCAATTGAGAATAAAATCAATAACATCAACAAAGTCTTCACTGCCTTCAGGCACCTCCTTTCAAAGCCCTTTAAAAACTGCAACCTGACAAAACAGCACAAAAGTTATGTTTATAATTTGGTGTGTCTTTGCTCCAGAGGGCAAAACCGGGAACCTCCTAAAGGCGTCACATCGGTAAGCTTTCCCCGAAGTATTGCTTGCTGCACATTCTTGAAATAGTCAAAGGGTGGAACATGAAATTCATTATGTGTACCAAAAAATCACTAAAAGCCATTAAATGTCACCTATGCTAATCAGTCATATGATGCCTGAGCCATGTTTTACTCTTGAATTCTCAACAGCCAGTTCAGTGCTTCCAAATATGCATCAGCCCACCAGAAAATAAAATGGTAAGCGAACTACAACCAAATATGATGTGGATTTTATAGTCCCATCATTTGATGTTCCCTACAGACTTCCATCATGTGTTGTTCTTTCTGGATTCCTGACAATCTGGAAGTTTGCTTGTTCTAGTAGGACACAAATCTTTAACAACACAACAATTGGCATTGACACCAACATGCTTCTGGCCATTCTAATATTAGCCATCAGAGCCACAAGGATTTGGACCAGTACCAACAGTGTTACTGTTGGAGCCATTTTGTGTGCATGAATGTAGGGCTGCAACAAATGACTATTGTTGTAATCGAGTAATCTATCGATTATTTTATAGAGTAATCGGATAAAAAATACATTTGTTATTAGGCTTATTCTACTGTGAGTAGAAGTTATTCATATACGCTTTATGTTGTTGTATTCAATTGAAAATGAAGAAACATGAAGTTCAAGGATCATTTTGAACAAATTTGGCCAATAAAATGAGTTACTTTTGGCCTTTCTGGAAGAGAACTGCATTTCCCACAATCCCCCGCGCACGCCACGGAGCCGCGTCACAATAAAGGGTTCAGCGCGTTCTGGAATGAACTATGAAAAAAAGTCGATGGGAAAATCGTAATAAATGGCTGTATTGTGAGTAGAACGCTGGTTGTTGTGGTTATTTATCAGCTAAAATATGCGTTTTGTCTGTATTAAAGGGGATGTTTTGACGGAAACGGAGCGTTTGAGCGAGTAATGGCGCTTACAAACATCGTGCGTGTTTACATCGCAAAAAATGTCATTTATGCGTTTTTATGCATTTACTTCTGTGTTTGTGCACGGAATATCTCACAAATACGTTCACATACAGAGGGATCTATTCTTGCCTTAATCGCACCACTGAAAATATTGTGCGTCATTAAGCGTCTGTGTGAAACACAAGCGTATGCTGTAGCGATTAAATGACTTAAACGAAGCTTCGATTCTAGAAAAATTGCCTCGACCATTTTTCATAATCGAATTATTCGAGTTATTCGAATAATCGTTTCAGCTCTACATGAATGTGTGAATATTTTAGATTGAATGTTTTGTAGCTGTTTGCAATAGAAAGTAGAGATATGTTTCTGGAACCTTCCATAACTTTCTATGTACAGTGTTATGTAATAGAATTATATTAATATGTATACACGTTAAATGTACTAGTATGTAACAATAGAAGCAATACGTGCCTTACATGTCATAATCTGATTGGATCCTGAAAAAAAAATTCTCAGGAGCACTACAGGACTCAGGGGCATTACAGTTTTTTGACTGTCACGTAAAGTCTCTTTGTAGTCCTAGGAATTCATCTCTTGCTTGCAAAACTTTAAATTGTAGTAAAGAAAAAGACAACAAAAGCGTACAAAGAATCTTCTGAGTTCGAGGCAAGTGAGAAAGTGAGACAGTGAGCTGCACTCACATTAAGTCAAAAAACTTTTGCTATCAAGGCAGAAAACGGAAACCACCAGCGAAGTTCAAGAAATCCTAAAACTTACGGAGGCATCTTGTGAGCTGCATCAAGCTTCCCCCAAAGAAGAAGTCCGAAGAGGACCGAAGAATCAAGGTCCGAAGAAGTCTGAAAGTGCCAGGTCAGATATTTTCTCCTCTTTTGCGTTAGACGGCCGGCTAGCTTGTCAACGAAGAAAATCAGCGAAAATAAACGTCCACGGAGCTTCCAGTTTAGTAAGCCACTTAAGGCTTAAGAGAAACAATTCTGCAGATCAAGAAACTCTTTTCACAAGCAGTGAATTAGTCGAAAGACTGCTGCGTAACGTTAGAGGAAACGTCATAAGCAGTGTGTGGAGATTCAAACGAAATGGAAGCAGAGACGGTGGATGCGTTTGTGGACCAGAAGAGGGCGCCAGAGACTGAAGAAGAGGCATCGGATGTGTCAAAGTTAAAGAATAGTCGCAGGGGGAAGCTGGTGCGTCTCACAAAGGAGAGAAGTAATCTAGATAAATTGATGCAAGATGAACTCAATATTGACATTGTAGAGGAAGCTTTGCCAAAGTTCAAAAGATACTTTGAGGAATAAACACACGCTACTGAAGAGTTGTGGAAGCTGTGGAGTGAAGATGAAAAAAGGAAACATATGAAAGCAGACAGATAGGATTAAATTTATTCATACAACGAGCAGAAGAATGGATTGTCCACGCTAAAAGCACCCCCCAAGAGGAAGAAGACATTGGTCCCTCAGATAGTATTTCTAGTGACAGTTCTGTCACAAGTTATAAAAGTTATAAAAGCCGTTCAAGCCGGGAATCGTGTAAGTCGTACATCTCAACTATCCAGTACTAGCTCGGTTAGGATGAGGTTCCAAGCAGAACATGAGGCATTGTTAGCTAAAGCAGCGATTATTAAGGAGGAAGTAGAACTGGAGCAGGAATAAGCTCGGTTGAGGGCACAAAGTGAATGAGAAGAAGCTCGTTTGAAGGCAGACAGGGAGCAGGAAGAAGCTCGTTTGAGGGCAAGAAAGAAGCAGTTGCAGATACAAGCTGAGCTTGCCGCATCAAACGCTAGATTAAAGGTCTATGGAGTGTGTGAGGGTGCACATGAGTCTTCAGACGACTCCTCAGAACCATCTAGAACCAGGTCAAAACATTTAGCTAGCATAAAGACAGAAAGAAGGGATAGCAGCGAGCGTTTTGAACCTAACAAATTACCCGAAATCAGTTCAAAGCCAATTGCGAATCCCTTAAGCAGTCAGTTTAGTTTTGAACTTAACAAGTTGCCTGGAATCAGTTCAAAGCCAAATGCGAATCCCCTAAGCGGACAGTTTAGTTTGCCAGTAAGAGAAATTCAGCAGCCAGATTCTACTAAAGACCTGTGTCACATACTGCAGCGTCAGACTGAGGTGGCTGAGCGTCAGAACAAGATGGCTGAGCATCAGAATAATACCACTGAGATGCTCATCAGACAACAAAGCCTGACTCAACTGCCTCGCAGAGAAATTTTCATGTTCACAGGAGATCCTCTTAACTACCGATCTTTCATAAAAGCCTACGAACACGTCATCGATAGCAAAACTGACGATCAACAAGACTGGTTGTCCTACTTAAAACAGTTTACAAGAGGGAAGCCGCACCCAGACCAAGCATATGAACAAGCTAAAAAACTGCTCAAGCGTCAATATGGCGATAGACGAAAAATTAGTAGTGCCTACGTCAAAAAGGCAATAGAGGGATTGGCCTTCAAACAAAGCCCACATGAGAAGTCCAGTTTAAAAACAGATTCAGAGTTAGTATTCAATCCAAGCTGGTACTTTATCCCTAGGAGTTAATCTTCATTATGAATAACAACAGCGGACCATATTGAAGACCCTCTCCTTTTGTCTTTTCGATGCTGAGCTGCAGGTCCTTTGTGGAACTTGCGCCCATGTCCACATATATAGTGATCTGCTAGTTAAATACCCCGTTATTCTGCACACAATGGAAATGTCAGCATGCATTAAACTTAGTTTATCCTACAGCAGCTTGGTGTCTATAATGCACTTGAAAAATCAAAAAGGATGATCCTCACAGTCCTGCACAGTATACACAAAGGGAAATGGACCCCTTTTTATCAAGTAGGCAACCACATCATTCTCAACATTGAAACTGCATGATATCCCATATATTCATACCATTACCAAAGGTCAAAGGGGGCTAGTACCAGCCTCTACCATTCATTTTGTTTGACATGTGAAGCTCAGCTCAATACAGGTTTAGTTGTTTTTTCTTGGGGTCAAGGATGCAACAGTTCCCAGAAGTTGCTTTGCAAAGTTGCTTAAATATGCTACATATGCAGATTTTGTGACTACATTCTGTATACACTGTGTAAAAAAAAACCGTTAAAAAAAAGGTGCCAAACAGTTACTGTTAAATCACGGTTAAATACCAAATATTATTTTACAGTAAATCTCTGTACAAAATACAGCAGTTTCCCATATTTTGTGCTGTGATTTTACAGCCCAATTCTCGTAGATTTACAGATTTACATTATCATAAAACATCTTTAAAAAGGTATAAAAACAACAAAATGCTGTGAAATCAACTTGGATTTCCACAGTTTAATGTTTGACATTTATTAAACTACAGTATAGTACTGCTTTTAAACAAAAATGTTCCATTTATTCATAGTATATAACAGTCAAGACACAGATTTCTACCCTTAAAACAAAGAAAAATAATATAAATTTACATTTACTTTACTATTTCTTTAAAATAATATCCTTTTTAAACAATCAGCAGTTGTTTTACATGTATATTCTATAGGTTTACAGTAAATTACTGTTAAATATTATTAAAAACTTTTTAAAAACAGTTACCTCAATGTTTATCTACAATATCTCATTGTTAAAATATAGAACATTACCAGTAAAATAGCAAAGAAGTGTAAATTTGCATGCAATTGTTGCTATATAAAAGTCTATGGTTTGTATGTTAAACCGTAGACTTTTATATAAAAGTCTATAGTTTAAGACTTTGAGACCTGAGTTTGGGAACCCCTGGGTTAGTACAAAAGCACAACAAGAATACAATGAATCTTGATTTTTTTTTATTTTTTTTTTAGAACTTGTACCAACAAACATAACAATTGAGTATTATTTCAACAAGCTCAAAACAGGTATAAATCACAGAAACAATGAATGTGAATGAATTATGACAACACTACTCACCTCTTGTCTTACATGGTGCTTAGCATTTTTTGTTGTAAACATACAAACAAGAAAAAGACATGGTGGTGTTTTTTCATAGCATATAATAGCATATCATTTTTTCATAGGTATAACTGAGTCAAGCCATGAGTGATGGCAACCATTCAAGTCATGTTAGCACAGTACAGTATTCATTTACATACCTTAATACATTGTAAATTAAATAATCAATAAAATAATGACAAAGTAGTTTTTCTCCCAGTAAATTTAGCTTAGAAGCTTAGAGAAGACGGTTCCAAGAAGTCTGAGCTGTAAATGCTGATAAAGGAGCTTTCATATAGCACTGAATTGCTGGTCTGAATACTTACATAAATGTAAGATTTCAGTTTTTAATATAATACATTTAAACTAATTTATAATAAATTCAAATTACATTTAAAAAATAGGCAAAAATCAAAAGGGGCCGAGTGAGTAATGATGTAGCTGTGCATGGCATTAAAACACAAAAACAAGATTAACACTAAACCTTGAAACATCAGTTCTGAGCCACATTCTTAAAACCATTTTCTATATCCTTTGCATTCCACTGTCATTCATGATTGATACTGCACAGTATTAAGCCAAATGCTGCTGTAGCTTAAGTGTGAATCAGAATATGTTGGAGAGGTACATCATGGACATGGACTTTTTTTTTAATCTACAACTGCAACCTGCTATCACTACTGACTTGTTATGTTTTAACGTTGTACTGCTTGGCTTCTGAAGTTCAGACCATATTGTGCCAGTAAAATGGAAAGGATGTTGAACAACTTAAAAAGTTGCATCACATTCTATGCAAGACTATCAAGTATCTTAAAGATGCAATTGTTTACTGTTACTGTGCTCTTCTGTCTCTGTTAGACTTAATTTACTCACCCTGAGCAACTAATTAATCTATCTGTAGTTTTTCAGCAACTTTCAGAAATATGTCCATTTTAAGAGGGTTGGTATAAAGGTGTAGCCTCCTGAAGTCTTGTTCTTGGAAAATTCAGGCCACTTTCTTCCATAACATTTTAAGCCACTATAAAGACACAGGCAATCTGTGAAAAAATATAACCAGACATTGTATATTAGAGCAGAGAGTAGCCAGCCATAAAAATATGCACACTGTATATTTCTAGCTTGTTGTTAATTTTAGCATTAACATTATTATAGTACATAGTCTGCCTTGTATCATTGTCATTGTTATCATTGTTTATTAGTATCTGTATATAGATTTTGACAATGTTTGAATGACTGGATGTTAGCAAGTTCATAGTTCATGCTGCTACTTTTAGCTGCTGAACTTGTAAAATACGAACCATTACAAATAAAGTAGTTTACGTTTCTATTTCACAATCCATGCCTTCACTTACCCCCGACTATCAATACTTACTATACGCAGAAAAAAATTAATTACTCTTTTGGCTAATTTCTTTACCTGTAATAAACTAACTTCGATCTGAGACTGCATTGCCCTGCTGTTGTTTAATATACTGACACTAATGATCATGATGTGATTAAAAAGCAATCGGTGTGTTCCCACTAAAAGACTGTGTATAAAAAGTACACTGAAGCAGGATATTACCTTTTCTCGATCGTAAATGCTGATAGTAAGAGTTGAGATGAACTCCTCTCGTGAAGTACTGCGGTAAAGCCAGCCGCGGTTCACAAAAACACGGTTAAGCCAGCCGCGATTGATTTTAGCGTGCGCGCATATTACAGTGATTACGGTAGTTTCAGGAACAACACACAGATAACGCGCTTGCAGAGCGCTTTTCACTTAGACGCCCAGGACTGAGAGATAATACAAAATGCTCGTGAATTTGTACTTGCTTATTTATTTGCATTTCTGCTTTAATATCCGTGTTATTTATTGGTGACTTTGACGGTTGTCTGTTACAATATTTTTCTTAAATATTCACCTTTCAAATAATTGTTTTATGTAGATGAGTTACAGCAGAATTCGTAGAAAACAGACAAAATAACGTATTTAGTCTTTCTAAATACCAGAATTGATTTTTAATTTGTTTTACTGTTCAAAAGTAACAGTTATTCTTCAATGAATGTTTTCTATAATGAGGTTTGACGTCTGCTTTGAAAGAGAGGGCAAATAAAAAGAAAATGTTCACAATGGAAAAAAAGTTAAATAAAATGCCTTTATTTCACTCCAGAGACCTTTGAAAAAATACATTCTAGTAAGTATAAAACGCCATGGTCAGTTTTTATCCCATATAATGTGCACACATTATATGAATAAAAAAAAAAAAAAAAACACTTTTTTGAGATATAAGGTATTACTGCACTTTAGAGGGGTATAGAGACCCCATTTCTAATAAGTAGAAAAAAACAATGATCAGTCTTATTCAGGACGTCCCATACTATACGTACACCTCATATGAAACTATTTTACTGCAGCATTTTTGAGATATGCATTATTACATTTTAAAGGGGTATAGAGACCCTACTTCTAATAAGTAGAAAAAAACAATGATCAGTTCTTATTCAGGACGTCCCATACTATACGCACACCACATATGAAACTATTTTACTGCAGCATTTTTGAGATATGGGGCATTATTACATTTTAAAGGGGTATAAAGACACCATTTCTCATAAGTAGAAAAAAACAATGGTCAGTTCTTATACGGGACGTCCCATACTATACTTACACCTCATTTCAAACCATTTTACTGCAGTGTTTTGGAGTTACGGGACATTATTACACTTTAAAGGCCTATAAAGACCCCATTTCTTTAAAATGTAATAATGTCAAATATCTCAAAAATGCTGCAGTAAAATAGTTTCATATGAGGTTTCATATGAGGTAAGAATAAGAATAAGAATAAGAATAAGAATAAGACTGATCATTGTTTTTTTCTACTTATTAGAAATGGGGTCTCTATACCCCTCTAAAGTGCAGTAATACCTTATATCTCAAAAAAGTTTTTTTTTTTATTATTCATATAATGTGTGCACATTATATGGGATAAAAACTGACCATGGCGTTTTATACTTACTAGAATGTATTTTTTCAAAGGTCTCTGGAGTGAAATAAAGGCATTTTATTTAACTTTTTTTCCATTGTGAACATTTTCTTTTTATTTGCCCTCTCTTTCAAAGCAGACGTCAAACCTCATTATAGAAAACATTCATTGAAGAATAACTGTTACTTTTGAACAGTAAAACAAATTAAAAATCAATTCTGGTATTTAGAAAGACTAAATACGTTATTTTGTCTGTTTTCTACGAATTCTGCTGTAACTCATCTACATAAAACAATTATTTGAAAGGTGAATATTTAAGAAAAATATTGTAACAGACAACCGTCAAAGTCACCAATAAATAACACGGATATTAAAGCAGAAATGCAAATAAATAAGCAAGTAAAAATTCACGAGCATTTTGTATTATCTCTCAGTCCTGGGCGTCTAAGTGAAAAGCGCTCTGCAAGCGCGTTATCTCTGTGTTGTTCCTGAAACTACCGTAATCACTGTAATATGCGCGCACGCTAAAATCAATCGTGGCTGGCTTGACCGTGTTTTTGTGAACCGCGGCTGGCTTTACCGCAGTCCAGATTCTGTGGTAGAGCAGCATGAGTGAAGATGTACAAGCAGCAGTGGCGCTCCTCCTGGTGCGCAGATTCAAACGACTTAACATCAGCTAGTGATTGGCTGAACAGTCGCAAAGCTGTGCGGGAAATCACTGTCTAGTCCAATCACCACACAGAAGCGCGTGTTTAAAAATAAAGGCGTGTTCTATCAATTTTATAAATACTTTTAACGTCCCCCCTTAATGTGTTAAAGGAGATTTAAACATTTTTGTGCTATACCAACAGTTTATTATTCACAAAAGCACTATGTACAGTTATTGCAGACAACAATGCACATTACATGTTTAATGGAGTATTAAGCGAGTTCACCACTATCCATTAAGCAGTCCATGTAGTGTTTTTTGTCTTGCATGTGCATGTGTGTGGTTTTAATTAATCTCAGACATATATGTATTGTGTTAATTGCAACATTGACTCTAATATTCTCCAGCTCACTATAGTTTTACAATTGTGCTCATAATCAGTTATCTTATTTGTTAATGGAACAATACAAGCAAACTGGTTCTCATAAGATTAGATTAGATAAGATAAGGTTTTGCAATAACACAGTACCAAATAGAGAAGAGTTGTTTGTAATTTATTTATTTTGAAATGCATAAGAAGTGAAGTTTTAAGAAGTTTTAATACTGTGAGTGATGCAGGTGAGTGAGCAGAGTTAGGCAACTTGTTATAGCTATACAATATACTGTATAGTTATAGTTGTTATTGTAGGAGCAATGCTGTTAAGTATAACTTTTATTGTAGGAGCGTTACTGGTAATTTGCCAACTTAACAAATAATGTACGTTACTTTCATGCTGTAGATGAATTCTTAATTTGACATACAAATAACTATAGTAACATTGTCAGGTAATTTTTAAAAGGTTCCTTTAAATAGTCGTTTATCTGAGTGATTTGTGTAAAAAAAATTAAACGTGTTTTGACATCAAAAGGAACAATCTGTTCACGTAACCCTCACCTTAGTCCTGTACGTCATTTCCCTGTCACTGTTTGTCTGTACACATGACTGAACGTCGGCGACGCGCAGAAAAGAAAACATTCACCACAAGGCGATCGCTGTTATATAACCTGGTAAGCAGTAATGCTGCACTGAAGCTTTAATTTATCAGCGTAACATTCATTGCTTTTGCAGCAACAATGTTAGCTGCAAACGGCGACCGTTTTTCTGCTCATTAGAGAAAATCCGAGCATCCACACGCGTCAGATAATGTTTTTTAAATACTCATAACTTTATACGCATGTAAAAGTCATTTTTATTTGAACAAACTTAATGAGGGTGCAGACCAGCTACTGGATAAACACATATAGTTAATACCATTGACCACTTATTGTTCTTATAATCTGTTCAACATTATTATTTTGACTTTTTGTCAACGCTTAAATGTGTTACAAATAAATGTCACATTTTATAATGTTAATTGGTGTCCTGTAGTTTGTGTAGTAATTTAATAATAAATTGAAATTAGATAAGCTGCTCCAAAAGTTATGTTACACTGCTCATTTTGGCAAGATTTAAATTAAAATATTAATAGATGTTACTTTTTTAGTTTTATAGTTTTTACTGTGAAATCATCAGAAAAAAATATCTATACATCCTAATGTTTTTTTGACTTTCAGAAAGTGTCTTATCAAGTCATCAGATAGTAGCAATTGTATTGGACATTTCTGTCTCATTTACAGCAAATGCAAGTTTCTAATGCCATAATATTCTGTATTATAGGATACGGCATGTGTATGTTGTTGGAAAAGGTTGATTACTGTGTTATGTTTTTTAACAGCAATGTATCATAATTTTACATTCTAAATCATTTAAGAAAAGCACAGCCATGTAAAAAAAAAAAAAAAAGTAGATTTTTATAATGTAAAATTACAGATTTCTATCATAATTTTACAGAACATATATTTAACAATGCAGATTTGCTGTATTTTACAGGTATATACTCATAAAATGAAAAATATGGCAAAAATCTGGTAAATTGCCATAAAAAACTTTTTTTTTTTTACAGTGTACTCACACA
Organism: Distichodus sexfasciatus; assembly: GCA_032718565.1. Lineage (NCBI taxonomy): Eukaryota > Metazoa > Chordata > Actinopteri > Characiformes > Distichodontidae > Distichodus > Distichodus sexfasciatus. Next base: position 314,804 of record JAVGVS010000103.1, on the reverse strand, counting down.
GACTTTCAGTGGTGCTCTCCGTATTTCCTCATATACTCAGTCAAGTCAATGGATTCTAAAAGAAAATGTCTGGATATGTGTCTGTTTTCTGAATCTCAAGAGAAAGTGGGTCAAGCAGCATGAAAACAGTTAAGGACATTCCACCTAAGAATAGTTCAAGAAGAATAAAATTACTGTTTTGATATGGCCAAGTTAAGGCCTTGCCTTTTTTCCAGTGGACATTTTATAGACCAAAAGTCAGCAATTTATAGCAGTAAATCCACAAACATCCCAGAGTTCATGCAGTTGTATACAGATGAATATGTTAAATTCCTCCAAACCCGTGTGCAAGACTGATGAATTTTTACTGTAATTGTTTAGTTGGGGGTCACATTAATTCACATACTTTTGCAACTCAGATATATAAATATAGTATTTAGTTGTGTTTCCTTTGTTTTTGGCTGTAGTTAAAATCTGATAATATTTTGGGTCATATTCATGTGGTGAACAATATGGGTTACAAACTTGAACGTACAGCTTAATGGTTTGAAGCATGTTTATTTGCATTTCAGTCAGTTAGCTCACGTTAGCTTTTCCCTTTGTTCACTAAAACGTTATCAGATGTAACTGGTGGTGCATGGCCCCGTGATGATCTGTGGTGGCAATGCAGGTGGTCCATTACATGCAGTCCAGTTTCACTACCAAAATAACTTTTTACATGTTTTTTTTTCTTAAACAAAAAATGAATTTAATGCAAACAGGAGAAAAGAAATACAGTGGTTCATAGATTACTGCTTTTAGCCTGAATGGTGGTCCCTGGGACAGAACCAGTTAAAAACCTCTTGTCTACACATATGCTGTGCACATACAGTATTATGCAAAGGTTTGGGCACCCCTCCAAGGTTGCATGATAATTAGCTCTGTCTTCATAAGAAAATGTGTTTTTTTTGCAAGATGTGTTTTTTTCTAGAGATATATAGACAGGGGGATGTTTATCAGACCAAAATGCTCAATGTAGCATTATTGAGTTGTATGAAATAAAATAAAGTTTGAGAAATGGGATGTGCAAAAGTTTGGGCACCCTCTAACTTGCATTACTTTGAAGACCTGCAGTCATTTAATACTGATAATTTGCAGCACTAAACTGATTAGCTTTGATTAGCTTATTAGACCTTAAACTATAAAGACAGCTGCAACCAATAAAAAATGGTTTAACATATATAAATTGCTAGTGCTACTTGTCCTCGGTTTCCTCTTAGAGAGTGGCAACATGGGAATCTTCAAAGAACTCTCTACTGACTTAAAAACTAAGATAATGCATTTTTATGAAATAGGAGAAGGGTACAAAAGATTATCACAAAGGTTTGCACTGTTCGTCTCAACAGTCAGAAATGTAGTTAGGAAATGGAAGGCCACAGGAAGAGTCCTTGTGAAGAAAAGATGTCGTAGGCCAAGAAAAATATCTCAAAGGCATAGGTGAAGACTGGTTAGAATTGTCACAGACAAACCACAGACCACCTCCAGAGAGCTACAACAACATCTGGCTGCTGATGGTGTCATTGTACATTGCTCCACAGTCCAGCGCACTTTGCACCAGGAACAGCTCAGTGGAAGGGTGATGCGCAAAAAGAAGAGCCGCATGAGGTATGCAAAAGAGCATCTGGACAAGCCAGAAATATTCAGGAAAAAAAATACTGTGGAAAGATGAGACTAAGATAGAGTTATTTGGTCATAACCAGGGGCGCTGTGCATGGCGAAAAAAATACACAGCATTCCAGGAGAAGAACTTGCTGCCAACAGTAAAATTTGGTGGAGGGTCCATCATGTTATGGGGCTGTGTGGCTAGCACAGGTATTGGAAACCTTGTTAAAGTTGAGGGCTGCATGGATTCCACCCAATATCAGCAGATTCTTGAAAAGAATGTTCTAAAGTCAGTCACAAAGTTGAAGTTACACCGTTGTTGGATGTTTCAGCATGACAATGATCCAAAGCACCGCTCAAAATCTAAGGAATTTATGCAGAGGCACAAGTACAATGTTCTTGAATGGCCATCCCAGTCCCCAGACCTGAACATCACTGAAAATGTATGGATTGAGTTGAAGCAGGCTGTCCATGCCCGGAAGCCATCAAACCTGACTGAACTGGAGGCATTTTGGAAGAATGGTCCAAAATACCACCAGCCAGAATTCAGGGACTTGTGAGAGGCTATAGGAGGCGTCTACAGGCTGTTATTTCAGCAAAAGGAGGCTCTACGAAATATTAATGGGATTATTCCTTTGGGGTGCCCAGATTTATGCACCTGCCTATTTTTGTTTAAATGAGCATTACATTGTTTCTGTTGGCCCAATAAAAAATACTTCACTACTGAATTGTTGCTGTTTCCATAAGTTATCAAATATGTTAAAATTAAGTTGCTGCCTCTCAAGCTTAGCAAGTTGTGAATTAATACAGTTATTTTTATCAGGGGTGCCCAAACTTTTGCATAAAACTGTACTACACATTGTTGTACTACACATACTAGTACTTATTATTCTCCATGGCTGGATATTAGACATATGTCTATATGTGGCTTGTTTAACAGAAAAAAAGCAGAAATGAAATGCCACTTACTAATTTGGGGTATGTTTCCTAAAGACATGATGAGCATTAAAGCATAACTATTTTTAAATTCAAGATCATTCAATCATTTTAAGACAGACCTGTTAAAATTTGACCAAACAGGAGTGGTGAAAGGGTAGATGACATCAAATTTAGCAGCTGTCCATTTAGTATGTTCACTGTTTTGGCAATGAATGCAGAAAGTATAGTAAATTTACTCTAAATCCTACAAAATTATACAGTTTGGAACCAGACCAGAAATGGGTGAAAAGGCGCAGATAATCATAGATCGGTGTCCAGACTGGAGTAAGCTCGACCAGGGTAGATGTTCTTGGATGTCCTTCAAATAGTTACTGAGTAGCCTATATTTTGCAAGGGAGTCAGGAATCTAATCTTTTGATTCAGGCATGACAGTTTTACCTTTTTGTTTAAGCAAGGTCAAATGCGTAATACTTAATAAATTTGGTATTGGGGAAAAATTATTTTCATTAGAAAATTTAATTAAATGCTTTATATATCACAGGCTTAATATGAAATTAATTAAGTGGTGTTGCATTATGTTGTTAATTGCAGATATAGTTGCGTGACTAATGTCACGGGCCCCCCTGTGTTTTTGCCTGTTTGACATCTTTTGACTATTTTTTGCTCCATCTTGTGTCAGTCATTCCTGTCTGCTCTGCCCCCTCACTTGTCATTGGTCAGTTTGCCCTCATTAGTTGATTCAGCAGTTTTGTTTTAGTTTTAGGCCATGTCCACACATACATGGGTATTTCTGAAAACAGGTTTTTTTTAATGCATTTTGGCCTTTCGTCCACACGTAAACGTTTTTTGGGTCAGTAAAAACGGTGGTTTTTGAAAACTCCGGCCAAAGTGGCGATTTTTGAAAACTCCATTTCTTCGTTTAGGTGTGGACAAGAAAAACGAAGACTTTGAAAAACGGACCATTTCGCGTCACACTGTGTGGCACTCATATGATGTCACATGCGCCGTGTCTACCTTAGGTTTTCATCTACAATGCAAGGCATGCTTTTGACAGCATTTTTGTGATTGCATGTGGACAGAGATATTTTTTAAAAAACATGCTCGTGTGGACGCGATTTAAAAAAAAAAAAAGAAAACGGAAAATCTCTATTTAATCTCTGTTTATTGGTTTGGCCCTTTTGTTTTCTGTTTGATTATCCAGTTAGTGTTTTGGTCTTTTGATTGGTTGGTTTGGTTTGATTACACCTGCACTCTTTTTTCTGTTCTATTTATAGTCCTCTTTTTCCCTCTGTTCCTTGTCTGTACACCCTCATATCTATCTGTATAGCGTGTTATCTTTTTGTTTTGGATCCTAGTAAGGGTCTAAGTTTGTATTTGGCCATCATGTCTTGTTTTGTTTCTCTTTAATAAAGTACTTGGGCCAAAGATGTCTAGCATTTGTGCCTGCTCACTCTACAACACGCCAGGAACCATGAAAACTAATCAACTTTAAGATCTTCTGAATTGCTACACTGGTAATGCGGCAAACTTGCTCGGGGTCAGGTTTATAAGAATTACCTTATATCTGTGACATCTTTGTAAATCAGAGATAAAGTAGTTTTCTACTCTTAGTTCATAAGTCTACAGCTGCCACACCCAACTGCCCATTTGAATAATAGGTCTACAAATTACATTTTCTGCAAGGAGTGAGTCATGAGGCGGAAATTTTTATTAGCATGCTTATGTTAAAACCTATGTTTGAAATACTGATTCCTTGAGGTTGAGAATGTTCATGCCTTGGTATATTCATAAGGCTATGTGGGCATTTCTCAAATGCAGGTGGTGAGTGGAGCAGAATCTCGTTATTCAACATGTTTTCATTTCAAGGACCATGTTACAATCCTGAAGAGCCACCTCATTGTCCAATCAATATTAATGAAAGATGCTTTCTTTCATGTTTTAGAGAACAGTCATGTAGAAATCACCTTACAGTCAATGGTTATAAGGGTTCAATTCAACACTTACAAAGAAGGTGAAGTAAATCTTAAAAGAGCCTGTTGTCCAGAAACACAATAGCCAGAATGACTGAAACCCTTGCAATACCCGGCAACCTGTGCACTAATAATTATTATTGCTTATGAAGCAAATAAAGCTGTCTGTGTGTGGTTGTACTTCTTTTAAGTGAATGAAGCAAATACGATTGCAGATCTTTTCATTTAAAAGAGTCCTATGGCCAATTGACCTTGGCATTGTCATATGGATTGCTGCTTGCTCATTCGACTGTTGAGTCCCGAGTTGTTTTTTTATATATATATATATATATGTTCAGAAAGTGTATAATGTGAAATTGAAAATTGTTTTGATAATTGTATGTCTATGTTAGTTAAACAGCTTTTCACATTAAATAATGTGTCAAACTGAATTGCATTTTGATTTGACTCTTAACTTGCTCAGTCTTAAAGAGTTAACCAGGGTTTTAATTTCACTAATCTGGCAATTAAACAATGTTCAATGAACCTCAAATCTAATACTTGGACACATACCAACATGGTAACCCTTGGAAATGTGTGCTGTACATTATTCATTACTTAGCAGGTTCGTTATTTTCGCATTTCATTACTGTATGCTTGCAAACCATAGATCTAGTCGTAAAGTGCCCTAAACAAAGTCATATAAAGTTAACAATAACTTTAGCGCCAGGTTAATATAACATCTATATCTGTTAAGAATAATTGGGAATTAACTGAGATCTTATTTTGTAGTGTTGCTGTGCTATTAAACTATGGGAAATGTGGACCTTGACTTTGTATTTCTTTTCTTTTAGACATTTCCATCATACATATGGTCACCTCCCCTCCTCTGTAAGGGCCTAAGTGCCGGAGTCTACAGCAGGTCTGAGGAAATTGCAGAGAAACCTTGGTGATACTGTATCCATCTGAAGTCATTAAAGGCAATGAGCAGCCAACTCAGGGTTGTCCTTGTCAGCAGTGCTAGAGGCTAGGGGAAAATTATGAGAGAGTGAGAGAGAGGGTACAGAATTAGAGTTAAGAAAATGATGTGTACATGGTAATGAGAAATAATGGACAGCAAAAGGTGATTTATGCAAGAAGAATGAGGAATAATGCACGGGACTGGTGTTGACAATGATGTGGTGCCCATTTATTGTGCCTCAGTTAATATTTGAGATTTTTCTTTATGAGGGCATTGAGCAGATCTGTTACTGCATTTCAGGTTGGAACTAATCATTCACCAGTCATTTGTTTCTAAAAATTACTGGACTTAATAACTATTACTGCCTAATTTCAGTGCAGCGTGTACACTTCTGTTACTTACAATTTTGGTCTCAACAGTTGGTCTGTAAAATCAGATACGGGTTTGTCAATCATTTGTAGCAAAAATTAGAGAGGAAGTATTGTGTGAAAATTATGCTTTAAGTCTTATTTATATGGAAATATGAATAATTCTAAAGCATTCACGCGTTCGCAAACATTCACCACAACAGAAAACACTGATGCTGTGTTATGATGCGCTTTTTTTGGTATAGTACTTATACATTCTTCTAGTTACATCATCAAACATGAAAGATGTCTTTACAATTATTTATTGTTATTGTACATATTTTAAAAAATTTAGGCCACGTTATTTTGTTTTCGATAATTCCTTGGGGCTTATGAGTACTTGCTGAAGCAGAGGTGACTTCAAGGTGGACCGAGCCTCATTTCTGACAATGGCGAATCTACTGTTGGATTCTCAGGTTTGAGAATGATGAAGAGCCACTGATGAGGCACAGAGTGGTCTTTTAAAAGTTTTATTACAGAAAAGAGTAACGATGTTCTTACAAGATGTTCATTCGATCTATAGGTGTTCCTCTCTCTGTGTCGAACCTCACTCTGATTCTCGCACCCAAGATGTGGCTTTTATCTCACTCCTCCGTGCCCAAGGTCTCCTTTTGGAGCCCGTAAGTCTGGGTGCAGTGGGCCGATTATCAGGATGATATGATAGAGTGTCGTCTTTTGCTGTAAGACAATCGTTTACTCGGTAGAAAGGAAAGGCTGTAGGGAAAAGGCCTATAAAATTGTCATTTAAAGGGGTCATAGGGACGATATGGGGAGGTGAAAGGGCAGACTATAGGAAGGTTAGGGTGGCAGGATGTAAGGGTATTGGCGTAGCCAAAGGATAACAAAAGGGCGAGGGAGAGGAGCTGATGGAGGAGCAGGAGATAAGAAGTCATAAGAAGTCGTCCTGACCTGACGCATTCCAGAGATACACATTTACGCACACAGAATGCTCTGGGGCCAGAGATGACAAGAAATACACATGTAACATAATGTATAAAAGTAGAATAAAACCCGTAATAAAAATCAGTAGATCCATCACTACCAACTCTTACAATGAGCGCCACTATCACTCGCTCCTCATCACCCCCTGAATGGGTGCTGATGATATGTTACAAGCACCCCACCATGAATATCACACTAGGACCATGAATACCAATGAATGCCTTAAATAAAACATAAGTCACTTACAACTACCTTTCTATATTTACATTCCAGTCTTTAGACCTGCTACGAACCCATTAAAAAAAAAAAAACTTGCATTTTCACTTACATTTTCCATTAGTCATTTATTCATTTATTGTTATTCAGTTTACATCCAGGTTACATCCACAATAATACTAATAATAACAATAATAACCCCACCATGAGCCGTTCCTTCACTGCTGTGTCGGAGTCTGCTGCTCAAGCTGAGGAGAGTGCTGATCTGCTGATTGATTTCACCGCAGGCCCTTTCGTGACCAGGCGAGACCCAGTTCAGGAGGTGATTGACCGTATCAGCTGTCTTTACTTGGAGGATGAGGAATCGGTTGGTGCCAAAAAGAGGTGCGTCTGGGAGGACCTGCACTCGGGCGAGGAGGACGGCGAAGGTGCCGGGAAAGACGCTGCAGAGTCGAACCCTGCCGAGGATGATGCAGCACTGCCGCCGCCACCCCCCCCAGTAGAGGATGATGATCCAAGTCTCATCTCAGTCATATTGGCAGCTCGCCTTAGTCAACTGGAGGATGCCCTGTGGACAATGGAGGAAAGGATGGACCAGCGGATGAATGAGCTGGCTGATCAGGTATGGGAATTGCAAACCCAGTATAAAACCGAGGTCGCAAAAACACAGTGTGCTGTTGAGAACCTGCATAATGAGCTTCAGGAAAACCCTGTGCCATTGTGCAGTCCTGGTCCAACCGGTCATATTTCTTTATATGTCACCAATCCACTACCCCAAATATCAGATAGCACAAAACAAATGGTGCTCTGACTAACTCATGACTCCAACCTCTCAACAGCTGATGGATGGTTTCCCTATGCACCAGGTCCACGAAATCCTGGAGTCTCTATATGGAGCAGCCATTTTCAGCACCCTGGATCTCATGAGTGAATACTGGCAGGTGGAAATGAGTCCTAAAAGCATGACCAAAACAGCATTCATCACCAAAAACCATCATTACGAGTTTCTCATTTGGCTTGAAAAATGCAGCAGCAACCTTCCAACGCCTAATGACGATGGTGTTAGCAGATGTGGTAGGCAAGTTTTGATTCGTGTACCTTGATGACATCATGATATACTCCCGGGATGTCGACGCTCACTTCACCCATCTCCGGCATGTGTTCTCACTCCTGGAAAGCACTGGCCTCACACTCAACCTAAAAAAGTGTAACCTCTGTCAACACTCACTTTCGTTCCTGGGTCATGTCATCTCTGCAGAAGGCATCAGGACTGAACAAGCCAAAATAGGGGTGATTAAGGTGTACCCCATTCCTCGTAATATCAAGGAAGTACAGTGTTTCTTAGGGCTCGCTGGATGGTATCACGGCTTCATCCCTCGCTTCTCTGAGTGGGCAGCTCCCTTGCACGTGCTGAAAAAGGGCTCCTTGGAGGTGGACCACTGAGTGCCAGGCTGTGTTAGAGGACCTGAAGCAAGCACTTCTGAGTTCCCCTGTTCTAACCTCACCTGACTTCAGCCTGCCGCTGGGGCTGGGGACCATTCTCACTCAGGAGTGTGATGATGGCGAACATGTAGTGGCTTATGTGTCCCGCCTGCTGCAAGGGGTGGAACAACGCTACTCTGCCTCAGAGAAGGAATGTTTGGCGGTGGTCTGGGCCGTGGAGAAGTGGTGCCAGTATCTGGAAGGGAAACCCTTTACAGTGGTGACGGATCATGCTGCTCTCACATGGGTGTTTAACCAGCCCAATCTATCATCCCAACTCCCAAAACTGAGAAAAGATGGTGGTGCCCATGCAGGCTGCGGCTTACAGAGCTCCCGAAACTACAGGTGAAAATGTTTCATGTTTGTTGTCCTCACACAGAGACTCAATAAGAGAAGTTGGGATGAGTGACAAACATGCATTTACAATCGCCGGATTTTGCTCGGTTTGTGAAAAAACTGCGCCGAACTCCCCAGCGAGCTAACCGAAATGCTCCGCAGCCTCTGGTTACTCCGGCGGCTGGAGAAACGGACCTGGCTGAAGCAAAGGCGCCACGACCGGAGACAGAAACGAGGCAAGCATGGCGGCATTAGCACAAGGCTAAAGGCTAACCCCACCAGACCAGCGATATTGTCCATTTTTCTCGCGAACATCCAATTATTGGAAAACAAACTGGACTACATCAAACTGCAGCGAGCAAACCAGTGGGAAATGAGAGTCTGCTGTGTTTTTGTTTTCACTGAGACATGGCTGCAGGACAACATCACTGATGTGGCTATCCAGCTCAACGGACTGACCAGCTTTCGAGCGGATAGGGACGTGTCTTTGTCCTTTGTGTGTTTATGTAAATAGAGAGTGGTGTACAAACGCTGTTGTTGCCAAGCGACACTGTTCCCCGCGGATAGAGGTTTTAACTGTAAAATGTCAGCCCTTCTACCTGCTGAGAGAGTACAGCTGTGTACTGGTGGTCACAGTGTATCTCCCACCTAGCGCAAATGCTAACCAAGCACTAGCTGAGCTTTTTACAAACTAGCTGAGCTTTTTGATGTCAGCTATTTACAAACTATGCACCATTGCTGGGGACTTCAATCATGCAAACCTGAAGTCAGTTCTCCCAAGGTTTTTCCAGCATGTGAATTTTGCTACTAGAGGGGGAAATTGCCTGGACATTGTTTATACCCCCACCTCGGTTATTCAGATCATATCAGTGTGTTCATGGTTCCTGCATATGAGTCACTGCTGAAACGCTCCAAACCAGCCTGAAAAAGCATCAGAGTGTGGCCGGCTGGTGCTATCTCTGCCCTCCAAGACTGCTTCGAATCAACAGACTGGGACATTTTTAAGGAGGCAGCAATGTATGGTGACTTCATCACCCTGGAGGAGTATACAGACTCTGTGACTGGTTATATTACAAAGTGCATAGAGGATGTTACTGTCTCCAAGGAAATCACCACAAGAGCCAACCAAAAGCCCTGGATGATGGGAAGAGTGCGCACGATGCTCAACACCAGAAATGCAGCCTTCAGATCTGGAGACAAGGCTGCTCTCAGGGCAGCCAGAGCCAACTTGTCTCGGGCAGTGAGGAGAGCCAAGCGAGACAAGTATTCAAGCCTTCACAGATTACAAGCCCATCCCACATAGCACTGACAATGATGCCACTTTACCAGATCAGCTCAATGACTTCTTTGCACGGATTGATGCACAGAACAAGGAGTCAGCTAGGAAAATGACACCTCCTCCCGATGACCTGGTACTCTGTCTCTCCACAGCTGATGTAAGGAGGATTCTATCGAGAGTCAATCCACGCAAGGCTGCAGGACCAGATAACATACCCGGTCACGTGCTCAGACAATGAGCCGATCAACTGGCTGGTGTCCTTATGGACATCTTCAACACATCTCTGAGCCAGTCGTCTGTCCCTTCAGGCTTCAAATCCACCATCATCATCCCAGTTCTGAAGAAACCATCAGTGAAGTGCCTGAATGACTACCGACCGATTGCACTGACTCCAATCATCATGAAGTGCTTCGAAAGGTTGGTCATGGCACACATAAAGACAAGTCTTCCTGTGTCTCTAGACCCCCTTCAGTTTGCATACTGTTCTAACAGGTCCACCGATGATGTCATTTTAACTGCACTCCACCTCTCTCTGATGCATCTGGACAAAAAGGACACCTATGTCAGGATGCTGTTCATAGACTTTAGCTCTGCCTTCAATACAATCATCCCTCAAAAGCTGATGGCAAAACTGAGTGGGTTAGGCATGAACACCAGTCTTTGTAACTGGACATTGGATTTCCTAAAAGAGAGGCCCCAGTCAGTTCGGATGGGATGCAACACCTTGAACACCACCATGCTGAGTACAGGAGCTCCGCAGGGCTGCGTACTCAGTCCTTTGCTCTTCATCCTGCTGACCCATGACTGCACAGCCGCACACAACACTAAGCACATCATCAAGTTTGCGGATGATACGACTGTGCTGGGATTGATAAGCAGGGATGATGAGTTTGCTTACAGAGAGGAGGTGGAATGGCTGACTGAATGGTGCAGGCACAACAACCTTTCCCTTAATGTGGACAAGACAAAGGAGATGATTGTTGACTTTAGGAAGACATGTTCTGCACATTCTCCACTCAACATCAGTGGCTCAGCCATGGAGATTGTGGAGAGTATCAAGTTCCTTGGGGTGTACATCACCAAGGACCTTACATGGACAACCAACACCACCTTAACCAAGAAAGCCCAGCAGAGACTTCACTTTCTGCAGCAGCTGAAAAGAGCAAGCCTTGGGAGTGTGGGAGTACTGTAAGAACTGTCCCAGCTCTCAACAGTACAAGCTGCACATCAGTAAATTGGCCGGCTTACTACAGAGCACTCCGGTAGTGGAACCTGGTTTTATGTTGGGAGTGGACCTGATGGGCCCATTACCCCAGTCAGCCCGCTTGCATGAACAGCTTCTGGTTGTGGTGGATTACTGCAGCAAGTGGGTGGAGCTCTTTCCGCTGAGGACAGTCATTGCTCCTGTGATAGCCAAGATTATGGTAAAGGAGATATTCACAAGATGGGGAACACCTGCCTACCTTGTTTCTGACTGGTGTCCAGAGTTTACCTCCCAGGTGCTCAACTCCATCTGTTGACAATGGGGGTTGTCCAGAAACTCACCACCGCGTATCATCCACAAACCAACATAACTGAACAGACAAACCATAAAATAAAATTTATGATTGCTGCATATGTAAAAAACAAGCATAAGTACTGGGATCAGTGGTTGCATGAGTTCCGCTTTGCCATCAACTCTGCCTGGCAGGAAAGCACCGGCTTCACTCCCACCAAGGTGGCCTTGGGCAGGAAGCTGAAAGGACCACTTGAGAGGTCCTTAGCAAAAACCATCCCACCTGACCATCCAGCCTACATGTCTATGGAACGGCAGGAAACACTGATCCAGACAGTACAGAGTAATGTGGCCCATGCCTAGGAGAAACAGGGAAGATATTACAATGCCCGACGCCGAGCAGCTACCTACCATGTGGATGACCTGGTGTGGGTTCATACTCACTCTCAGTCTCAGGCAGTCGCTTCGTTCATGCCAAAATGGAAGGGTCCAGCCCAAGTCACCGAGATTGTCAGCCCAGTCGACTATAAAGTTGAAATGCGGGGACAAACGGAACGGTTTACAGTGCATGTCGCCAATATAAAGTCATTTTTCGGGGTGGTTACCCCTTTTTCTGAGGGAGGGGGGGTGTAACAACAGGATTTTCCCTTTCCGACCCGTTCCAGTGTCACTAACCTTTTGCCGCCATGATCACTGGTTTTATCCAGCGTGATCAGCCGAATGTTTTCATTCTCCGGCTAACGAATGGAAGACAGCTGGTCAGGTAGTACCTACTTCCTGACTTAAGTGGGCGCGCAAGGGGTTTTCTGTTCTGGCCGCGGCCAATTTTATATAAAAGGCATAGAGCGAGCCAAGTTACCACAGCAACTCAATGTTTGGAAGTGCGCAGAAGCAGCGCAGCGTGTGTAAGTAACCTGGTCACTTATTTTCATTGGTGTATACATTGGAATTTAAGAGTATGTGTATGTTCGCCTTTCTCGCAGGTAGGTTTTTTTCTTCCTTGTTATTGTTTCTCTACCGGCGGTGGCGTTGACACAGAGAAACAGACGCAGTTCCAGAGCTCCCAGCTCTACTCGGCACCGGCCGTTCCGGAATAAGCGCCACCAACAACAGCCAGGAGCAGGCAAAAAGCCCCCGTCTTCGCCAGCAGAGAGTAGGGAGCGAGGACGCGCAGGCAAGGACTATTTTCTCTTTTTTCCATACATTTTTTTTTGTTTCTGCATGGACAATTCCTCGGACTTCGAAAGGCTGGGTACTTGAAGGAGGGTGTGTGGGGAAATATGGAACACTGTAAATAAATACAAACCCATTGTAAGAAAATGTCTTTTTGGTGTTGGTAGTGTGTTCTCTGACCTTCAAAGCTAACGTTCTTTTATCGTGAGGTTTATCCTCTGTGAGAATCGTTAGAGCATTAATTGGTATTCTTGGTCCTAGTGTGATATTCATAGTGGGGTGCTTGTTATATGTAATCTGCACCCATTGTGTCGGTGATAAGGAGTGAGTGATTATATATATTGTAAATATCAAAATGATGAAGGAAAACACATGCAGTTATGCAATAAAGAAAAAAGTGTTAAACAAGAATCAGAATATGGAATACTTAAAAGTAGCCACCTTTTGCTTTGATGAGAGCTTGGCACACTCTTGGCATTCTTTCAATAAGATTCATTATTGACTTGGAATTGTTTCTAATTGACAGGTGTGCCTTGTCAAGAGTTAACTGGTGGAATTTCTTGCCTTCTTAATGTGTTTGAGACCATTAGTTGTGTTGTGCAGAGGTAGGGTTGGTACACAGTGAATAGTCCTATTTAACTAATGTTCTACTCCACATTATGGCAAGAACCACTCAACTAAGTAAAGAGAAATGACAGTCCATCATTACTTTAAGACATGAAGGTCGATCAGTCCAATGAAGCCACTACTGACAAAGAACAATAAGAAAAAGAGAATAGCTTGTGCCAAGAAACACAAGGAATGGACATTAGACCAGTGGAAATCTGTACTTTGGTCTGATGAGTCCGAATCTGAGAATTTTGTATCCACCCAGCGTGTTCTTGTGAGATGCTGAAAAGGTGAGCGGACGGTTCCTACATGTGTGGTTCCCACCGTGAAGCATGGAGGAGGAGGTGTGATGGTGTGGGGGTGTTTTGCTGGTGACATTGAAAATTCAAGGCACACTAAACTAGGGGTGTTGAAATTAATTGCATAATCGATGCATCGTGATGCAGATGTGAACGATTCTGCATCGATGCAATGGCAAATCGTAATCGATTTTAACGGAGGTTTTCAACCGGCGATCTGCTGCAGCGATCTACGGCGGCATTGCAGTCCCCCTTTACTACTGAACTCGCTTAATAAAAAATATTCCTTTTTTATTTTTCAAAACATTTCCAACTGATTTGGGCATATTTTGAACACTGAATGTATATATCACTGGTTACCTTCTAACTAACTGTATCTGCACAAATTATTGAAAAGTATTGCACAGACTCTAGTTCTCCACTGCTGATATAATATCTGTACGAACTTCAATGTTAGACTGTTTTAAGAGATGCTGTTTTATTAATAGACTGGATATAGAATTTTTCATATTGAAACTGTTACTAACCTCTTGCACATGCAGTGTAAAAGTCAATTTCTACTTTTGTAGGTTTATACTGCATCTAAATTGCCTCTCTTTCTACTTCTATTTCTAGTACAAGTTTAAAGTTTATATTTAACACTCCATTCCTAGTTTACAATGTATATTTTGTATTCTATTTATATACTGTACTTTTTGTTCTATATGCCCTATTTGTTCTTTCTTCCCTGTTTCTTGTTGCACTGTGTAAGCTGGAGCCACGTTGTCTCATGTCTGTGTATGTTGGTACAGTATGTAGCAGAGATGACAAAGTTTACTTTGACTTTGATCTTTATGAATAATGAATTTAATGCAAATAGCTAAAACATAATACAAAAAATACTCCTTCCAACACTTAGTCTGAGTGGTGGTCCCTGGGACAGAACCGGTTGAAAACCCCTAGACCAGTGGTTCCCAAACTTTTTCTGCCGGGACCTCCTTTTGCAGAATAACAAAAATTCACGACCCCCCCCAACAATTCAATAATTTTAATGATACTGAAAAAAAAATCACAAGCCAATAAAATAACCACATTTATTGAAAGGAACAATAAAATTGGACAGAAAATATATATGAATATTAAATCTCAATAAATTATTTTTATTCAGTTCTATGAAACAGAATCAGATATAATTATTTTTTTTTTACTAATTATCAAAATAATGTGTAGTCCTACAAAGCTATTGTTATCAGAGCATACCGTCACGAGACGGTAGCGTCATTTTTCCAGCGTTGTCCAGTACAGCAGTACTACAGCATGTTGTAGCATAGTATGTGGCGCTATTGCAAACAGGAACAAGTATACATAGACATTTTTTTGTCAGCGTTATTTGCTTTTCCGTTGAGCATAAGCGGTACACGAGTGGAGCGTTCATATGGGCCCTGAGCAACTCAACGGAACGTATATGCATAGAGAGGAATATTGAGCAGAGCGTCACACATTGAGCAGTGCGCGCTGAATACTGTCGGGAGGCGCGGCAGATATTTTCTGTACACTAGCCTTGCCGCGCCCCCCTTATCATAACTCCATGACCCCCCTAGGGGTCACGCCCCCCAGTTTGGGAACCGCTGCCCTAGACTGTATCATAATGACATTGCTTGGTGATTTTCTGGCTGTGGTATAAAAATTCAGTAGCAACTATGGCTGCCCAATCTGTGATCCATGGCCAATCTGCGTGTAATGTGATGTAGAAAAATTGATGGCATGCATCACGATGCATCGCAATATCGTCATAATCGCGATCAAATCGAATTGAATAGTGAGATCAGTGAAGGTTCACACCTCCAGTAATGGTCAAAATTTCTGTTTACATTTTCAGGTTAAATAAAAACGGGAGCTTACATCTCACTGCTTGTATTTGTATTTGAATACATGATGTGAAGTAATGTAAAAAAATTGATGGGATCCATCGTGATGCATCGCGATGCATCGAGATATCGAATCGAATCGCTGACGTGATAATCAGAATCAAATCGAATTGTGAGACCAGTGAAGGTTCACAACTCTACACTAAACGTGCATGCCTACCAAAGCATTCTGCAGTGACATCCCATCTGGTTTGCACTTACTGATGGCATGCTGCGTCAGATGACCTAAACCCAGTTGAGATGGTTTGGGATGAGTTGGACCACAGAGTGAAGGTAATGCATCCAGCAAGTGCTCAGCATCTCTTGGAACTCCTTCAAGACTGTTAGAAGACTATTGCAGGACAATACCTCATGTATCTTATTAAAAGAATGCCAAGAGTGTGCTAAGCCGTCTTCAAAGCGAAAGGTTGCTACTTTGAAGAATCTAAAATATAAAACATATTCTAGTTTGTTCTAGTTTGTTTTTTTTGTTTACTGCATAATTCTCTAAACAGTCAGATTACAGATTACAACTATGTTACATTCCATAAACTGCTAATTCAAATTAAAAGCTTCAAATAAAATTGGAAATAGATGCAAGGTTAATTGTCATTGTTTTTGACCACATTTTATTAAATATAATGAAATCTCTTTCATTGAAATTCCCATGTTATTTCTGAGATACAGGCAGAGAGGGGGCTGCACAGGCTATAATTAATTTTTCTAGAGCAAATATGTTAGTTTCGTATTGCTTAAATCTATTATAGTTCATATTTGCTGCAGAGGACACTCAGGTTCAAAGGTTCAGATGTTTAGGCGGTGCAACAGTCCTTCACTGGACATAGTCAACTTGTTGCCATCAAGTGACAATCAATAAAGCTGTTTTAAAAAATGGATTGCATGCCTACAACGCCCTTCACACCTTAGGGCAGTTGGTGGCATAACGGTATTGTTAGAGCCATTTTGTGTGCATGAAAGTATAAATATTTGGATGTAATATTCTGTAACTATTTCCAATAGAAAGTAGAGATATGTTTCAGGAACTTTCCATAACTTTCCATGTACAGTTTTACATAATAGCATTATATAATCCGATTGGATCCTGAAATATATATGAAGAAGCAAGAACGTATAGAACTAGAACTGTATTAGAGCTGAGAACTCAGGAGTGTTACAGTTTTTGACCATCACGTAAAGTATCTTTGTAGTCTCAGGAACTCATCCTTGGCTTGTAAAACTCTAAGTTGTAGTAAAGAAACAAAACAACAAAAGAAAAGACTAGACTCAAGACTTTTTTGGATACGTGTCGCATGCAAAGAATCTTCGGAGTTCGAGGCTAGTGAGACAGTTAAACCTGCACTCACATTAAGTCAAAAGACTTTGCTATCAAAACAGAAAACAGAAAACGGAAACTGCCAATGAAATTCAAGAAGTCCGAAAACTTACAGAGGCATCTTGCATCAAGCTTCCCCCAAAGAAGAAGTCTGAAGAAGTCCGAAGGTGCCAGGTCAGGTATTTTCTCCTCTTGCGTTAGACGGCAACGAAGAAAATCCGAAGAAAAGTGAAAGTAAACGTCCACGGAGCTTCCAGTTTAGTAAGCCATTTAGGGCTTAAGTGAAACAATTCTGCACATTAAGAAACTCTTTTCACAAGCAGTGAATTAGTCAAAAGAGTGCCACGTAACATTGGTGGAAACATCTCAAGCAGTGTGTTGAGATTCGTGTTGCAACAAAATGGAAGCAGGGACGGTGGATGCATTAGGAGACCAGAAGAGGGCGCAAGAGCCTGATGAAGAGGCATCAGATGTGTTGAAGAATAGTCGCAGGGGGAAGCTAACGCATCTCACAAAGGACAGAAGTAATTTAGAGAAATTGATGCAAGATGAATGCAATATTGACATTGTAGAAAAAGAAGCTTTGCCAAAATTCAAAACATATTTTGAAGAATACACACACGTGACTGAAGAGTTGTGGAAGTTGTGGAGTGAGGATGATCAGGAAACATATGAAAGCAGACAGACAGGATTAAAGTTGTTCATACAACGAGTAGAAGAATGGATTGTCCATGCTAAAAGCAGCCCTCAAGAGGAAGATGACCGGTCCTGATGGTAGTATTTGTAATGTCAGTCCTGTCGCAAGTCATAAAAGTCGTACAAGGCGAGTCGGGAGTCGTGCGAGTCGCATAAGTCGTACATCTCAACTATCCAGTACTAGCTTGGTTCAGATGAGGCTGCAAGCAGAACATGAAGCATTGTTAGCTAAAGTGGCAATTATTAAGGAGGAAGTGGAACTAGAAGAAGAAGAAGCTCGTTTGAAGGCAGACGGTTGAGGGCAGAAAGTGAACAAGAAGGAGCTTGGTTGAGGGCAGAAAGTGAACAAGAAGAAGCTCGTTTTAGGGCAGAAAGGGAGCAGGAGGATGCTCACTTGAGGGAAGAAAGGGCGCAGAAGGAGGCTCGCTTGAGGGGAGAAAGGGGGCAGGAGGAAGCTCACTTGAGAGCAAGAAAGAAGCAGATACAAACTGAGCTTGCCGTGTCAAATGCTAGATTAAAGGTCTATAGAGGGTGTGAGGGTGCACATGAGTCTTCAGACGACTCCTCAGAACTGTCTAGAACCAGGTCAAAACCTTTAGCTAGCATAAAGAAAGAACAAAGGAATAACAGCGAGCGTTTTGAACCTAACAAGTTGCCTGAAATCAGTTCAAAGCCAACTGCGAATCCCTTAAGCAGACAATTTAGTTTTGAACCTAAAAAATTGTTGCCCGAAATTAGCTTGTGACTTCAGGAATTCAATTCTTCCCTTCCAAGGCATTTCCCTAATCTTGTGACACATGTTTAATGCGTGTTTTTTCTTACAATACAAACAGGGACTTCGGAAAGCAGTAGCTGACT
This sequence comes from Distichodus sexfasciatus, assembly GCA_032718565.1. Taxonomy (NCBI): domain Eukaryota; kingdom Metazoa; phylum Chordata; class Actinopteri; order Characiformes; family Distichodontidae; genus Distichodus; species Distichodus sexfasciatus. Next base: position 296,324 of record JAVGVS010000103.1, on the reverse strand, counting down.
TAACGGCTGTAACTATAGGTTTCTTGTCAAAAAGACAGAGTTTGTTCTTCACACCATGACACAGGAGCAGAAAGTGGGTTGTTACACTCTAAGGGGTCTGATGGTGTACGGTCTAGATGAACAAGAGTACATTAGCTTGCCAGATGTGTATACACAATCAGACATACCTGTAACAAAGGTTAACATACCGCAGAAAAAAGACTTAGATAAATGGCCTTACCTGAACCAGGTACCAATTCCAGAAACAGTATTAGAATTAGACGTTGGTCTTCTCATCGGTTCCAATGTCCACGAAGCTATGGAACCCTGGGAAACGATCAATTGTGAGAACAAAGGGCCATATGCTGTGAAGACTGTACTGGGTTGGGTAGTCAATGGGCCTATTAGCAGATACAAAGAGCAGGAATTGAATAATGCTAATAAACTAAATTTCCTTGTCAACTTTATCTCTGTATCAGACATTAGGGGATATGCTAATGAAATACTATGAGGCTGATTTCCCAGAACGTCAGTGTGAAGACAAACAATTGCCTTCACAACATGACAAGCAATTCATGCAAATTGTGTCAACATCAGCACATCTTACGAATGGCCACTACTGCATTAAATTGCCCTTGAAAAGTGATGAAGTCAAGATGCCATACAACCGTGGAATAGCTGAACAAAGACTTGATTCCTTAAAGATTTCTTTATTGCACTTCTTATGGTGGCCAGATGGAGAACTAAATGAGAAAGTAGAAGAATACAGAATGTGTGTGCACCTATTCGGGGCTACGTCATCTCCTAGTTCCTCCTCATATGCACTAAGAAGAACAGCATTAGATGCACCTGCAGAGACATCGACAGAGGTCACTCAGAAAGTCCTTCAAAACTTCTACGTAGACGATTGCTTGAAATCGGTTGCCACAGAAGAAGAAGCCACTAGTCTTATGAATGAATTAATGAAGTGTGCTAGGTGCGGGTTCTGCTTGACTAAGTGGGTAAGCGACAGTAGGACAGTGCGGCATTCTATTGCTGACAGTGAAAAGGCAGATGAGGTTAAAGACCTACACTTGCAACATGATGAGCTACCAATAGAATGAGCGCTGGGCGTACAATGGTGTACAAATTCTGATAGCTTCAGGTTCAAGATTCAATTACCCAATAAACCCTGCACATTACGAGGCATTCTTTCCGTCGCTAGTTCTGTGTATCACCCAATGGGATTTTTAGAACCACGTATCTTACCCGTTAAGCTCATTAAGAGGGATCTTCATAAAGAGAAGAAGGGCTGGGATGAAGAGATTTCTGACAAGCTACGCTGGGCATGGCAGAAATGGCTATCAGATCTTGAGAAGTTGGCAGAACTTCGTGTGGGTCAATGTTTCAAGTCCATCTTATTCGGCCCCACGAAGTCCGCACAAATTCATCATTTCTCAGATGCAAGTCAGAATGGTTATGGCGTAGTGTCATATCTTTTGTTAACAAATGAATGAGAAGAGAAACTTTGTTTTTTGATGGGTAAATCTAGAGTAGCTCCTCTTACATAAGTCACAATTCCTAGAATGGTGCTGACTGCAGCAATGGTCGCAGTCAAATTTGATCGAATGCTAAAGGAAGAGCTTCAACTTCCGTTGACGAATTCAATTTTCTGGACAGACAGTACAACAGTACTAAAATACATTGAAAACGACGCCCTTCGTTTTAAAATATTTGTGGCTAACCATGTCTCTTTTATAAGAAAAGCTACTACCTGCGCTCAATGGAGGTATGTAAAACACCTCTCAGAACCTGGCTGATCTGGCGTCGCGAGGCTCAAATGTAGATAGCTTCATGACAAGTACAAGCTGGTTTCTAGGGCCTAGTTTCTTTATGAATGAGAGTGAATGGCCAGAACAACCTGAACAGTTAAACAACCTGACAGAACAAGATGAAGAAGTGAAAATATCAGCTGCCATACTGCACTCAAGTTCAGCAACAGACAACGTAGATCCAATAGATCAACTTGTAGCGTATTACTCCAGTTGGCACAAACTAAAGAAAGCAACTGCCTGGATTCTGCGTGTGAGAGAGGCGCTTGCGGTATCCTCTGAGGTACTCATGAGCAAGGTACCGTCCCCAAGCACTGCTCCCAGGGCGCTTGTTAGCTGCCCACTGCTCCTTCATGGATGGGTTAAATGCAGAGGTCACATTTCGTTGTGGTGCACTGTGCTGTGGTGTGTTCACAATGACAAATAATCACTCACTTTCACTTGTATAGAAAACATTAGGGCAAAAATTTGCCCTGGAATGTGAACCACACCGAGTACCGAGTTCTGTACTTTTAAAGGTACTGACCAAATGTGGTCGGTACTACCGGGTATCGGTTCACGTAAAATCAATCAGTGCCAAATTTCAGAACATTCACACACTCGTCAGCAGCTGTGCAGGACATACAGAACTAGGTAATAGGTTTAAAATAATCAACAGTCATCTCAGCAATGCAATGTACATTTACAGCAACAAACCGATAGAAATATATAGATATGTACTGCAGTTAAATTTCCATTTGCTATTTAAGCTATAGTGTTCGTTTTGTTTATCATGACAATGGCTGCCAGAGGACAAAAGCGCACGTGTGGAGAAACTCCACAAAAATCTGAAAACATGGCAGCAAGTCAAAAGCATTTGACTGTGTTACTGCGCTTTACTAAAATCGGTGTAGACCGTGCGGCATGCCACACAAAATGCAGAACTGGGGCTAGCAATACATCGAACTTAAGGAAACCCTCATTAAACATAAAATATATTTACAGACAGATGAGTGTGCAGTATTAAATTTTTCTGACGGCACCACGTATCGAAAGGTATTGAAATGAGGCACCGCTAGGTAACAGTACCAAACACCAGCTGTATGTAAATCTGTATTGCGACAATGTCTTTTGTCAAAAGAGCTGTACAAATAAAACTTAATAAAACTCAACATCTGCTTATTCATTCATTGCAATTGATTTTGTAACTGCTCTTGAACTTCCAATTACCTAGCAACAGCCAAGTCATCATCACAGCAATCCACCAGATTTGATAATATTTAGTTTTACAGAATTCAAATGATAAATGCTAACAGTACATACCAGCAGTTACTTCTGGAATTCTATGACTGGTCATGTCCAAAATACCCCTCAGTTTCTTAAAGCGACCACAGCAAAATATAGAAATATATAAACATTTCCAACTTTCGTGACATGTATGGCATAACGGTAGGGTGTTTGCCCCGTGATCAGAAGGTCGCAGGTTCGAACCCAGGACCGGTAAACCACTGAGGTACTCATGAGCAAGGTACCATCCCCAAGCACTGCTCCCCAGGTGCTGCCCTTGTTAGCTGCCCACTGCTCCTTCGTGGATGGGTCAAATGCAGAGGTCACATTTCGTTGTGGTGCACTGTGTGCTGTGCTGTGGTGTGGTCACAATGACAAATAATCACTCACTTTCACTTTTAAATGATGAACTATTTATACTTCAATGACATAAACATAAAAGGCAGTCTGGGCATTATTGCAGGCTAAGTTCGGTTTTCAATTTAATGCTAGGCCCTAATCTTCTAACCTTCTAACCATTATAACCTACTAGTGGCATCAGTAGTGCCATGCAGTTATTTTTAATACAAGAAAATATTACAACTCCATTACATGATACAGTACATAAAGAACATGCCAGTAGAAATAGACTGTTTATTAGCTGCCATTAGCTTTTGTGAACTCGTGGCCTCACAGTACTGAAATGTAAAGTGGATAATTAACCTCATGATGACATGATAGTAAATAGGTCTTTAATGGATTTTAATCTCATGCGTATTTGCAAATACAATATTTCACAATCAGTGGCATACACTCAAAAGTACTGTGAAGAGAAATAATGCTATTTAGATGTGTAAAATTTCCATGTTTGTTTTTTTCTTTAATGGCACATTTTTGTAAATTCTTTTGTGTGGGTATTCTCAGTTCATAGTGCGACAGCTTGAGTGGGCTTTTGTAGACATAAAATCATCTTTTATTTGTGGAATTGTGTGGCAGTAATTGCACTGTAAACATCTTTCCTGAAATGTTCAAATTTATGTTAAAAGGAGCTGGTGCAGTATTGTTGTTCAGGCTCATGCATGTGATGGCTGACATTTCATATTGACTTACTGTATGTGTGATTAGATCATTTGATCATATCACCCCAATTCTATCTTCACTCCACTGGCTGCCAGTTAAATTTCATGTCGACTATAAAATATGACTCTTGACTTATAAAGCTCTACATGGTCTTGCACCGCAGTATGTGAGTTACCATTTACAATTACAGTTCAACCAAGGAGACCATTCAGTTTAGATTGACAATTATTTATTTGGCAAAACAATATTGTCTTTAGTGTGTATGTGATAAGTTTTGGAGGAAGCCCTTTGCTTGGTCGTTGGTTCGCTCATCTCTGAAGCCGGCATATCTGGCTGGGAGACCAGGCAGGGAGGTGAAGGAGCCTTCCCTCGGACCAAGACGGGGAGCCGAAGGTGGTGGAGGGGCGGAGGCAGGCGAAATCGAACAGCTGTAATGACAGAGAAGAAGGCCAGATTAACTGCTTATATACTAACCAGGAGTGCTGTGATTGGACGCGCCAGTGCTCATTAGGTGTTCTTGTTTGAACTTTCGTATTCACTTACATTCCAACTCATATGCTTTGATCCCAGAATAAGGAACGTTACTTTGGGGTGAAGAGTATTTAGCTCAGAAACAATCTCTGCTTTTAAGTCAAAGCTTAAGACCTACCTCTTTAGTCATGGACATTAAAGTCTCTTTTTCTTAGGTAAAGGCGAGATCTGGTGGTTCCTGGTCATTTGAGATTAAATGTGAAAGGGGGGATTGGTGCTGTCGTCCTGCCACTCTCGCTGATCACTCAAGTTTGCTGATGGTGGTTTGGTGTGACACCTAGATCCTGGAAGCCCTCAGGTCTGTGCTACCTTTCAGCTCTCCCTTTTAGCCAGGCTGCCATAGTTATTTTAGCACTGCCAGAGGTTAGTTATAGGGCACTAACCCTCTTCTCTTTGTTCTTTTTTTCCAAGCTGATCCCAAGCTGATGCTTCACCAGTTGACTTGAACCAAATTCCAATTTAATATTGACCTAATTTTAGCTTAATGTTGCTGAATGGATCTTAGCAAGCAGTCCCAGCGATGGCACAAGATTCGATAGCGTCCTTCAGACAATTTTTATATCTTAACTTCTTTAACTAATGTTAAGTTGTGTATTAAATGTTCATGCACCCCGGTCGCCCAGAGGAGGGTGGGGTCCCCCTCCACGTCTTGGTTCCTTGCAAGGTTTCTTCCTACTTGAGGGAGTTTTTCCTTGGCACTGTTGCCTCAGGCTTGCTTGTTGGGGGTTTGGGCTGGTTATAAGTTAAGTGCTTTGTGACAATGACTGTTGTTAAGAGTGCTATATAAATAAAATTTAATTGAATTGATGTAATATTGTCCATTAAATCATTTTCTTCTTCTTTAGTCTTTTTTCTTACATTTCTGCAACACACCTGCTCTCTAATTTCAGGACTCGTGTTATGAGTGAGATTGTCTGCTCTCTTTTTTGTATCTAGACCAATTTTACTTGTGGATTCAGAATTGTCTGTAATAGGTAAATCAAACCACATATGCTCTTACATATTTCTAAGTTCAAAAATTCTTGTGGCTCCATGTTTTTTTCAGTCATATGAAACACAACACTATTTCCCTGATGGATAGTATCAAGATGAACAAGCAAACTTGCAAAAATGCTGAAAAAGTAATTTTTTAAATTACAGTGACCCAAAACTCTTCAAGGCCTTTTGAAGTGTTACGTAACGTACATGCCTCTGGCTAAAAATATTAATGGTATAAAATGAAGCAGTGTAGCTTCTGTGTCAAATTGCCTCTAAGTGAATGAGATGCAAAGTATCATAGAGTTATGTACCCTTGACATCAAGCCTTTGGTTCAGATTTGCACTACAAGGATGTGAATTTGAACATTTAATTCTTCTTTCTTTCTAAGTTTTCTTTCTGTGATGGCACTGGTTTTGTCTTTGTCAAAGTGAGAATTGAACCTGTCACATACAGTTCTGTACCAAGACACACTTAAAGTCTGAATTTCTAACCAAAGTTAAATTTCTGTTGGTTAGTCTAAACCGAGAGCTTAAGGCCTTGTGGCCGTTGTCCACATTTCTCATTGGACCAGACTAAAAGTGATGTCGCTCTTACTCCTGTCTACATTGTTGCCAATGATGGCCTAGTCTTGCATCATTTGGACACTATCGATCTCAGCCAAAGTAATTTATAAGTCATGTGGCTACTCTTAAATATAAATGAAATATCCTCAAGTTCCTGCTTTTTCCAGCAAGAAAATACAGCAGCATTTGCAGGGAGTGACCTGGTGTTCCAGCTCTATGAATGGTCCCACTCCAAGTTGGTAGCATTATGGTTTAGGAGTTGGTCCCCATCATTATCACCAATTTAAGTCTCGAACCAGTAAAGGTACCGCTAAGATACTGGCTACTGATAGAGCTGGCCACTGCTCTTTCATGGTTGGGTAAAATGCAGATGTCATATCAGATGTCAGATGTTCACAATGACTAATAAACATTCACTTTCACATACAGTACATACAGACCATCTCAAAAAAATGTGAATATCATGAAATAGTTCAATATTTTTTGTCACTCATTTCAGAAAGCAAAATTCATATATAGATTCATTATACATAGAGCGAAATATTTCAAGCCTTTATTTCTTGTAATTTTGATGATTATGGCTTACAGATAATGAAAACCCAAAATTCAGTGTCTCAGAAAATTAGAATATTACATAAGATCAATTAAAAAAAGGATATCTTAAACAGAAATGTCAGGATTCTGAAAAGTATGTTCATTTCTAAGCACTCAATACTTGGTTGAGCCTCCTTTTGTATGAATTACTGTATCAATGCGGTGTGGCATGGATGCGATCAGCCTGTGGCACTGCTGAGGTGTAATGGAAGCCCAGGTTGCTTTGATAGCGGCCTTCAGGTCATCTGCATTGTTGGGTCTGGTGTCTCTCATCTTCCTCTTGACAATTCAGGTTGGCGAGTTTGCTGGCCAATCAAACACAGTAACACCATAGTCATTGAACCAGCTTTTGATACCTTTGGCAGTGTGGACAGGTGCCAAGTCCTGCTGGAAAATAAAATCAGCATCTCCATAAGGCTTGTCAGCAGAAGGAAGCATGAAGTGCTCTAAAATCTTCTGGCAGATGGCTGCGTTGACTGTGGACTTCAGAAAACACAGTGGACCAACATCAGGAGATGACATGGCACCCCAAATCATCACTGACTGTGGACACTTCACACTGGACCTCAAGCAAAGTAGATTCTATGCCTCTCCACTCTTCCCCCAGACTATGGAGCCCTTATTGCAACGTGAGTGCAGTCAATTGCGCTGATTACATTTGGGAAACCAGACATTGCTGCAAATTGCCTTTTGATGTTGGCCTGTTCTCCCACAGTGTAAGGGAACTTAATGAATTAACTAGTCATTTTAATAATCCCATCCAAAACTACAGGTATTATTAAGCTTAGTGATGGTTGTGATATCCCAGACCTAGAATACAATTAAACACAATTAGATTTCCTAAACAAGCTTTAGAACAAATTCACAATTTTATTGTTAATTACAACATGTACCTGTCGGCTAATTCCCGCTGGTAACAGCCAGTTGCAAGGAACCCCAGGGTCGTCAGCACCTGTATTTGTACCAGGATTGCGCGATTCCGTTGGGTCGGTCTCTCTAACATTGGACCCAGTTCAGCACATAGCTCCAAAAGCACATATCTAGGTAACCTAAATCGGCTTATGAGCCAGTCATCATCATGGGCCAAAAAATCTTCACGGTCCCTGAACACCGGTTCTCTTCTAATTCTGCTATTGGCGTAATCTTCTAACAATGCCAGCGCATCCATTATGTTACGTACGAAAGTGATCGCCGTATTTATGTGTTTTCAGCAATCAGACTGATTGTTTCACACCCTGTCCAAATGATCGTGATAATCACGACCACCACTTACCCATTTAAATTTCAACAGCTGCAGCGCATAGATGAAAAATGTAGATTAAGTTAATATTTGAGTCAGACTATATATTTTACTTATATATGTATTCACTATTATAAATACAGTACTGTGCAAAGGTTTTAGGCAGGTGTCAAAAACTGTTTGCAAGTGTACCTAGAAGAATTGATGCTATTTTGAAGGCAAAGGGTGGTCACACCAAATATTGATTTGATTTAGATTTCATCAATCACTGCATTTTGTTGATTGATGAAAATAAATGATTAACACTTCCATTTTTGAAAGCATTCTTTGTTTACATCATTTTTTCACACCTGCCTAAAACTTTTGCACAGTACTGTATGTGACTGAATAAATGAAATAAAATGTACGGTGTATGACTCATTAGCACAAGGAATTATTATTTATATACTGATGCCACTCACGTTTTTGCTCTCCCTCTTCACCAGCGGTCGTAATTTTTTCTCCAAAATGTTCGCACGCATGGGTCAGAGTTGGCGTACATATGCGCACATTCTGCCATCAAGTTTGTGTCTTAGATCGCAACGTTTGTGTAGAAAGAGGCGTACGCATCTTTTAGGTCCTATTTTGTGCATACGCAACGGTTATAAATGAGACCCCAGTTCTTTTTCTCCTCAGCCCAGGTAAGACGCTTCTGATGTTGTCTCTGATTCAGGAGTGGGGGTGTTGGTGGCCTAGTAGTAGGACACTCGCCTGGATGCAGCACTCTGTGAACAACCAACTTCTTTAGCAATGACTTTTTGTGGCACCTTGTGGAGGGTGTCAATGACTGTCTTCTGGACATCTGTCAAGTCAGCAGTCTTCCCCATGATTGTGTAGCTTGCTGACTCAGACTGAGAGACCAATTAAATGCTCAGGAAACCTTTGCAGGTGTTTTCAGTTAATTAGCTGATTAGGGTGTGACACCATGATTTTCCAATGTTGAACTTTTTCACAATATTCTAATTTTCCGAGACACTGAATTTTGGGTTTTCATTATCTGTAAGCCATAATCATCAACATTACAAGAAATAAAGGCTTGAAATATTTCACTCTATGTTTAATGAATCTATATAATATATGAGTTTCACTTTCTGAAATGAGTGACAAAAATATTGAACTTTTTCACGTCATTTTTTGAGATGGTCTGTAGATCACAAGACTGCCATTTTAAGATATTTTTTAGGTTAGCATGTGTACAAGTGAATAAGCAAATCAGGAAGAATCCTCAGTTGAATTTTCAATTTGTATTCACCTGGAGAATATTCTTTAGCAGTCATGTTTATCATCTCTAGTGAAAGGTAGCAAGCGAAAGGTAGTTCTGTGGAGTTGTTAAGGCACATATAAATCAAAACTGCCTTTTTAGCTGTAATCCTATTCAGAAGGAGTCTTGCTTGTTGTCTGTTTTGTCATCAAAGCAAACCTTAAACAAGAAACTTTTGCTGTTGAAACAATGTTGAGATTCATTAACAGCAAGATTGAAAATACTGATCCCCTAACCCCTAATCTAATTTTACATTACTGTTTACTTTGATATCAACAGCAAATGCACGTTGTCATGGATAAAGGCATGGGTTAAAGGTAATACTAGTATAAACCTTAACCAAATGTTTTCACAGTCGTGGATTACAAATTTACAATATTGAACTGTGCCATTTCATCCAGTGAAGAGAAAGTCACTCTCTTGCTGTCACATGTCATTTTTTTGTTTTACAACTTTTCTTGATGAGACCAGAACTTTGATATTCACTTTTTAAAAATGAACAAACCAATCATGTATGCATAAATTCATACCAAGCTCTTCTTCTTCTTTTGTATGAACAAACATGGCAAAGAGCAGCAGATTTAAACAGTTGATTGGTTAAACAGTTTCTCTCTCATTAAATTTCTAATTTTAAGCCCAGTACTGACAAGCCCTCATGGAAGGGACAGTCTCAGCCCCACTCAAACTTTTCTTTAATTAGTAAATGTCACTTAGGATTTACTGAAAGTACAGTGATCTTTTGTTGATGAAAACTGTTGTCCTTTTCAGAGTTACTTCGATTTCAGTTGGATTACACATGCGCTCAACCTCTTTTCACTGTTGTGTGTGCAGGAAAGATCTGATCTGAATTTCAATACTTTTGTAGTGTAGCATTAGTATTTCTAGAATTTTTAGGACTAATTGTAGCAAATATAAGGAACGTCACATCGTTGTAAAGTGAAATTGTACTGAATTATATAAACTGCTTGAGATCTCATGCACATTTAATGCACAAAAGTACGTTCCAGGATTGTAAATGTAGTTTTTCTCTACTAAACTGCTGTTGCAATATTTGCACATATTATGGATACTTTATGTATCTAAACACATCATTTCGTCTTGTTTCTATGTATACTTGTATATAGCTGAGAAGACAAAGTTTACTTTGACTTTAATTTGACAATTCTTTACAATAGTACCATGTTACTATCTATGCAGTGTTGTAATTTGTGAAAATCTACATAAGGCCCAGTCAACAGGTCCCTGTGGTCAGAAACTGGCCAGTGAATAACAAGTGCTTCACAGTGTTGGAAGAAAATAACTTTATAATATACTTGTCTGGTTAGGATATGACACGAATAGACAGACGTTAACAATCTTCCAGCGGACGGGTTAGGTGGCTGTCGGACTGCTTCACAATTCAGACAGGGATCTGGTGAGGATTTGAATCGAATGCCGAACTTTCACAATTCGCCAGTGATCTGGTTAGGATTCAGCAAACTGCTACTCATTAGCCATTAGCCCGTGTAGATGGTGGTTAACCCAAGCGTGTCTGAGAACGCGAGTAGGTAGGATTGCCACGCGAGTTGATCTAAGAACTCTCTTACACAAAAAGCAAGGATTTTCACAGTAAATCCACTTTCTAGCAACACACCCTCTATCAAAGAGATGAACCCAATAACTGAGAGTACTCACAGTTAATGCCAACGGAGTCAGAGAGGTGGGCAGGTTGACTCAGTGGCAGAGCAATGCGCCACGAGGAAATGACTCCTTTTATACCCTTTGAACCGCGACCGACCACTTCCAGGTCCTACTATTAGTGAAATAATTATTCTGAAATAATTCTTAAATGATTGGGGTAAATATGTGTGCAATTGCATCAGGTTTATAAATAAAAATATCAATTAATAAGATGAAAAATAACATCTAATCTGAGATTTTTTCATTGTGAATGGTCCTTTATTGAATGTTATAGTCTTAACTTTAAGTCTATAACTCCGAAATCTGAGATAATACAGACTTCTCTTGTATATTAGACAAGGAAAATCTGGGTGGGTTTTCCTTTTGTATCAAGAAGAATAAAAGTTATAGCATGACATAAATTGCATTATCTTGACATTGCACTTCCTGCGATGTGGCAAAATGCTCATATCAGAATGACAAAGCTTAAACCATATTTCGTGCAGCCCTAATTAAGAGTAGAGAATATATGAGAACAGATGTTTTACAGTCAGATAGCACTCCAAAAAGTGCACCTACTTGTTATTTTTAATTAAGTGCCCATTGATTTTAAGCACAGTGTAGGGTTTCCAAGTAAATTGTCTGGCAAGGGTCCTTGAAGAAATTAGAAAAAAAAAACACAACATTAACTGCCATTGTTGTCTTGCAGTGTGTGACAAGTGTAATGAAAGATTATGCTCATTTTGTTCAGCTGAGTGTAAGACGCTTAATTGGACTTTAGAACTTTTATGTCCATGTTCACATTCATGGAAACAAAAGTGACTGTCTCTTCATTCCCCTAAACAGCTTGCACAGCTCTTTAGCATTTCTGCCTGCCAGCTGCCATCCCACTGTGCTGTGCACCTCTAACTTATCAGAGATATGGGTATAGAGAGCCTCGCGTTTGCGCTGGTCCTCGTTCCATATGCAGTCCTCTCCTGATGGGAGCTATCAGGCAGATGTTCACCAACGGGCCCAGCCACTCACACAGTGGTTCCTTTGAATGGTAATGGATGCTATGAAATCTCCAGGCTGCCTCAGGCACTTGCGGAGCTCTCAATGCTGTCAGAAAAGGGAAGTGGGAGAGAGAGACAGACTGTACTGCGAGCACTTGAAAACAGATGGAGGGCTACCTGCTAAGAGACAAGATAGGTGTGCTGTGCAATGCCAGAGAGGTGATGCCCCAAAGAGATCCACATACACTGCTGTAATTCAGCTTGATAGACTTGTACTCTGTTAATATGCTCTGCAATTATGTCGGTACATTGTCCACCCTACATGGCAAACACAATATTATAGGCTGAAAAATCAGCAGGAATATATATATCTAAGCAACTTCCTGTGTAATAACAATATTTGACCAGTTTGGAAATAAAACCACAAGTTGCAATTAGAGCTTGAAATGATAAACTTGACTTACAAAGTCCAGCTAAACTGTGCAAAAAATTGATGTCTTAAGCGTGTCAAAAGCATATTGGGGAATATGTGGTATGGGCTGATAAAACCAAGGTTGAACTTTGTGATCTTTTTTCCAAAAGGTAAATTTGGCAAAAAAAAAAAAAAAGGTTTGGAGTCTAATCTAAGTGGACATCTGTGGAGTGACCTGAAGTAGACAGATTTGTGGGATTTTTATAAGAAATAGTGGGCAAATATTGCCAATTAAACTTTTGGCATGCTGATAGACTCCTACCCAAAGAGACTCAATGCTGTCCTAAAATCCACTCTCAACAACTTATTGTAATTTTGTAAAAAATTTACCCCATATTGATTTATGAGTGATTATATAATATATAGGTATGCTTGTGAGCACATTTTTTATCTGTTTTTTTAAGTATATTTCATAATATTTGACATTTTTCCTGAGTTTCCAAGTTTTTTTTAAGTATTAAAACCTTAAAATCTACAGTTAACAGCATTTTACAATAACTCCATTTATAAAATTCTCCTATCCAAAGTGACTTCCATTTCCTAATTACAGGGACAGTCCTACTGGGTTAAAGAGTCTTGTATTAAGATTTGAACCTAGTACCATTTGGCTGATAGGCAAGGATCCTGTGACAAGGCTGCCACCAGAGCCAGACTGTGCCCCTCCATTTATTTACCTTAACAAGACAGGCCTCCTGTGTCGTTCTTCTGGGCTCAAATGTGCAACAGCACATTTTGATTTATTCTGTTCCACAGGCTTTTCACTGTTTGCCAAGAAAAGTGAACTAAATTGATCCTGTATCAAAAGAGGCTTGTATTTGTGTGCAAATGGCAGTGAAATGATCAAGCTCACCCGTGCCATTTTTATCTTGGCCCTGACTTATCAGTGTCATCTGCCACAGTTTGCTCACAATAGAAGGTGCTGGATGCTCACACACAAAGACTACAAGCTGCCACATTGTTATTTGTTATGAGTTATTAATTAGTTTCTGGTGTCAATAAATGCTACGCGCATTCAGATAGTCTGTTGCTCTTTTCAGAAAGCAAAAGATATAGACAACGGACAATAAGCGTAAGAGAAGGGTAAAAGAGTTCTCTATTAGGAAAAGTATTTAGTTGGAAATGCTTTTGTTTTCATTTTCTATGAGACTGTAGATTAAATAAGATACCATCTGAGAATGGACAGACACAGTTTATCTGATCATCAGGGCTCTGGAGATACAGGATGATTGGCAGACCCCTCTGATAGGCTTCAGACATGGCCTCAGAAAATAGATGTGTTACGGCCCCCTCAGGTCTATGCTGGTGCTTGTCTGTGGGGTGCCTGTGTGAGTGTGGCTGTGGATGCTTGTCTGGTGCTTGTGACTCTGCCTTTTGACTCCGCCCCTCCACAGGTGTTAGCAGACTTCATTAGCACTGCTCCACGCTTAGGATAAATGGGACCCAAAGGAACAAAGGGGCGAGAGAGGTGAATGGTGAGCTGGGTTTTGAGGTGGTTGTGTTAATTACCAAGTGAGAACTTTGGACTTCAGTTCCTGTGTGTTGAGCTCTTAGAATCTGAGTGGTGAAGTTTAACTGCTGAGTCTTCTGACTTTAGATTAGTCTCTCTCTGTGGGTTTTGGCTGTGTCTCTCTTTTGAGATACTTGTGTCTCACGTTGGGTTAAATGTTTCGTTCCTGTCTTTCTCTGTCTGTGATTTGTTTTCCATAATGTGATTTGCTTGTGTCTCCCTCTTTAAGTTTGGTCTTTAGTTTCTGCTGGTGTTCATTTTAAGTGTTTTGTTTATTCACTGTTGAAGCTACAAGTTTATACCTCCGGGAGTAAAAAGTTGGATTGACATCTTAAAATAATGCTAAACAATATAGCCTAAAGAGATTAAATATACACTGTAAAAAACAACCTATAGAATCTACTCAATTAAGATGAGGTAAAAATGTGCACTCAGTTTGTCTGGTAGATTTCACCCTATGTTTTGAGTAAAGAATATCCAAATTTAAGAGCTATAACAGAGTAAAACAGAATCGGTAAAATACACACAACATTTATTCATACATTTAACAACTAATTACTTAGAAATTCTGAGTAATTATAAGTCAATTTGGAATACTTGTTTTATTTAATTATGAAATGCTTTATCTACCCAATTATTGTAATGATGAATTAATCAACAATACTACTTAGCCATTACTTAGTCAGCGAAGGTTAGCTTTACTTATATACAAATACAGTCATAAGTACACTGTAAAAAATGATTTGGACTGTTGTAAATTGTACCTAATTAAATTGTTTTTTAAAATCTATTTGGGTATGCTACTGGTCTATTAAACAATTTTAAGTAGTTTTCAACCGTATCTGCCATTTTCACGAAACCTTTTTCAGATGGGTATTATTGACAAAACGTTTTATCAGATAGGATGCGCACGCGCTCTGAGACAGTGTTGGCCACCGTTTATCCTACCATTCTGAGAGGCAGATGAACACATACTGTAGTTCTGCCATTTTGCGGTAAGTAGTTTTTAGTTTAATTTTATAACGTTCTTTCAGTAATTTAGTTACCAATAAAATATATTTAAGCGGAATGTTCAATAGGCCTCCTAGAGCTGTTTTATTGAATGTTTTGAAATCAAATAGCCATCCGTTTGCTAGCTCGCTAACGCTAGACAGTAAGTGATGTTTGCAGTGGCATTAATCATGTTATGAGGGTCTTTCAAAAAATAACAACCATGCAGTTTTATTTGAAGCTCGCCGCGGTGTTCCCGAGCTACGGCCGCGAGTGCAGTGGTACACACGAATTCAGGTGTTCGTTGCTGGTTTCATGAAATACTGTCATTCTAAACAGCACTGTGTTAATATGCGTATTTTAAACTAAAACTGCATATGCCCTTTTCATTTTGTTTATTTTTCAACATGGAGGATGAACTTGAGGACTTCACGAGGACATCACTTCATAATTCCACAGCTCAGGAGGATCCAGTAGATGTGTGTATTGTGATAGAGGGTATCCAAATGCTGAATGGATGTGGAAACAGAACCAAGGCGTGTATTCTGTTAATGCTTGATCTATGCCCTCAACCTTGAGTATCCTAGAAATATCAAGTGCACATTTGAAGTATTCCAGAATTTTTTTTTTTTTTACTTTTAAAACTGCATAAGAATGACCTGCTTGTCATTCATGTGTTATGTTCAATAAAAATTGACATGATGAATTGTGGCTCCTGCACAGAGCCCTGCTCTGAAAGTTCCCTATTCGAATGACAATGTACAATATTATCACTCCAAACTGCTGCTGATCTGGCATATATTTAATGCCAGACTATTGAAATAGTAATCCTCCTCAAATGACTGTTGCTACAACATTGCCATAACAGTTGCATAACTTTTTGCACTGCCGCTACTTATTTGCACAACCACGGAACGTTGAATGTACATATCACTGGTCACCTTCTAACTAACTATCTGCACAAATTATTGAAAAGTATTGCACACTTGACTCTAGTTCTCCACTGTTGTTATATTATCTGCACAAACTTAAATGTTAGTCAGACTTCTTCAAGAGATCATGTTTTATTAATAGACTGGATATAGAATTTTTCATATTGAAACTGTTACTAACCTCAGGCACATTCAGTGTAAAAGTCAATTTCCACTTCTGTAGGTAATACTGCATCCAAATTGTCTCTCTTTCTACTTCTATTGCTAGTCCTAGTTTAAAGTTTATATTTAATATTCCATCTCTAGTTTAAAATATATATTTTGTATTCTATTTATATATCATTTATTCTATATGCCCTATTTGTTCTTTGTTCCCTGTCTCTTGTTGCATTGTGAAAACTGGAGCCACGTCGTCTCCTCTCTGTATATCTGTACGGTATATAGCAGAGATGACGAAGTTTACTTTGACTTTGACTACACAGCAGTTGAGATTGGTCATTCCTGAAAGGAGAGCTCTTAAAACAACGGTTAAAATCAATCCAGGGAGAAAGTGCAGCTTTTGTGCATTCAGTTTTTGGTGAAGCTAGCCCTGAAATTATAGGCAGAGAACAAGAAGTGCAGAATAAGGTAGTAGTCCTACAGCTCATTATATTATGAAGCATGACTAAGATCAATGAGTCATACGATTAAAGAAGAATTTACATTTTTTGCACAATTTCACAGGATTTTTTACAATGAAACCCAAACATAATTATCAATATTCTCAATGCTGTACTTGTAATAAATTCATTCATTCATTCATTATCAGAACCGCTCAGTCCCAATCCCAGGAACATACGGGTGCAAGGTGGGGAACTACCCTGGGCAACCACCAACACACAACTTATGGGGCCGATTTAGAGTCGCCATTAACCTATAGTGCATGCTTTTGGACTGTGGGATGAAAACAGGAGAACCCAGAGAAAACCCACGCAAACATGTGGAGAGCATGCAAACTACAGGAAGGCCCCACGGCCAACCCCAGGATCGAACCCAGGACCTTCTCACTGTGAGGCAGCAGTGCTAACCACTGTGCCACCACTATATGAATTCCAAAAGCTTTATTTATAAATCCAGTGAAAGTGCATGTTATTTAGGATCAGCGTGAGTGTTTTCATCACGTCTTGAGATGAGAAGTTGAGTCAGGCCATAAGATCTCATCAACATCACAGTAAGCATTCCTCCTGCCAGGCAGTGTGGAAAAATACCCTTGTGTGCATTATTCAACTGGCACCGTCCATTGCCTCCAGGTTTTGCACTATACATGTAACAACTTGATTAAATGGATTCACTAGCCTATATGTATGGTTTCAATTCACAAAAGGTGGTGAATAACAGACTTTGGTCAGAGGCAACAAGCAGGGATAACCCAGATAATCCAGAGGTCAATAACACAGCAAAGAGTCCAAAGCCAACAGCAAACAGAGTATTTAAGGCTAAGCAAAAATCCAAAATTCCCAATTGTAAAAAGAGCAATGCAAAAGGTCATGCACAGAATACTAGGTAATAAGGAGTGAAAGACTTGATACATAATATTTCGAAAAGATTTTTGCCTTCCTCTTGCTCATCATCGTTTTTAACTTGGGCACTGTTACGATCCAATTTTTCAAAGAAGCTACACATGCTTCTAGGTTCTGTTTATTGAAATTTTCATTCATGGCATTTGGATGATGGTCTTAGCCAGAGTGACCTACATCACTGCTTTTGTCACGTTGCGGGTATGGAGCGGACACAGATTGCAGGAAGGTTTACGTGCATACATGATTTATTTATAGAATGATGGCAGACAGGGAATCAGGAGGGGTCAGACAGAAAGAACAAGTACACAAGACAGAGACACTAAGACAGGCTAACACGTTGACTAAACAAAACCCTATGACTACTTTAGAGACGGGGAACAGAACTTGGGTGGGGACTTTGGGTCAACACAGGAAACAGGAACAGCAAGAGGGGGACTTGAATCCAAACGGGAGGCAAAACAGGAACAGGGCAAAAACAGGGAAACATTAACTTACTCAAACCTAACTCTAAACCTACAGTTAAAGCTAAATGGGCTAAAGCTAATGCTAATGCTAGAAGGGAAGGGAAACCGGAAGTGGCTAATGCTAATGCTAGGGTTAGGGTAATACTATGCTAATCTTAAAGCTAATGCTAACTGCTAAAGCTAACAATGCTAATGCTAATGGTTTGTGCTAACTCTGCTATGCTACAACTAATGCTAACAGCTACTCTAACTTCTAACACTCTAACAGACACTAACAAAGCACACAGGACAAAGACAGACTTAACCAGAACATACAGCAGACATCAGACAGCAACATGGGTAAAGTAACAAGGTTCCAAACCGTGGGATCAGACGAGACATGGATAAAGTGAGGGTGCACAGGCAAAGACTGAAACAATGAACTGAACTTATATAGGGGCTAAACTCAAAAGACTAGACAGACAATTACGGGACAACCAATAGATCGCAGACAACTAGACACAAGGGGAGGAACCACACAACATAACCATATAATGACATAACACACCGTGAACCATGAACCCAAGGGAAACTATATACAAGTCTCTTGCGGCCACTAGTGGCCAACAGGGCCAACTGTCCTGGGGGAGACATGACAGCTTTGTTGTCCACTAAGAGGAACTGTTCTTCATACATTTAAACTTAAGTTCAAAGTTAAAGTCAAAGTAAACGTTGTCTCTGCTATATACTGTACAGATATACAGAGAGATGAGACGACATGGCTCCAGTTAAAGTTTTCAAGAATAAATAGGTGAAAGGTATTCATAGTGCCCCTAAATGTTCTTTTAATTAGTAAAATATACAATGATGAATGAAATGAGTTGTGTCTCCCTTGTTCTCTATGAAGAGGTGGGTCTTCAGGAGGTGCTGGTCCACTTTTAACCATGAATGCAAGGTTTTGAATCTGATGCAAGTGGCCATAGGGGGGTGGCATGGGAGAATTTTGGGGAAAAAATTAACCTAGTTGACTGAAGAGAGTCTATGTTTTCTGAATAAATATGTATTAAATGACTGATTGATCAAGTCACTTTTGTGTATGGATTTGTGGAAAACCTGTGATTGTTTATGTGTTAGAAAAGGTGATTTGGGCTCATGTTTTGGGGAAATGTATGTTTTTAATGAGTTTGTGTAAGAGCAGCTCCTCGCTGTCTCATTTGCTAAGAGCTCTTGAGTTGTCTTTGTACGCGACACGTACCAAAAAAGAGTCTTGAGATGTCTTTCGTCGTCTTCTCTTTACTACAATTCAAAGTTTCACAGGCAAGAAATGAATCCCTAAGACTACAAAGATACTTTATGTGGCGTTACGTGACGGTCAAAAAACTGTAGCGCTCCGGAGCTCTTAGTTCCATCACATTCAATGTGAAACTAGTTCTATTACGTTCTTACATCATACATAACTTCAGATTATGACACGTAAGGCACATATTACTTCTATTGTTACATAGTAGTACATTTAACATGCATACGTATTGATAAAATCCTATTACATAGCACTGTACGTGGAAAGTTATGGAAGATTCCAGAAACATTTCTATACTTTCTACTGTAAACAACTACAAAACATTAAATCTAAATATTCACACAAAATGGCTCTAACGTCCCGGCCCCTAATTGACTAGGCATTAGCATATCAATTACCAACTTAAATTCAGAGCCGTTTTTAGCATTTTTATCTAGGTAAGTTCTTTTCCTGGTGTTGTGTCTAACAGGACGAGCTTGGTGATGGGTCTTCGTATGGTGCTTGACTTTACTCGGACCTCAGCGCCACGTCTCCTACCTCGAAGTTTCTCTTCAGCCCACGCCATTTTTGCCGTTCTTGCAGAAGTGGTAGATACTCTCGGGTCCATCTTCTCCAGAATGTCTGTCATGTACTGGACTTGTCTCCAGCGTCGTATGGCGTAGATATCGTCTTCTTTAAACAAGCCGGGTGGCAGGATAGGCTTTTTGTTTTGTACAAGTATGTGATTCGGTGTCAATGGCTCAAGGTCGTTGGGGTTATCTGAGCACATAGTTAGGGGTCTTCCGTTGACAATCTTCTCGACTTCATTCAACAAAGTTCTTAGTCTGTCGTCATCCAGCACTTGTTGCCGTATGACAGAATTCATCACCCTCTTTACTGTTTGAATCTGCCGCTCCCACACTCCACCTTGATGAGACGCGCCGGGTGGGTTGAAGATCCACTGAACTCCTTTCTGTAACATGTCTTCGTTGATACTGGATTGGTTCCAGCCCTCTAACATCTTCCGTAGCTCCTTCTCTGCACCGACCAGGTTTGTACTGTTGTCTGAGCGGATGATCTGAACTGATGATCCCTTTCCACTTTGGAAGCAACGCAGTACGTTAATACAAGAGTCTGTGTCAAGAGATTTGGCAAAGTCTAGGTGGACTGCTCTGGTTGTCAGACCCGTGAAGAGCACTCCGTAACATTACGCTTTGGCTCGTCCTACTTTCACCTCAATGGGACCAAAGTAGTCCACGCCTGTGCTCGTGAAGGGAGGTTCGTTGGGACGCAGCTGGTCCTCTGGTAGGTCTGCCATCTTTTGCTCTCCAACCTTTGCATTCAATCTTCTGCAGAGGTTGCATCATAAAATTACGGTTCTCGCCGCTGTATTTGCTTTAGGTATCCAATACCTCTGTCTTAACTTGGCCAACATGTAGTTTCTGCCACCGTGCCCCGTGATTTCATGGACGTGGCGAAGAATGAGTTGAGATATTGGGTGTTGTTTATGCAGAATAACAGGATGTTTAACTTCTTCAGGCATCGCCGATTCGTTCAGCCGTCCACCTACTCTCAGTACTCCGTTGTCTAAGCATGGATCAAGTTTGGAGATTGAACTGCTTCATTTCACACTGGAGTTTCCTTGCTGCAGTGCTTTTATTTCTTCAGCGTAGGTTTGCCTTTGACTGTACTTGATCAGTTCAATTTCGGCCTTGGACAAGTCTTCGATGGTAAGGTTAGTCTTTGGTGAGTACCTTTTTATTATGTTTAATATTGTTTCAGGCTTTCCTACAACCTCCCTTAAAGGTTTTCTAGCTTTACTTAAGTCGAACAGCTCCTTTCTCACACGCAGAATCCAGGCAGTTGCTTTCTTTAGTTTGTGCCAACTGGAGTAATACGCTATAAATCGGTCTGTTGGGTTTTTGTCTGTCAATGAACCTGAATGCAGTATAGCAGCTGATACTTTCACTTCTTCATCATGTTCTGTCAGGTCGTTTGGTGTTTAGGTTGTTCTGGCCATTCGTTCTCATTCACGAGGAAACTAGGTCCTTGAAACCAGCTCGTATTTGCCATGAAGCTATCTACATTCGAGCCTCGCGACGCCAGCTGCTGGGTTCTGTGAGGTGTTGACGTATCTCCATTGGGTGCGGATAGTAGCTTCTCTTATGAAGGAGACACGATTTGCCACAAAGGTTTTAAAATGAAGGGCGTCGTTCTCGATGTATTTTAGTACTGTAGTACTGTCTGTCCAGAAGATTGAGTTTGTCAAAGGAAGCTGAAGCTCTTCCTTTAGTAGTCGATCTAGTTTGACTGCGACCATGGCGGCTGTCAGCTCTAATCTGGGGATTGCGATTTGCTTAAGAGGGGCGACCCTAGATTTACCCATCAAAAAACAAACGTGTTTCTCTTCTTGCTCGTTTGTTAGCAAGAGATATGACACTACGCCATAACCGTTCTGACTTGCAAACCCGAGAAATGATGGATTTGTGCAGACTTCGTGGAGCCGAATGAGATGGGCTTGAACCATCGATCTACACGAAGTTCTGCTAACTTTTCAAGGTCTGATAGCCATTTCTGCCATGCTCGACGTGACTTGTCAGGAATCTCTTCGTCCCAGCCCCTTTTCTCTTTATGAAGATGCCTTTTGATGAGCTTAGCAGGTAGGACAAGTGGTCCTAAAAATCCCAGGGGGTCATACTGAACAAACAACTGAGAAAATGCCTCGCAAGGTGTTGGGTTTGTTGGGTAATTGAATCTTGACCTCTGTCGATGTCTCTGCAGGTGCATCTAATGCTGTTCTTCGTACCGCATACGAGGAGCAACTGGGAGATGACGTAGCCCCGAATAGATGCACACACATTCTGTATTCTTCCACCTTCTCATTTAGTTCTCCATCTGGCCACCACAAGAAGCGCAGTAAGTCTGTATCCTCTTCTGGCACTCGTACTTGATAGAAGATGGATTCTATATCTGCCATAAGAGCTATAGGCTCTTGCCTAAACCTCAGCAGTACCCCAAGAAGAGTGTTTGTGAGATCAGGTCCCTGTAGTAATTGTTTGTTCAAT
Organism: Distichodus sexfasciatus; assembly: GCA_032718565.1. Classification (NCBI taxonomy): domain Eukaryota; kingdom Metazoa; phylum Chordata; class Actinopteri; order Characiformes; family Distichodontidae; genus Distichodus; species Distichodus sexfasciatus. Next base: position 274,101 of record JAVGVS010000103.1, on the reverse strand, counting down.
GACGTTCCTTGGTACACTGCTGCACAGTCGAACACAACCCTTAGCTTTTTCTTTTTTGGATGGTACACCCCGTGATGTGGGATAAACCATACTCTGCCATCGCTACGGCTCAGTTGTTCTTCTGGGACCTTTACAGCATAACCTTTCTTTAGAATGTTGCCCATGAATTTTTTGTAATCTTGGTAGAAGTTTGCATTTTTAACTAGCTTTCTCTTTAAAGAATCAAGTCTTTGTTCAGCTGCTCCTCGATTGCATGGCCTCTTGACATCATGACTTTTCAGGGGTAGTTTGATGCAGTAATGGCCGTCTTTGAGGTGTGCCGATGTCGACACAGTTTGCAGGAATTGCTTGTCTTGTTGTGAAGGCTCTTGTTTGTCGTCACACCGACATTCTGGGAAGTCGATCTCGTAATATTTTGCTAGCATCTCCCTGATGTCACACTCAGAGTTAAAATTGATAAGAAAGTTTAGTTCGTTAGCATTATTCAACTCCTGATCTTTGTATCCGCTAACTGGCCCGTAGACTGCCCAACCCAGTGCGGTTTTCGTAGCATATGGCCCATCGTTCTGACTATTAATCACTTCCCAGGGTTTCATGGCTTTACAGTTAGAACCGATGAGTAGGCCAATGTCTAACTCTAGTACTGTTTCTGGGACTGATACCTGATTCAGATAAGGCCATTTATTTAAGTCCCTTTTCTGTGGTATGTTAGCCTTTGTTGCAGGTATGTTTGGTTGTGTATACACATCTGGCAAGCTAATGTACTCTTGTTCATCTAAACCACAAATCATTAGGCCCCTTATAGAGTAACAACCCACTTTCTGCTCTTGTGTCATGGTGCGAAGAACAAACTCTTTCCTTTTGCCCCGGATGCCCAGCCTTTTGGCTAAATTCTCACTACAGAAAGTCGCAGTGCTCCCTGTGTCTAAGAAGGCGTAGGTTTCAATTTCCCTCATCTCATTCTTATGTTTTACTTTGACAGGTACTATGGGAAGTATTACTTTGTTCCCGGCCCCATTATGTTCTTCCCCTTCAGGCCCTGCCGCTAAGAATGCATTTGATACTACTGCTTTACTCTTTACATTATCACCTATGGAGGTGGCATTGTCCTTGTTATTTTCTGTCTTTGCTGCCTGTTCTGTGTGGAGGATATTTGGATGTCTAAGTGAACAGTCTTTGCACGTGGCTTTGTTAGCACAGTCTTTGGCAAGATGTCCGTTAGTGAGGCACCCAAAGCAGAGCCCACATGTTTTCAGAAATTCAATTCTTTCTTTCAAAGACAGTTCCTTAATGTTTAAGGCGTGACCCTTTTTACAATACAAACAGGGGCTTCGAAAAGCGTTAGATGATATATCGTCTGTAACTATGGGTTTCTTATCTAATTGACCCTTTATCTGTATCTGACGTGCTCACTGCAAAGCTACTTCTTTTGGGTTCATCTTTTCTGAGGCCAATTTTCTTTGCGCTTTCTTGTCTACCTGAGATAGGGTCTTGAATATTACCAAACGTTGGGTCATTATGTGTTTTAGCTTGTTGACGGATAAAGTCCACCATGTCGGAGAACTTGACTTGTCTTCGTTTCTCGTCTTGAATACGCTGAGCTGACTATCTCCACATCTCTCTCATCTTGTATGGAAGTTTGTACATGATGCACTGCATGAAGGTTGTGGTGTTCAGTTCCGTGGCGTAGTTCACGTCATCCACCGCATTACAACACCCAGTCAGGAACAAAGCAAAGTCATCTAATCCTACTTTATCTTCTGGTTTTATCTTTGGCCACTCTTTTGCCTTTTCGATGTAGGCACTGCTTATTTTTTGTCTATCGCCATATTGACGTTCAAGCAGTTTTCTAGTTTGTTCATATACCTGGTCTGGGGGCATGTTCTCACAGCTACTAACAAGTTCTTGAGGCTTCCCTCTTGTATACTGTTGTAAGTAGTACAATAGGTCTTGTTGATTGTTAGTTTTACTCTCTATGATGTGTTCAAATGCCTTTATGAAAGATCTGTACTTAAGGGGGTCTCCTGTAAACACAAAGATTTCTCTATGAGGCAGTTGAGTCAGACTTTGTTGTTTGATGAGCATCTCAGTGGTGTCATTCTGATGCTCGGCTACTTCAGTCTGACATTGCAGTATGTAATACAGGTCTTTAGTAGAATCTGGCTGTTGAATTTCTCTTATGAGTGAGCTAGACTGTTTGCTTAAGGGTTTTACGGTTGGCTTTGAACTGGATTTGTTAGGTTCAAAACTAGATTGTCTGTATAAGGGATTTGCAATTGGAATCGAACTGACTTCGGGCAAGTTGTTGGGTTCAAAACGCTCACTGTTATCAATTTGTTCTTTCTTTATGCTAGCTAAAGGTTTTGACTTAATTCTAGATGGTTCTGAGGAGTCGTCTGACGACTCATGTTCGCCCTCACACCCTTTATAGACCTTTAATCTAGCGTTTGCTGCGGCAAGCTCGGCTTGTATTTGCAACTGCTTCTTTCTTGCACTCAAGCGAGCCTCCTCCTGCTCCCTTGCTGCCCTAAAACAAGTTGCTTCTGCTTTCAAACAAGCTTCTTCTGCCTTCAAACAAGCTTCTTCCGTCTTCAAACGAGCTTCTTCTCTTTCACTTTGTGCCCTCAACTGAGCTTCTTCTTGTTCCAGTTCTACTTCCTCCTGAATAATCTTCGCTTTAGCTAACAATGCATCACAATCTGCTCGGAGCCTCATTCTAACCGAGCTAGTACTAGATTTTTGAGATGTACGACTTACACGACTCTCTGCTTTGCTTAAATGGCTTTTATAACTTTTACGACTTTTAACGGAACTGGCGTTAGAAACACTATCTGAGGGACCGACCTTTTGAGTGCCGCTTCTCACGTGGACAATCTATTCTTCCGCACTTTGTATGAACAACTTTAATCCTGTCTATCTGCCCTTAAATGTTTCGCGATCATCCTCTATGTCATCTTCTTCCCACAGCTTCCACAACTCTTTAGTAACGTGTGTGTATTCCTCTAAGTGTCTTCTGAACTTTGGTAAAGCTTTCTCAACAGTGTCAATATTGAGTACATCTTGCATCAATTCATCTAGATTGTCTTTCTCCCATTTTAGATACGACAGCTTCCCCTGCGACTATTCTTTAACTTTTTCTCATCCGGTGCCTCTTCTTCGGTCTCTGGCGCCCTCTCCTGGTCTACAAGCGCATCCACCGTCTGTGCGTCCATTTCTCTGCAACGTGATTCTCAACACACTGCTCGTGACGTTTCCTCTAACGTTACACAGCACTCTTTCAACTAATTCATTATTTGTGAAAAGAGTTTCTTAATGTGCAGAAATGTTTCTCTTAAGCCTTAAATTGCTTACTAAACTGGAAGCTCAGTGGACGTTTACTTTCGCTTTTCTCTGGATTTACTTCGTTGACAAGCTAGCCAGCTGTCCAACGCAAAATAAGAGAGCTTTCTGACCTGGCACTTTTGGACTTCTTTGGACCTCCTCGGACCGCCTTTTTCAGACTTTGATTCTTCAGATCCTCTTCGGACCTCCTTTCTCCTCGGACTTCTTCTTCGGGGGAAGCTTGAAGCATCCGTCGCAAGATGTGTCGGTAAGTTTTCGGAATTCTTGAACTTCGCTTCTTGAGCAAGTTTTTTCTTATTAGCAAGTTTTTTGACTTATTGTAAGAGCAGCTCCTCGCTGTCTCATTTGCTAAGAGCTCTTGAGTTGTCTTTGTATGCAACACGTACCAAAAAAGAGTCTTGAGTCTTGAGATGTCTTTCGTCATCTTTTCTTTACTACAATTCAAAGTTTCACAGGCAAGAAATGAATCCCTGAGACTACAAAGATACTTTATGTGGCGTTACGTGACGGTCAAAAAACTGTAGCGCTCCGGAGCTCTTAGCTCCATCACATTCAATGTGAAACTAGTTCTATTACATTCTTACATCATACGTAACTTCAGATTATGACACGTAAGGCACATATTACTTCTATTGTTACATAGTAGTACATTTAACATGCATACATATTGATAAAATCCTATTACGTAGCACTGTACGTGGAAAGTCCAGTGAAAGTCCAATTCCAGAAACATTTCTATACTTTCTACTGTAAACAACTACAAAACATTAAATCTAAATATTCACACAAAATGGCTCTAACAGTTTGTTTTGTGTCTATTTATTGTGTTTCAGAGAGAAATCAATCAAATCAATCAAGAACACTGTAAATAAACAATAAAAATGAAAAGTATTAAGTATACCAAACTTCATACATGTGTAAACTGACAGGCATGAGGTAAGACTAAGGAAAACTGCAAGGCCATTACTTTTGGAAAGCAGCACTGATAAAATCACATCCTCCAAAAAAAGCCTTTGTGGGAAAAGCAAGCAGCATGTGAGTTTATGCTGGGCAAGGGAGGACCCCTGATTCAGGCAGCTTAGAGATATTGACATACTGATCCTGACTCCCCTTGTAAGGATGGAGGGATTGACTGGGAAAGGGAAGGACGTTTGAATAACCAACAACAGATACAAAGTTGTTATGTACATGTTCCTGTGTATGTACAGTACCTGAAAAGATATAAGAAGATATACTTCTATCTTAGACTTCTTTTTAGTTGTTAAAGATGGTCATACCTGCTTTTTCTGCATCGTCCTTATCCACTATTGACTCACTTTTGTTGATCAAGCCATGAGCTGTAAATCCCCATGTACTCATGATGGGCAAAATTTGAAAATTCCTTTGTTGATGATTAAGTGTTGGCTCTCCTTTGACATTTACATATATGCCATTTGTTGGAAGCTCTTATCCAGAAAGTGAAAGTGAGTGATTATTTGTCATTGTGAATACACCACAGCACACGGTGCACCACAACGAAAAGTGACCTCTGCATTTGACCCATCTGTGAAGGAGTAGTGGGCAGCTAACAAGGGCAGCGCCCGGGGAGCAGTTCTTGGGGACGGTACCCTGCTCATGAGTATCTCAGTGGTAACTTTACCGGCCCTGGATTTGAACCTGCAACTTTCTGATCGCGGGGTGAACACCCTACTGTTATGCAACCAACTGCCCCAAAAGAGCTCTTCCCATATTCCAATTACAGGGATAGTTTCCCTGGAGTAAACTGGTCTTGCTAAGGGGTCCACTGATGGCAATGCTGGGGGCAGGATAGAGCTGGATTTAAAGCGTCCTTTGGTCTTTAGGCGAGTATCCTATTACTACGACACCACTTCATGTGAAGAGTCAGCATTAAAAGGTACTGATTTTAAAAAAACAAAACAGTAATTAGGCTCTGAATAAGAGTGTGTTTATCACAGAACCCCTGGACTGTTGGCTCTGCGGCCACTAGATGCTGCCATTAAACATGAAACATGTTAGTATCTCAAGAACCGCTCAAGATAAAAATCTGAAATTTGGTAGACTTCATCTATCTGCACTCACAAGTCAATTCCTAAATTTGGCTATGACTGCCTAAAAGGGAGTCCTGCCTAGACATGGCCCTTAATTGCTCTAAAGCCTATATTTTCTCAGAAAAACATCCAAACAAAACCAAACTTGGTAGAATTCATGTACAGTACATTACACCAGTCAAAGAAGGTGCAATATGATAAATAGGGGGCAGTATAATTGAAATATGTATGTCAATAACTGCTCAAGATAAAAATCTGAAATTTGGTAAACTTCATATTTGCAGTCCCAAGTGAATTTCTAAAATATGGCTATGATTGCTTAAAAGGGTCATGGCCTATTACAATGAATATACATACATTTCATATAGTGCAGCCTACACTGTATAAGTTTGGTAGAAACTCTTTGGACTGCTGATGTGGGATGGTCCTCTGACCACACACATCAAAAATGACATGTCCACAAAGAGAGGGTGCTACAATTTATTGCTCCTTTCCCCTCACTTTTATTAATGCACTCTCTGTGATTTTAAAACACAGCCATATTAGCTGCTATCTGCACAATCTATATTTTTTCCATGATAACCTTCTCTTTCCTAACCTAGTCTCTCTGTAGTTTACTCACTTTGTACCAGTTTACTTCCATTCCATTTACACCCCATGCCCTGTTCAAGTGATTCACACACTGACATTTTCATATAAACCTCATTTAACTGACACATGAATAAAAACTCCTGCATTATGTAGATTATGAAAAAATCATTCCTTTCTAATTTTATATGTACTGTATTGAAAGATGCACAAATATTAAATTATATATACTGGTGTTCAGAAGAAATTTACAATTATTATTAATATACTTGATATCACACCAATGTCTTGTAACATTCAAACTATAGATGAACCTTAAAACTGGGTTTTACCACAATCTCTTTGAGGAAAGAGCTATGCATGCTTAAAATCTTGCATGATGGACACACAATGTACCATCACAATAATAATATGGTGCTACATTAAACTACTAGCAGTAATAACTATTTCCCCACTTCATATTTTATACGCCATTAAAACCATCGCAGTACTGTGCACCAACACTCCAAAATCACAACTAAGAAGACGTGAAGGCCACAGATTTCAATCCAGACATTTCAAACAATTTACACATCCCACCAAGGTTCTTTGAGAACCATCATGCAGTTCTCATACTATTGCTATTCACCAGCCTTATGTCTAGGACCTCCTCACCTAATTTCACTATACATTTCACACTTTCTGACCACTTAAATAATTTCAGACTAAAACATCAGCCTAAATATTTTTTCTCTAGTAAAACACGCAACACGTATCCAAAAAAGAGTCTTGAGTCTTGAGTGTCTTTCGTTGTCTTTTCTTTACTACAATTCAAAGTTTACAAGCAAGAGATGAATCCCTAAGACTACAAAGATACTTTACGTGACGTTACGTGACGTAATCTGATTGGATCCTAAATATATATATATATGCTCTCACATGAAGTCAAAAAACTGTAACACTCCTGAGCTCTCAGCTCTAACAATTCAATAAAAAACTAGTTCTTTACGTTCTTGTATCATATATATGTATGTATATATATACATATACATATATATATACAAGCCAATGTTTTTTGACTTCATGTGAGAGCAGCGACACGTATCCAAAAAAGAGTCTTGAGTCCAGTCTTGTCTTTCATTGTCTTTTTCTTTACTACAATTCTACAATACTACAAAGTTTTACAAGCTGTCATGTCTCGGCCGCGGATGAAGACGCAGACGCAGGAGTCAAGATGCTTTTAGTGCCTTTATTTACAGTGCGGAGAATATCACAGTCCAAACAGACACCAGTCTGAGACGTGGAAATGAAGCAAAGCAGAGAAATACCGGGTAGGTGCGGTGAGAGAAGCTAGTGGCTAACCATTAGCATACGGTGGCTAACTAGCTTAGCATTAGCTGGTTAGCTTAGTAGCGGTTGCTGGTTCCGGCTGAGAGCGTCTCGGCAGAGGCAGACATCTGGCGTGGGAAAAGCGAGGCACGAGTGAGGGAGAACGAACAAAACACTGTCGGATTGGTCTGGTTAAATAATAAGAGTGCTTACCAATTAACTGAACCACAACCAATAAGCAAAAAGGTGATTATAACAAACAGGTGAGACATATTAGGAATTGGAACCCATCACCATGACACGGACAAACCCGGAAGTGTCTAGTGTGGATTCCTTAAAGGGATAGGCACACCATTACCATAACAACCCTGATGCAACACATCGAGGGCGAGGAGCCCGGCGATCCGGTCGGGCTTGGTGGAAGTCCTCAACCAGGGCCTGATCGAGGACATCCCGTGCCAGGACCCAGCTCTGTTCCTCGGGGCCATATCCTTCGCAGTCCACCAGGTATTGCAAGCGACCACCCTGCCATCGGGAGTCCACCAGCTGCCAGACGCAGTAGGCTGGGATGCCCTCGATGTCGATCTCGATGGCAGCATTGGTTCTGCGTCTCCTCGATCCAACGGGCCCCGAACTGCCGGCCTGAGGAGAGACACATGAAAGACAGCGGAGACACACATATGAGATGGGAGCTGGAGTTTCACAGTGACAGGGTTGATAACTTTGAGTACAACATAGAGACCAATGTATTTGGGAGACAACTTATGAGACGGAAGACCCAGACGCAAATCCTGGGTCGACAGCCATACCCGATCACCTGTCCGGTAAACCGGCACCTCATGCCTCCTTCGATCGGCCTGACAGGTGAACCTATGGACTGCTGGCTGGATGTTTGTGTGTGCTCCTTCCCAGACCCGCTCGGCCTTCCAGAACCACTCATCCACCCGAGGGACCTTGGTGGGCGACGTGTCCTATGGGCACAGCGGAGGCTGGTGCCAACACACACTGAAAGGGGGTGAGGCCGGTTGCAGGATGGTAAATTGAATTCTGGGCATACTCTGCCCAAACCAGATACTCTGCCCAGTCGTGCTGCCAGGCATGACAGTATGACCGAAGGAACCTCTGCAGCTCTTGATTCATCCACTCCGCCTGCCCATTCAACTGGGGGTGGTACCCAGAGGTGAGTGATATGGTGATCCCCAGCTTGCTCATGAATGCCCTCCATACCCTGGAGACAAACTGAGGACCCTGGTCGGAGAGGATCTCCTCCAGCAGCCCATGCGCCCAGAACATGCGCTGGAACAGGGTTTTGGCTACCTGCAGGGCAGAGGGAAGAGAAACCATGGGGAGAAATCAAACACCCTTTGAAAAATGGTCCACCACCACGAGGATGGTGGTGTACCCTTTTGACACTGACAGATCCATGACAAAGTCCACCTCTAGGTAAGACGGTATCAGGAGGGGCATTAGCTTTCCGGCAGGCAGTTAATTGGAGCTCTTGGTGGCTGCGCACACTGAGCAGGAGGCAACTGCCCTCTGTATGTCCTGGCTCATGGCGGGCCACCAGTATTTTTGGTGGATAAGCCGCAAGGTTCTGGAAATACCAGGGTGTCCACTAGCAGGCATAGTGTGGGCCCACTCAACAACCCGGTTTCGTAGAGGCCCCGGCACGAAGACCCTTCCGAGGGGACAACCATCAGGCGGGGGCTGAGCCCCCACCAGTCGGGCGATCTCCCCATCTAGGTCCCACGTGATCGGGGCCACTACTACGTCGGACCGCAGAATGGGCTCCAGAACCTTGACGGCCTCAGGTGGTGCAAAACTCTGAGACAGGGCATTGGCTTTCCCATTTTTGGACTCTGGTCAATAGGTGATTGTGAAATTGAACAAGGTAAAGAACAATGACCCTCAAGCCTGCCTCAGGTTGAGTCTCTTGGCCTGCCAGATGTATTCCAGATTGCAGTGGTCTGTGAATACAACAAAAGGATGACGTGCCCACTCTAGCCAATGTCACAATTCCTCCAACGCTCCCTTAACAGCTAACAGCTCACAGTTCCCTATGTCGTAATTCCGCTTGGCCTCTGTTAACTTCCAGGAGTAGAATGCGCATGGGTAGAGTTTTTCCAGAGATCCTGACCTTTGCGACAGCACGCCCCCCAGACCCACCTCCGATGCATCGACCTCAACCACAAAGGGTTTTGTCGGGTCCGGTAACCACAACACAGGGGCTTACGTAAACATGGTTTTTAGTTTATGGAAGGCCTGACGGGCTGGCTCCATCATGACCAGTTTGGTCAGCTTTCCCTTGAGGAGGGCCATGAGGGGAGCTGCCACTAGGCTGAATCCCTGGATGAAGCACCTATAGAAGTTGGTGAACCCCAGGAACCTTTGCAACTCCTTGACCAAGGTGGGCTCAGGCCACTCAGTTATGGCTGCCACCTTTTTGTCGTCCATACCCACCCCCTGCGGCCCGATGGTATAGCCGAGAAATGCAACCTTCTGTGAAACTCGCACTTCTCGGCCTTGGCGTACAGTCCGTTTTTGAGCAGGCGGCGGAGGACTGCCCGGACATGCTGCACGTGTGTCAGTTAGTCTGGGGAGTACACCAGGATGTCATCTAAATATACCATGACGTAGCATTACAGCATGTCCCAGAAGATGTCGTTAAAGAACTCCTGGAAAAATGAAGGCGCATTGGCCAAGCTGAACGGCATAACATTGTACTGGTAATGGCCTGAAGGCTGTCTTCCACTCATCGCCTGCTCGAATACAGACCAGATTGAAAGCGCTCCGGAGGTCAAGCTTCGTGAAAAGCCTGGCCCCCCGGAGCTGCTCAATGGCCAATGGGATAAGCAGAAGGGTGTGCGGATACATCACTGTTACCGCATTGAGCCCTCAGTAGTTGATGCAAGGCCTGAGGCTGCCGTCCTTCTTCTCAATAAAGAAGAAGCCAGCAGAGGCCGGGGACGTGGACCTGCTAATGGTCCCATTCCTCAGCGCCTCAGCCACGTAATCCTCCATTGCTTTGGTTTCGGCCTCAGACAATGGATAGACCCGGGACCGAAGGGGTGCACTGCCAGGCAACAGGTCAATAGCACAGTCCAACGATCAATGAGGTGGGAGACATGTGGCCTTAGAGACACTAAAAACCTCAGCTAAATCAGTGTATTCAGGCAGAATGTGCTGCGGTGTGTGTGCATTGGTGCTTTCGATGGCCGTGGCCTGGAGTGAAACAGGAGTGGGTAGGTGTGTGGGTGTGCATGAGGGCGACCAGGAACGAATCTGTGCCATGGACCAATCGATGTGGGTGTTGTGTGTGCGCAGCCAAGGCAGACCTAGAACAATGTCTGTGTGGATGTGATCGAGAACTAGAAGTTGGATGTTTTCGGTGTGATGCGGGGGAATGCGTAATTGCATGGGTGTAGTGAGCTGTGTGACGGGGTGGAACTGACGGGGTGACCATCTATGGCTTTAACAGAGATGGGGCTGACAATGTTGACCATGGGAACACATGGGGAAGACACCAGGGTTCTGGACACAAAATTACCAGCTGATCCAGAATCTAATAAGACAGAAACAGAAGTCAGTGAGTCACCCATACAAACAGAATGAAAAACAATAAACTGATTACAATGAAACAATGAAACTTGATGATCCAAAACCAGACAGTGTACTCGGCGGCTGAAGATGAGCCTTGGCGGAGGTCCAGGAGCTGATTGTTGGTGGCTTTTCCCTGGTCAGGATGGTGGAAGACCTGCCAGAAGTGCTCCCGGAAGCGGTCGTAATCCTGCAGGAATGGGGCCCCAGAGTCCCATAACGCCAAAGCCCACTCCTGTGCCTGTCCCATGAGCCGCTGGATGAGGATGGTCACCTTCTCCCTGCCTGTCAGCTCTGGAAACTCCGCATAGTACAACTTGCAGGCCATTAAGAAGCATTTGCAACCCTCCGTATCCCCAGTGTAACACTCAGGAAGAGAGGCATGCGATCAACGGGGGAGGGGAGCAGCCATGGGTGGAGCTGCGGCAGGTGGTGGCATGGCCTGGGCTCTGAGGAGCAGCAGCATCTCATCCAGGGCCTGGGTGAGCTGATCGATCTGCCCCTGATGGTGGAGTTGCCGGTGAGCCAGAGTGGCCAGCTCATCCTCCGGCAGAGGGATTCCCGCTACGTCTATTGTGTGGGTTCATTCTTCTGTCATGTCTCAGCTGTGGATGAAGATATAGATGCGGGAGTCAAGATGCTTTTAGTGCCTTTATTTGCAGAAAATATCACAGTCCAAACAGACACCAGCCTGAGACGTGGAAATGAAGCAAAGCAGAGAAATACCACGGGAGTCCGGGTAGGTGCGGTGAGAGAAGCTAGTGGCTAACTGTTAGCATGCAGAAGCTAACTAGCTTAGCATTAGCTGGTTAGCTTAGCGGCGGTTGCTGGTTCCGGCTGAGAGCGTCTCGGCAGAGGCAGGCATCTGGCATGGGAAAAGTGAGGCACGAGTGAGGGAGAACGAACAAAACACTGCCAGATCGGTCTGGTTAAATAATAAGAGTGCTTACCAATTAACTGAACCACAACCAATAAGCAAAAAGGTGATTATAACAAACAGGTGAGACATATTAGGAATTGGTACCCATCACCATGACGCAGACAAACCCGGAAGTGTCTAGTGGGGATTCCTTAAAGGGACAGGCACACTGTCACCATAACAACCCTGATGCGACACATCAAACCTCAGGTTTAAAACTCTGGTGAGCCCGGGCATCGGGGAGGAGGTGCAGACGTGACACAAGCAAAGGATGAATCCCTAAGACTACAAAGATACTTTACGTGACGTCTGCCATAAGAACGATAGGCTCCTGCCTAAACCTCAGCAGCATATCAAGGAACGTCATTGAACAAACAACTACTACAGGGACCTGATCTCACAAACACTTTTCTTGGAGTACTGCAGAGGTTTAGGCAGGAGCCTATCACTCAGATACTGAATCCACGTTCTATCAGGTGCAAGTGCCAGAAGAGGATGCAGATTTATTGTGCTTCTTATGGTGGCCAGATGGAGAACTAAATGAGAAAGTAGAAGAATACAGAATGTGTGTGCACCTATTCGGGGCTACGTCATCTCCTAGTTGCTCCTCATATGCGCTAAAAAAGAACAGCATTAGATGCATCTGCAGAGACATCGACAGAGGTCACACAAACAGTCCTTCAAAACTTCTACATAGACGATTGAAATCGGTTGCCACAGAAGACGAAGCTATTAGTCTTATGAAAGAGTTAACGAAATTGTGTGCCAGGGCGGGTTCTCAAAGTCAAAGTCAAAGTCAACTTTATTGTCATCTCTGCTATATACTGTACAGATACATAGAGAGACGAGACGACGTGGCTCCAGGTTATTTCCAGTGCAAACAAACAAAGAACAGTAGAACAGAGAATAAATAGGCAGTGGCACGACTAGGCACATGGAATAAACAATAAATAAGTAAAATACTAAAATATACATTAAACAATATACATTTTAAACCAGACAATATACAATATACATTTTAGACTAGACAGGGAAGACAGACATAGAGCTAAACATGTTTGTCAAGTCAGGATGCAGTATTCTTAACAGGTTGAAATTGACATTTACACTGAGTGTGCAAGAGGTAGAGTTATAATAGACAGATACTATATCCGGACTATTTCCAAGTACAATGTTCAGTATATGTGCAAATATGCAAACATTTAAACAGGTGCAAATTGACATTTTACATTGGATGTGCAGGAGGTAGAAGGTTATAATATGACAGATACTATATTCGGCTATTTATGTGTACAATGTTTCAGTGTATGTGCAAACATTCGTAAAGCAGCATATAATGTTTGTGCAAAAATGGCAGCAGTGCAGTGTCATACCAGTAGTTATTGTGCATCAAAAAGACGGTGGTGTGTAAAGTAAGGTGCAGTAAAGTGCAGTGGTGCAACAGAAACAGTTTCTTCACAGTCCAGGTGTGTGTGTGGGGGGAAGTGTGATGGCAGGGAGTGAGTTCAAAAGTCTGATGGCTTGTGGGAAGAAGCTATCACGCATCCTGGAGGATCGAGACCTGATGCTGCGAAAGCGTCTGCCAGATGGAAGGAGTGTGAACAGTCTGTGTGAAGGGTGTGAGGGGTCGAGCACGATGCAGGAGGCCCTTCTGATGCAGCGCTTGTAGAAGATGTCCTGCAGCGGCGGAAGAGACGCTCCGATGATGTTGCCAGCTGTTTTGACCACCCTTTGAAGCCGCCTGATATCGGCAACAGCACTGTTACCGAACCAGGCAGAGATGCAGCTGGTCAGGACGCTCTCTATGGTGCCCCTGTAGAATGCGGTGAGGGTGGGAGGGGGCAGGTTGGCTCGCTTCAGCCGTCTCAGGAAGTGGAGACGCTGCTGGGCCTTTTTGGTGATGGAGGTGGTGTTGGTGGTCCAGGTGAGATCGTCTGAGATGTGAACTCCCAGGAACTTGGTGTTTTTTACAGTCTCAACCGTGGAGCCGTGGATGCTGAGTGGTGTGTGGGTGGAGCGAGTTCTCCTGAAGTCGACGATCATTTCCTTTGTTTTGTCCACATTCAGCGACAGGTTGTTCTCACTGCACCAGGCAGCCAGCTGCTGAACCTCATCTCTATACGCCGACTCATCGTTGTTGCTGATGAGCCCCACCACGGTCGTGTCATCGGCGAATTTGATGATGTGGTTTGAGCTGTGCAGGGCAGTGCAGTCGTGAGTCAGGAGTGTGAACAAAAGTGGGCTGAGAACGCAGCCCTGAGGAGCTCCGGTACTCAGCCTGATGGTGCTGGAAATGTTGTCGCCGATTCGGACGGACTGAGGTCTCTCTGACAGGAAATCCAGAATCCAGTTACAGAGTGAGGTGCTCAGTCCCAGCTTGCTCAGTTTCATACACAGTCTTTGGGGGATGATGGTGTTGAATGCTGAACTAAAGTCTATGAACAGCAATCTAACATAAGAGTCTTTATTGTCCAAGTGTGAGAGGGAAAGGTGGTTCTGTTTGACTAAGTGGGTAAGCAACAGTAGGAAAGTGCTGAGTTCTATCGCCGACAGTGAAAAGGCAGATGAGGTTAAAGACCTACACCTGCAACACGATAAGCTACCAATAGAACGAGCACTATGCGTACAATGGTGTACAAACTCTGATAGTTTCAGGTTCAAGATTCAATTACCCAAAAAACTCAACACATTGCGAGGCATTTTCTCAGTTGTTTGTTCCGTGTATGACCCCATGGATTTTTAGGACCACTTATCCTACCTGCTTAACTCATTAAAAGGGATCTTCATAAAGAGAAAAGGGGCTGGGACAAAGAGATTCCTGACAAGCCGCGCCGAGCATGGCAGAAATGGCTATCAGATCTTAAGAAGTTGGCAGAACTTCGTGTGGGTCGATGTTTCAAGCCCATCCTATTTGGCCCCAAGAAATCTGCACAAATTCATCATTTCTTGGATGCAAGTCAGAATGGCTATGGCGTAGTGTCATATCTGTTGTTAACAAATGAACAAGAAGAGAAGCATGTTTGTTTTTTGATGGGTAGATCTAGAGTTGCTCCTCTTAAGCAAGTCTCAATTCCTAAAATGGAGCTGATCAAGTATAGTCAGAAGCAAACCTATGCTGAAGAAATAAAGACACTGCAGCAAGGAAACACTCGTGTGAAACGAGACAGTTCAACCTCTAAATTAGACCCATACTTAGAAGACGGAATGCTGAGAGTAGGTGGATGGCTGAACAAATCGGCGATGCCTGAAGAAGCTAAACATCCTGCTATTCTGCATAAACAACACCCAATATCTCACCTCATTCTTCGTCACATCCACGAAATCACAGGGCACGGTGGCAGAAATTACGTTTTAGCCAAATTAAGACAGAGGTATTGGATACCTAAAGCCAACACAGCGGCGAGAACCGTAATCTCAGAATGCAACCTCTGCAGAAGGCTGAACGCAAAGGTTGGAGAACAGAAGATGGCAGACCTACTACAAGACCGGCTGCGTCCCAACGAACCTCCCCTCATGAGCACAGGAGTGGACTACTTCGGTCGCTTTGAGGTGAAAATAGGACGCGCCAAAGTGAAACGTTATGGAGTGCTCTTCACGCGCCTAACAACCAGAGCAGTCCACCTAGATGTTGCCGATTCTCTTGACACAGACTCTTGTATTAACATGTTACGCCGCTTCCAAAGTAGAAGAGGATCAGTCCGGACCATCCGCTCCAACAACGGTACAAACCTGGTCGGCGCAGAGAAGGAGCTAAAGAAGATGTTAAAGAGCTGGAACCAATTCAATATCAACAAAGACATGCTCCAGCAAGGAATACAGTGGATTTTCAACCCACCGGGCGCGTCTCATCAAGGTGGAGTTTGGGAGCATCAAATTCGAACAGTATAGAAGGTGATGAGCTCCGTCATGCAGCAACAAGTGTTGAATGAAGATGGACTACGAACTCTTTTGAGTGAAGTCGAGAAGATTGCCAACGGAAAACCCCTAACTATGAGCTCATGCCAGACTCAGGAGGTGTAGTTCGAAGCTCCGAGGTCCGGATAAAGACCCATCACCAAGCTTGTCTTGTTGAATACAGAACCAGGAAAAGAACTTACTTAGATAAAAACGTTAATGGCTCTGAATTTAAGTTGGTAATTGATATGCTAATGCCTAGTCAATTAGGGGTTGGGATGTTAGAGCCATTTTGTGTGCATGAATGTGTGAGTATTTAGATTTAATGTTTTGTAGCTGTTTGCAATAGAACGTAGAGAAATGTTTCTGGAACCTTCCATAACTTTCCACGTACAGTGTTACGTAATAGAATTCTATTAATACGTATACACATTAAATGTACTAGTATGTAACAATAGAAGTAATACGTGCCTTACATGTCGTAATCTGATTGGATCCTGAAGTATATATATATGATACAAGAACGTAAAGAACTAGTTTTTGTATTGAATTGTTAGAGCTGAGAGCTCAGAAGCGTTACAGTTTTTTGACCGTCACGTAATGTCACGTAAAGTATCTTTGTAGTCTTAGAGATTCATCCTTTGCTTGTGAAACTTTCAACAACGAAAGACAAGACTGGACTCAAGACTCTTTTTTGGATACGTGTTGCGTGCAAAGAAAGTTCTTAGTTCGAGGCAAATGAGACAGCGTGAGCTGCTCTCACACTGCCAAAATATATTCCTTATACTAGATGCAGATCAAATAATGGATATTGTCCTCCAAACAGATATATAATTTTATATTAACTTTTCTACCCTTCTAATCAGTACAAATATGAATAAAATAAACATTGCTTGCAAAACTTTTGTGAATCTCTCCCATAAACACAATAGTTTGCACCCATTTCTATTGTTTCAGTTTTACTTTTATTTACAGTTTTTTCCAATCACTTTTTCACTAGTTACAGAACATTGATGTTATTTTTCAAAACTCTAGTCACAAAACACACACGTGGACAGCGTGGACACAATAGACTTAAAACAAAGATCACTTGTTTGTTAAATCACCAGTTCAAATTAACACAACTGAACATCAAAGTATTTCCATTTCAAAATAAAATTCATACACTTCATATTTGATGACTGTCTGCTCATTCTATTACAGTAATTTAACTAGTAAAGGATACCACTACTCTAAATGATAAGTGCCTGTTACATTCCACTTAAAGCACATTGAGAACTGTGGAACAATATCCCAGGTTAACATCAGCAAAGTATCACCATAACGAGATCAATTGACACTAATTTGTTACTGATGATCAATTTCACCTTGTGGTATGAGTATAAATATGTGGAATCCACAGTGACATTGAAATACTAGAACATGGAGCAGGCAAGTGGTCAAGTAGGACGAAGGAGGCACGGTGCACATAGGACTGGCAGGGGACAAGTACCACATCTGAGAGGTGGTCATGGGCCTCGTGTTAGAAGAGGACTTGGGCCTCATCAGAGAGGTGGTCATAGGCCCAGTTTGAGAGGTGTGGGTGTCCGTGGTCGAGGACAAGGCAACAGACCAAGACAGCGGCAGCAACAGCATAGAATATCGCATGAGATCAGAGCAATGGTTGTAGACCTGGTCATAAATCAGGGTATGACAATAACTGAGACAGCTCGAATGCTTCAACCAAATCTCAGAAGATCAACTATGGCCTCAATCATCAGAACCTTCCGCAATGAGAACCGGTAAGTCTTCAGCGTGCACTACAATAAACAACATAGTATTGTAGGCCACTCTTAGCTGTCAGATGACTGTATACTACATGCCAGAGTGCAGCACAGAGTTATGTGACCATGTAAATGTGTTGTAGAGTTTGAAGTCTAGTTTCTCCTTTAATTTGTCCTACAAAATAAAAACTAAACCAAACAGTGGAGGCAGAGGCAGACTCCTAAATGATGAGCAAGAGCGGGCTGTGGTCAACTTGGTCCGGGCGAGAAATGAGTAATCAGACAGCACATCCTGGGCAATGAAGACATTTTCAGCAATGTGGAAGCCATAAGTTTGCAGACCATTGCGCACATCGTGAAAAGGCACCAAATTTCCATAAAACAGATATACCGTGTGCCGTTTGAGAGAAATACAGATAGAGTGAAGTAACTGAGGATTGAGTATGTTCATGTATGTTCAATTTCATGATCCATGATCAATGATTTTCCATCATTGCACTGTTATCATTACTTCTCTTTTCATCATGTTTTTTACTTAGAGGGTGATGGCCCTGGTTGGCGATGAAAACCATCATACATTCATTTTTGTGGATGAGGCAGGCTTCAACTTGGCTAAGACAAGGAGGAGAGGTCGGAATTTCATTGGCCAGCGGGCAACCATGGAAGTACCTGAACAACATGGGGCCAACATCACCATGTGTGCGGCTATATCAGAAGATGGTTTGGTGGGATGCAGACCTTGTATTGCCTCATACAATGCAGAGCTCCTTGTTGCCTTCCTCGATGAGCTAACTGTGGTCTGTAGAGCTGTTGGTGTGACCTATGTTATTGTATGGGACAATGTCAGGTTCCACCATGCACAACTGGTGCAGGCATGGTTTCAGGCCCATCCTCACTTCACCACCATGTACTTGCCACCATATATTCATTTCCTCAACCCTATTGAGGAACCCTATTGATTTTTTTTCAACTTGGAGGTGGAAAATGTATGATAGGCAGCCACAAGTGATATGATAGGCAGCCACAAGTGACCCTTCTCCAAGCCATGGATGAGGCATGCAATGACATCACTTCAGGCCAGTGTCAGGCCTGGATTCGTCATGCCAGAAGATTCTTTCCAAGATGCTTGGCAAGAGAAAACATTCATTGTGATGTGGATGAGAACCTGTGGCCAAATCCACATGACAGGGTTGATGGGCATGAGGGTGACATGTAATCCTTTATTTTGTTTTTTGTAAGGCAGGTTAGGAAAATTGCAGGGGTTTTTTCAATTAAAGAGAACTTTTGTTGTGTATTTTACCAATCAATTTTGGATTTGTTTAAATGATTCCACTGCATCTATATACTTTTTACTTATTTTTTCCTTTACAATGACATTACATGAAGCACCACAATGAAACATGTATCACAAATTCTAACACAAAGTCTTAAAATATCTAATGCTTGGAAGAACAATTAAACAGTGAAATGTTTCTTTATAAATATGACTGCAAAAAGCAATGTTTTGAATGTTGGAGAGTGTGTGTTACAAGTGGTTACCATTTTGTGTTTTGTGACTAGAGTTTTGAATAAAGACACCAAAGTTCTGTAACTAGTGAAAAAGTGATTGGAAAAAAACTGTAATTTATTGCTCCTTTACTCTTACTTTATCATCATCTAATTTTTGCCCATGATAACCTACTCTTTCCCAACCTAGTCTCTCTGTATTTTAATCTTAAATTACACAGACTTTTTACTAGGCACCTTGTACTTTACATTCCAATTACACTCCATACCCTGTTCAAGTGATTAAGATGTTTAGATTTTCATATAAACCTCATTTAAGTAATATCAGTATAAGCTTGTGGTTGCAATAACTAACATATGTAAAGCCCAACATCTTTTACTGATCAAGTATAACAACGACTTTAACATTGCACTGTGATTCTGGACAATATAAAGTTTCCCCTTGTGATCCAATTCATGGTCTCATTATTCCCACCACTGCCTACACAAATGACAAGACACTCAATAAAGTGCATCCAACTTGCATTGCATTCACATGATACATTCTACACAGATGACCTGTGAAGGTCTGTGAAGCAAAGATCTGGAAAAAAAAAAAAAGGCCCTCAGTTAGCTTACATTTGAGACAATTTCTAATAAAAGTCTTCACACAAATTATGTTCTTATGTCTTGTCAAAAGTTATTCCGCCATGGGACGGCTGGGGGTTTTTGACTTGTTTTATGTTGTTTATTTGTTTGCTCTCTTTTGTGCATGTGCTTGCGGATTGTGCATGTATATTGTAATTGTTGCATCGTTTGGTATTGTGGCCAAATGAAACTTGTAATAAAAAAAAATGTTATTCTGTATAATTCTGCAGCACATTTTTGTCACTTTCAAAATGGCACAGAGTCACTTGTCATGTAAATATAATTTAAGAACTCAATGAGCATGGCACAGAGACGAGTTCTATTTATCATAAGTTACACAGAGCTAAATATTTTGGTTGGACCGGATGTGCAGATCCGACTTGCATGCCATCGACAGCACCCAGGAGGTGGCCCGCACCATTGCAGTTACCCACCCCCTGTTTATCTATTGGTTCAGATGTTTATTTCATTGTCTTCTGATTTGGTTTCTTGTTACCCAGTTAGTATTTGATTAGTTTGATTGGTTGCCACTTTTTTTATTAGACCTGCCCCTTGATCCTGTTTCCCCTATATCAGTTTGGTTTCTCACTCTGTTCCTGTCTGTCCACCCTCATACCAACTCTTTGGTATCTTAATGCTTTTTTGATATATGATGTATTCTCTGTGTTGTGTGTTGTGGTAAATTGAACTTCTGACATTCTGAGCCCAATATTAACTGAACTTCAGGAGATTGGTGAGGGTAGAATTGAGATAATAAAGGTTGCACATTAATAAAATTAGGGAGAGTATCTTGCAGTGGGTTTTGGAAAGACCACTCTGGAAACTCACAGTCCTCCAGTAGCTGGGGCTGCACAATAAGCCTCCAGCCAAGGGGAGAAAGAGAATTAATAAAAAGGAGAGTGAAATAAAGCACAAGTCCTCTGAGCAATGTGACAGAGAGGGCTCAGTTGAACATAAAGCTACAGTGGAAAAAAGAGGGTGGAAAAGGAGATGAGGAAGAGAAAGGAAGGGAAGAGGTCAAAGCAGTATCTAAGGACTGTGAAGTCATCAAAGGAGGGGGTGCGCAAAAAGCAGAGTGCAACATTTCAATGTGCCCAGTGGGAGGCATGTTAGAGGGGGACAGGGAGTAATGCTAGAGTAGCGTGTCGGTGACCAGACCTTTCGATGTCGCACTGCAGGATGGGAGTGTTCTGTTTGCCGTGCCCTAATTGAGCTGACAGGGACTTCTGACTCAGCTAGTGCTCTATCTCTCTTTCTCTCGCACAAACACACTCCCACATTCACTGTTCTGACTGTCATCTTTGAATTGCACTTTCCCTCTTTCTTGGTTCTGCTTTAACATGCAAAATAGTTCTGGCACACATGCATATAACACACTCACCCGCTTATAGGCAATACATTTACATAACAGCATCAACAGATAATTATGGGTTGTTTCTCCAGTTTTTACGACTGAAAACAGAGTGGTGTTTCGTATTTTAATTCAAACGTTTGTACACTAGCCTTATTGCCAGGCATTGCGAATACCAGCTTAGCCTCAACACACTGTAAAACGGCACTGTCAATGCAATGTTCCGAAAACAAGCAGATGGCCTTACAAAATCACTGAGTATGAGCCCATCTCTCTGTAAGGCATACCACTTATTAGCAACATCTGATGCCTTCTAGCATGCTTGACAGAGGAAAAACATTCTTAAATTAGAGCAAGCAGAGCAGGCTGCCATGTACCTTAAGGAATTTACAGTGAACGGCAACGGATGTTAAAAAGGCATTGGGACTCGTTTTGTACATATTATGAAAGTGAGTGATTTGTCATTGTACACACACCACAGCACAGCACACAGTGCACCACAACTAAATGTGACCTCTGCATTTGACCCATCCGTGAAGGAGCAGTGGGCAGCTAACATGAACAGCGCCTGAGGAGCAGTGCTTGGGGATGGTACCTTGCTCATGAGTACCTCAGTGGTACCTTTACGAGTGCTGAGATTCAAACCGGCGACCTTACTATCACAGGACAAAGATTCTAACTATGACATTTGGCCGGCACTGACATCATTTAAAATGCACAAAAATTAAATGTGATGTGTTTATACCTTTTGAATTGATGTAAGCATGATTTCAATCAAAAGTCAGAATGACTTTCTTAAACATTTAGTGAATCATCAGATGGTTAATATATAAAAAAATTAGTCATTGTAATGTTTTAGAGTCAAAGTGTTTTCATATATGCTATCATTTTAAAATATTGATTCATATGTAATTATGCACACTGTAACGGCAGGCAGGTGAACCCATATGCAGAGTCGGGGCTGGGCTCTCACACACACAGCATACACAAATGTTTCATTTTAGAATTAAGGTTTGTAACCAAACCCATATATTCTCCTGAATTCCCAACAACGTTGACAGGAAAAAAAACTTGACAGGAAAATATCAAACGCATCAGTGATTGCTATATTAGAAAAACAAATTATTTATCCTTTATTTAGTCTTCAAATTGTCACGTCGGGTTTGGTCAACAGAAGATGAGGCGAGGTCACGGTGCAAGCCATTTATTAAACAAATAATAAAACACAAAACAAAACCGGCACAAGGGCCACAACACTAACCAAACTTCACACTTGCAAAAAACAAACACAGCACAAGCAACCACAAACTAGTACGAGAGCCACAAACCGAACAAAACTCCTCAAGGAACAAACCCACAAGCAGCACGCTGACATAGGGAGGGTAGAGTGGGGGTGGACCAACAAAAAACACTGGGAAAAACTGGGCTTAAATCCTAACACACAAACAAGGGGCTGGACCAATGAAACAAAGGGGAACCAATGGGAAAGAGAGGGTTGGACTAAAACAAACAAGAGCAGGTGAACAAACTAATGAACAGTGATCTGCCTATCAGACACAAAGGGAAGGTGGTACATAGACAGTGATTGACATGAGACTCAAAATGGCCAAACACAGAACACACAAAATAGCGGAACACAGAACACACAAAATGGCAGAACACAGAACACACAAAATGGCAGCCTTTAGTGACTGCTTACTAAGTCCAGCGGGGTCATGACAGAACCCCCCCCTCTAAGCGCGCCTCCCAGAGCACTATATGAGAGTCCAATGGGGTCCTGTAGTGGACCAGGGAGAAGACAGGGGTCTTGTGGCGGACCAGGGGGCAGACAGGGGTCCCGTGGCGGACCAGGGAGCAGACAGGGGTCTCGTGGCGGACCAGGGAGCAGACAGGGGTCTCGTGGCGGACCAGGGAGCAGACAGTCTTTGCGGCCGAAACAGGGGAAAACACAGTCTGGGCAGCTGAGCACGGGGAAAACACAGTCTGGGTGGCCGAAAACGGGGGTCCGTGCACCGGGGCGGCCGCAAATGGGGGTCAGTGCGCCAGGGCGGCCGCAAACGGAGGATAGAAGGTCCTGGTGCGCGCCAACTGGGGCTGAAGGCCGCTGAGTGCGCCAACTGTGGGCTGAAGGTCCCTGAGTGCGCCAACAGGGGCTGAAGGCTGCTGAATGCGTCAACTGGGGGCTGAAGGCCGCTGAGTGTACCAACTGGGGGCTGAAGGCCGCTGAATGAACCAGTTGGGAGACGAAGGCCGAAGGGTGAACCAGTTGGGGGACGAAGGCCTAAGGGTGAACCAGTTGGGGGACGAAGGCCAAAGGGTAAACCAGTTAGGGAACAAAGGCCAAAGCGTGAACCAGTTGGGGGACAAAAGCCGAAGGGTGAACCAGTTGGGGGCTGAAGGCTGAACCAGCTGGGGGCTGAAGGCCTTTTTGGGTGCGAGTCCTGTCCTCTTCTCTTGTCAGGGAACCGGCACAGACCTGGTGGTTTGTCGGGGAACAGTCCACTTTGTTGAGCCCCTCGACTGTACAGTCTCTCTGGGGGCAGCTACAGGTGGCGGAGCCTCTCCTAAGGCTGACATGGGTCGTAGGACCTTTCTGGGAGCAGGCATGGGTTGTGAGGCCTCGAGGGCGGCAGACACGGTCTCAATGGCCTCGAGGGCGGCAGACACTGTCTCGGTGGCCTGGATGGCGGCAGGCACGGTCTCGGTGGCCTCGAAGGCAGCAGGCTTGGGCCGCAAGGCCCCCTCGGCAGACTGGTTCGGCGTAAGCGCCTCCTCGGCAGACTGGCTCAGCGTGGGCACCTCCTCGGCAGACTGGCTCAGCGTGGGCGCCTCCTCGGCAGACTGGCTCGGCGCAGGGCGCATCCTCGGCAGACTGGCTCGGCGTGACGGGTGCGATCACCCCTGGAACAGGCTTGGTTACCGGCAGGAACCCGGCGGATGGCCCAGGCGTGGGCGCCTCCGGCACAGATGTAGGTTGCTTGGGCGCCTCCGGCACAGACGTGGGTCGCGTGGGCGCCTCCGGCGCAGACGTGGGTCGCGTGGGGGCCTCCGGCACAGGCGTGGGCAGCGTGGGCGCCTCCGGCGGGGGGGCGTCATAGGAGAGGGAGAGGGAGTCCACCAAGAGGGTCTGAGGAGGAGGAGCCGGGTGGGTCACCCGAGACTGGGACCCGCATGGGTTGAGGGTCCACGCAGGTGGAGCCCTTCTTCCTGCGTCTTCTCCTCTTTATCTGCGGCCTGGAGTCCAATGACGGCTCGGGGAGGCCTTCCTCCCTTGCTAACACAAGGTATCCCATCAGCTCAATAGGGGAGAAGCCATCTTCCTCAGCCCCGTCTCTGAAGCCTTTGTGACCTCTTGGGTAGGTTGGTCCATCTGTCACATCGGGTTTGGTCAACAGGAGATGAGGCGAGGTCACGGTGCAAGCCATTTATTAAACAAATAATAAAACACACAAAACAAAACTGGCACGAGGGCCACAACACTAACCAAACTTCACACTTGCAAAAACAAACACAGCACAAGTAACCACAAACTAGTACGAGAGCCACAAACCGAACAAAACTCCTCAAGGAACTAACCCACAAGCAGCATGCTGACATAGGGAGGGTAGAGTGAGGGTGGACCAACAAGAAACAGTGGGAAAAACTGGGCTTAAATCATAACACACAAACAAGGGGCTGGACCGATGAAACAAAGGAGACCCAATGGGAAAGCAATCAGGAAACAACCAATGAAGGGATAACCAATGGGAAAGAGAGGGTTGGACTAAAACAAACAAGAGCAGGTGAACAAACTAATGAACAGTGATCTGCCTATCAGACACAAAGGGAAGGTGTGACATAGACAGTGATTGACATGAGATGGCTGAAAATGGCTGAACACAGAACACACAAAATGGCGGAACACAGAACACACAAAATGGCAGAACACAGAACACACAAAATGGCAGCCTTTAGTGGCTGCTTATCTAAAGTCCAGCGGGGTCATGACACAAATATGCCTATTTTATCAGTATGTCATGTTAATATGAGGTCCACTTCCCAGTTAGCAAAATTCTGTTGGGCCAGATCTGGCCCACACAATCCATCTTCCTCTGGCCCGGATACCGCAAAGAATGACGGCCCAGTGCCGGCCCAGACATGGTTTAGCCTGAATTGGGCCATAGCAGGCCCAGTGCTGGCCCAGATATGGTTCTTAACTGTTTGGGTCATAACAGGTCCAATGATGACACAAATGGCTACACAATTAATATCAGTAAAGTTTATTTTTTCTTTTACTGTAAACAATATTGAAATGCTTCACAACAAATTATTGATTTACAATAAAATTTTGCTACATAAAATTACATTTTTGTAATGAATCACATGCAATGCTTCACTTTGTAATTTTAACAAACTAATAAGGCATTTGAACACTTATACACAAAATATCTAAGAACATGACTCTGTAAAACAGCTTAATAAAATGTGAAAGTTGGGGCCAACTTAACTACTACAAAAACACAAAAAAGTCCAAATACAGTACAAGTAAATCAACTTCACATAATCCACATTGTCATTTGCCTTTTTGGCACGTTCCTTCCGTCCTCCATCCCTATCAGGTGCCACCTGAAGCCAACTCTGAAAATCTTTCTCCACCTCCTGGTCTGTGGCATTTCTTGTACGACAGTCTTGTCTAACAGCAGCTAAGACACACAACACAAAACTATGCATCTAAGACACACACATAAATCATGTCTTTAAGATCAAGACAGCATTTCTAAACTAAAACAATTCCCAAACACTACATTACAACACAAATACAGAGACCCATGACAGAATATTGTTAACAAGTAAACAGTATTTGAGCATGGGTGTTTATGTCATGTTCGTATATGTGTGTGAGTGTGTGCATATGTAACTAAGGAAAACCCCAAAATCAGTATCTCACAAAATTAGGATATTACATAAGACCAACAAAAATTGACTTTTAATACAGACATGCCAGCCTTCTGAAAAATATGTTCATGTATATGTACTCATTACTTGGTCTGGCCTCTTTTTCCATGCATTACTTCATCAGTGTGGCGTGGCATGGAGGAAATCCACCTGCAGCACTACTGGTGTGTTATGGAAACCTTGATAATGGTTTTCAGCTTGTCTGCATTGTTCGGTCTCATGTCTCTCATCTTCCTCTTGACAATACCCTATAGGTTCCTACATGTTGTTCAGGTCTGGTGAGTTTGCTGGCCAGTAATTCCATGGTCATTAAACCAGGTATCGGTACTTTTGGCAGCGTGGGCAGGTGCCAAGTCACGCCACGCCACACTGATGCGGTATTTCATGCAAAAGGCGGCGCAAGTATGTACTGCATATACGTGAACATATTTTTCAGGAGGCTGACATTTGCTGTTGACAAAATTGCTGTTTTGTTATTGGTTGTATGTGATATTCTAATTTTGTGAGATACTGAATTTGGGGTTTTCTTCAGCTGTAAGCCATAGTCATCAAAATTAACATAAATAATGGCTAGAAATATTTCACTTAGTGTCTTGTGAATCTATATAGTGTATGAGTTTCACGTTTTAAATTGAATTACTGAAATTAACTGACATTTCCACAATATTCACATTTTTTGAGACTTACCTGTATGCTAAGAAAAGCGCTATATAAATTAATATTATTATTAGAACTACACACATACTCTTGAACACACCAGTTAGGCAACTGAGAGACATGTGCAAAAACACTGCCCAGCCAGGATAACAACCTCTCCGTACGGAACATTTAAAATCAACATGTTTGTAACGTTAGGGTATTGTGACACCTTTCTAGTATCTGTACAACTTAAAACATGATCCACATGCACACCTACCATATATTACTTCAAACAGTTTTAAGGCCTTGAACTCTCTCTTCCCGTTTCGGCCCACAAAGTTGTACTGCCTGGATGGGCCATGGTCTAGGAGGAAGGTCATCATCCTTCTTGTGGCCTTGTCAACAGTTGCCCCTTCTATGTCAGCCACAGCTGCAATCTGAGGGGAAACAAGGGCAACACAAAGCACATTTATCTATATTGCTCACTGAAGTAAACCACTCAACATGAAAGAACAGCCAGAAGCATGGATGTGAGCACACTTGGAAAGTTTCAGATCAAATTCACCGCTAGCCCCCCAATAAAATTGAACTGAGTTGCACTACCCTTGATTTAACATACATACCAGTTCGGACATGAAGTTTGGGTTTGCCAGTTTTTCTTTCATGATTTCCACATCACTAACTGTCTTTAGGGGGAAACACTCTGGGGTAGAAGAGATGGTGGTGCCAATGTTGCCACGCTGTTGTAGGAGCATTTGTAGCATCCTCCCTTTGATTTTTTGGGTCTCTTTCATCTCCTCAAGGAGTGTTAAGATGCAAACAAACATGCTGTCCCTGATTTGTGTTCGAGGGGTTTCTGGTGACATGGTGACGGGTTGAAACACTGGGCCATCTATGGCTACCCAGAGGTGGTGGAGGTGAAGAACTTAGGGTGAATGGAGGTGGTGGAGGTGTCTGTGTAGATCTGAGGGTGGGTGAAGGCGGTGGAGGTGTCTGCGTAGATCTGAGGGTGGATGGAGGGGTGGAGGTGATGACCTGAGGGTGGATGGAGATGTAGGCCTGATGGGGCTGCCGGACCGACTGTCATCATCCTCATCCTCACTGGACAAAATCACTTGCCTAAAAATGTATAATATACAAGCACAATCAATTAGTTAAAGCACTGTTTTTAAACAGTTGGTTAAAAATATACATTTTGGACAACAGGTGACACCACTATACATCAGTACACATCTATCAGTCCTTCCAGGATTTCGCCGGCTTTTTTGAGATTGTTGCGGCCTAAAATGCCTGATTTTGCAGGAGCTTTTCCAAAAATGGTTGAATTTGTGTAATAGTTGTGACCGCTACATCGCAAAATCTTGGAGAGTCTGATCTATATTATGACTACACTCTGGATACCAGAGAGACCCCTCACATGGATCCTTAACATCTGTTCCAACACCCCATGCCCCCTTCAGGCATGCACACATCCATTTGTATACATCTCTTTTCCTCCTTAAACATGTGATTGTTACTTTTATTAAGTGATTATATTTAATATTATTTATTGGTTAATCATGTATCTGTTGTCTACGGCCCTCGTTTTTACAGTTTTGAGCCAAAAACACTTAACAAAACTTGTCCTTCCTGTGTCATTGGAAAATTCAAACTGTCAGCATCCATTTAGTATCTACCACTTCATAATTCAAATAGCCTCACCTCTTTTTGAGCTTCCCCTTTCCCATATTCTCTGTAGAGTCGGACTCAGTTGATACATCTGTGTTCTGTTCATATTCGACTAATTTTGTATGGGCAATTTCATACGTCGCTGTGGGAGAAAGACAAATGAGTGGCAATTAGTTGCATTCAGAGAAAATTTATAAAGAATAAACAGTGAACTCATGATGTCAGATAATATTGCGGAGATAAAAGCAGAGCAGCTGAAGATTTAGTTGGTTAGAGGTTTCACAGCTGCTTTTTATGAACATGAAATATTAAATACAGTACTGTGTAAAAGTCTTATTTCTTGATATATTGCTATAGAAATTATACAGTAGGGTGTTCGCCCTGAGACGAAATCACCCTTGAGACGAAATCACCTAATTCACCGACCACTGACCTAAGTCCATTCTCTTCCAAACAACGATACAGCAGTGTCGAGAAAACCGGAGGGAAGACAACAGACAGAAACACACACATGGCAAACGGAGACAGTAAAGTCTGCTAGCCTCAGCGCTTCAGCCCCGTGGAAATCAGAACATTAATGGATAGAAACCATAGCTGCTAGCCGATAAAACCTCGCTGACATCAACATGGACTTTCATCAGTGTTTTTACTTTAACTGTAAATGCAACAAGTGCAAACAAAATGCCACGAGCATGGTAAAAACGGAGACTTGGACATTTGCAGCTTTTTAACAGCTTGCTAACTATGCTTGTTCGACTGCCTTGCTAACAAGTGCACAACCAACGCCTTCTAAACAACAACTTTGTCAACCACTCAAAATAAGCTCGAAATATGCTTGATACTGACTTAATAAATTAGACCCGTCTGTTCAACATTAACCAGGTTTAATTACCAAAGCTAGCTACCTCACTGGTTTACATTCGCTAAAAGCTAGCTAGTTCCTATCTCATTCTGAATTACTGTATATTCTAACCTAAGAACAATTTATTGCACAAAATGCAAAAAAAAAAAAAGTCAAATCTGATCTTTTACACAGTTACTTATTAAATCTGCTTTAATGATATCAGAGATCTAATTAGTAGATTTTTTATCCTTTAAAATGAAATATTACTTTCTGTTTAGTTCCTATCGTTATACATTGAAATACTACTCCTGCTCGTCTGTACTGAAAGAGATTATTTTAATAATCCCGGGCTGAAAATGGGTCTCGCTCCGGCCCTGTTCCCGCCAAAAAATGTTAGCAAGCTACTTAGCAAATATTTCTTTGTACTTAGCAAGAAGGATAGCTAATTTATCTAACCAACAAACAGGTTACCAAGCAAATATTTCAGTAGAGCAAGGAGTTATAGCTGATTTAACTAACCAGACGACCAACCAATATTTCAATATAGCAAGAAAGCTAACTAAATTAGCTAACTAAACAGATTTAATTTAAACTTGAAGACCCCGCGAGCCAACATCGTTTAGACAACTTTGTATTTGAATATTTAATCACTTTTAAAACAAAAATACTTTAGTTTTTACCTGTCATACTAGTTCACCTCAGGCTCGGAAAGAAGCGGGAACGATGTGAATGGCAGAAGGTTGAGAGGCTCCCGTGGAAAATTCCGTCACGAGTGGGGGAGGGGTGCTGCTGTATTACTCCCTCACAGCCTGAAGCACTGATTCGTTTAGAGAATAAAACATTGGTCGGGCAAAATAGCATTGGCTATATAAAATTTAGATTTAATTAAAATTGTTCAATATACCAGGACATTAGCCCATACATAAATAAATCACTCGTTAAATAAATAAATAAATTATTCTTATATAATATATATAATAAATATATAATTGATAAATATATAAAATAGTATATAAATTAAATAAATATATAAATAGGAATTCCATTCCAATTTGAGGGTGTTTTTTTCCTATGAAAAATTTAGCCCACTTGAGGCCCATGTAATGCCCATGTTTTAGTTCAGCATGGTTTGCCCATTTGTATATCCACTTATATTCATATGGCTGCTCCAACACCAGCCCACCCAAAAAGCCCAACCTAAGCCCATGCCCACCTAACCCAAGTAAAACCCATGTGGGCCCCACTGTTGGATCGATATTTGCTAAAAACGTTACTTAATATCATCAGACCTTTACTTTTCAGACCAGATACGTTTATCCCTGTAGACTATCCACCAGGCTAGAGTTGATTCAATTATTTCACCAACATCTGACACACGTTTACACCCCACAGGCTCTAGAGAGAGCCTGGATCTAGTCTCATTTTTTAAAACCTTATCATTTGTTATTATTATTCTGCAAAACATGTTAATTATATACAGTATAACTCTCTGCTCACAATAGGTATATTTGCTGTGCAATTTAATGTGACTTTCACATTTAAGTAAATATTGCATTGTTTTTCATCTTACTAAAAATATTTAGTACAACAATAATTATAAAGACAGCATTTGTTGAATAGACTAACAGTTTTAGAAAAGTATTTCAAAATTTATATTTTATGGCTTGTCTATGTTGGATTTTTTCTCACATTGTCTTATCTACATTTTTGAGGTAGTTGCAGCCATATTACATTGATCACTAAACACTATGGGCTAATTTCCCAGTCGAGGATTAAGCCTAGTCCTAGACTAACCTTGAGTTTGAATGGTCAATCTCCTTTGGTTTTACAACTTAGTCCAAGACTAGGCTTAATCCATGAGCAAGAAACCAGCCCTATAAGCACTAAAGCATTTTTTATACAATTTATTTTTTAGAGAGGATGGAAGAGGCAAACTTCATTAACAAGCTCTCTAGAGTAAGTCACATAAAAGTTCAGCTTGTTTTCCACTGAATTTCAACAGCGGTACACTGTCAGACTAAATCTGTTATACCTGCCTGTAACTCAGTCTCACAAAACAGGAAGTCACAGCATGTAATGATGTTTTAACCATTTGTATGATTATCTTTTAATGACCGCCTACCTATTTTTTATGTTATCTGGTTCAAATCAAGCTGAACTATCAATCATATTATTATATTGTGTATGATCATTGCTTTAAAGTTGCTTTAGGATCTGGGTTCAGCCTTCTAAGAACCAGTCTTCGCTACCAATAACTTTTCTTTTTCTTTGTTTGCAGATGTTTCTTATTAAAGAACAAAATGGATAAAATAACATTTATATCCATTTTCTGTTCTTTTTTTTTTGGTAATGTGCCTAGCATCTTTAAATGTACTGGGTATTATTTTATTTTTTTTTACAATATTTTACATTATTTTTTATTGGAATAAACAGTGTAAATGTGAGTGAGTTGTTCAATTTTCTATGAACAGGTTTTTCATAATTGTACTATAAAACATTAATTCTATTAATTCAGGAAGGCGTATATTAGTATTTTCTTTGGGCCATTTATTAAATTATTTCTTGTTATGATAAGCAGAAAAAACATTCTAGTTACTCTCACATTATATGTGTAATTTAATTTTCTTAACTTAGCTAAAGAAGCTTTGTATAAATTTATGCTACTGTTTCTTCATTTAGTATTAAGCATTTATAATATCCACAAAATGAGCTGGTCCAAATCTGGGAGCAAACCTTGACACTAGATGACACAATATAAGAAAATATTATTTGGACAAAAATGGCTAAAAATGAAGTTGCTGTAAGACCCTGTTATTTAGCATAAGCATCACTGTCAGATTTAGGTTTTATACAGATAAAGAAAGAAATAATATTTATAAAATAAACATTTATAAAGAAATAAGTTTATTAGTAACTATTTTGCATCACAAAACTTTCGATATAGCGTTTACACTTGAAAGATGCTCAGCAACATGTCAAACTTTTATACCTTTTCACTCACCCCCCCACCTGTAGAACGGTTTCTGGCCCACACGGAAAATGGCGACTCGCCGGAATCGCCGCTTGCTCAGAACGGCTCTGCCTTACACGTGAAAATGCTGACTCAGCCGGATTCGCTGTCGCGGCTCACGCTGCTCTGGCCTCTTACACTAAAAATGCTTTAATTTCAGCCGGAATCGGCCGCCGCATTCTCGAACGCCTGGCCCACAATTTTTGCCACAGTGCCATAGGTGAACCGACTATGCCACAACCTCAGCCAGAATCGGCCCAAATGTGTTTGCTAACTGGGTTTGAGATTTTTGCAGTTTTGAGCTCTGAAAGTCACAATTAGAAGTTTATTTATGCTTCTGATCTCACCAAACACCCAAATATTTAGATTGGATCGAAAATGATGTACCATTCTTTTTGGGTCACTGAAAACAATAACTTTACCTTGTAGTGTGCCATGTTTGTTAAGAGATAGAAGCAGGTCAGCATTTAAAAATAAACCAATGGACCAGAAGCAGCAGCAGTTAGGCAAGCTAACAAGTGCTAATGAAATTAGCCAAAAGCGCCCTCTCCTCTCCAGTTGCTCTTGCAAGACAAGCATCTTCCGCTTTCCAGAGGTGGGTAGTAACGCACTACATTTACTCTGTTACATTTACTTGAGTAAGTTTTTGGATAAATTGTACTTGTAAGAGTAGTTTTTATACAGCATACTTTTTTACTTTTACTTGAGTATATTTGTGAAAAATAACGCCATTTCTTTTTACTTCTGCTACATTGAGTGACATTCCATCAAGTACATTTATTTTTTATTCATTCGTTATCCAATGCACGATCTGTTTGTTTTGTTGGAAAACTTCTCCAAAATGACCGTTCCACCAATCAAACGGAGCTAGGCAGTCACATTACCACACACGAAACATGCGTGGACACACACACACAGGCACTGATACACACACAGATACAGAGATACACACACACACACACACACACACAGAGCCACATACATAGGGCCCTATGATGACTGGACTGGACCCAAGAACTGGTCTGTGCTGAATTAGCCTAATTTATGCTACTTTTGTATAGATTAAATCTATTCTTTTTGTTGTTACGTAATATTGTTTGGTAATATCCAAATACATTGTACATTTTATTTCTTATATTTTGCATATTCGACATATAATTAACCAATAAATCTTAATTTAATTTCTGAAGTTACTCAGCACTTGAGTAGTTTTTTCACTGAGCACTTTTTTACTCTACTTTGAGTAATTTTTTGGATGACTACTTTTTACTTTTACTTGAGTAATATTTCTAAAGTAACAATACTCTTACTTGAGTAAGATTTTTTGGGTTACTTACCCAATCTCTGCCACTTTCACAACATGGCATTTTGTCACTACCTGTGTCTATATGCAGATCATGGGCCTGCCTCAACAATCTTGCCCAAGCAACTCTGGCACATTCGAACTAATCCAAAAGTAGGACACTGCATCAGGGCAATGTTGTTGTTCTAAGGAAGATAATAACTGGTGTAATTAGCAAATCTGAGTTGATAATTGCTAAGGATGTTGGCAAGGAGAGAACATGGGTGTCACATCACGCTGTTGAATTGCCTCTGTGTTATTATTAGGTTCTTAGGATAGCAAGGGATTCAGTGTTCCATCCAACAATATGAAGTATATATATATATATATATATATATATATATATATATATATATATATATATATATATATATATATATAGGCTTAATAGTGGCAAGGAAAAACTCCTCTAGTAGGAAGAAGAAACTCTTTAGAGAACCAAGACTCGGAGGGAGACCCTATCCTCCTCTGGGCGACTGGGTGCACGTAACATTTAATGTACAACAAGCATAGTTCAAGATGAGTTGTTAGTTATTTAAAGAAGCAAAGATACAAAAGAACAACCAGTGGATATTTTTAATCCTGGGTTGTTGATGGGCCACTTGCAGGGACCCTCTCAGCAAATATTGCTGAAATTAGTTCATATTGTGCTGCTAAGTCAGTAGACGTCCATAGGGTCCAATCCCAGTTGGTTTGATGAAGATGTCCCCATGGAGTCCTGGTGCGGGTTCAGTGGGTGAGGATCAGCTCGGGAGGGTTGACATATACATATATATATATATATGTGTGTATATATATATATATATATATATATATATATATATATACATATATATATGTACACACATATATATATATATATATATATATACACACATATATATATATATATATATATATATATATATATATATATATATATATATATATATATATATGCCATACTGTATTTCTAACATCACATGCTTTTGAAAAATCAGAAGGTATAAACAAAAATCCAGACCATAGCGTTTTTAATAGATCTGTTTTGTAAACTTATGCTGCACAAACAAGCAGAAATCAGTTACTTATCTTGCTCATATCCTGCAAATTTGTTAATGTTGTTGTTGCACTTGCAGTAAAATACCATTGCACACTTACGAACAATACTTTATACCTTGCCTTTTTCTATACAGTATATGTTCATTTATCTGCCAGCTCTTTGTTCTATGTAATTATTAGTGCACCATGGGAGACATGAGGTGAATTGTATTTCATTGCATTGTGTAGTTAAATATGATCTGCTGGCAAAAAAAACTCTTTTGAATCTGAAAGAGAAACTGTCACTGAGAGTCAAATGTTTCTGTTTGCTCTAGTTATTCAGTTGTAAAATATGCATGTTGCTTGATGCTTTACACATCTTACCTGGCGTGAATTGAACATCTTGAATCCAGTCATTAAGCTGGCCAAAAAAAAAAAAGTTATGCAGTTGAATCCTTTTTGAGCCCACAACATTAGCGATTTTATGCACTATGATTGTCAGCCTTCTGCGACCATGCTACCTTGGTCTTAGTGTTCTGCCCGATAGTTTCTCACCACACATCATAAAGGGTACGCCTATGTTAAAAACATCCTAAATACAGTATTTAGATGGGGTGGTTGATGTCTGGAGGTTGTTATCACTCTTACTTCAACTTAATGAAGAATTAGTTTGGGTAGTGGGTGCCATTTGTTTTCTTGATTTGTGTAAGGTTTTTCTTTCATTCTCTTGCTCTGTGGTAAACGTTCCTGTTTGTATTTGTGTGAAAGTCAAAGAGCAGGTACTGGTCTGTGTGTGAGGATGTCTGGTAAAATTCAACGTTAAGCCTGTCCTTCTCAATAAGCGTTGCAATTCAAGTTTATTTCTTGATATCATTCTAGGTTAATTTAACATTTTTGAACCAGATTTCATCAACATACCTACATCAGTAACCCTAACAACTCACCTGATTGCAGTGTGGACTAACAACTCTTAGGACCAAGGTGACAACCCCACCTGAAGAATTTATTTTAAACCTAAAGAAGCCCTTCGGATGTGAGTCGGATGTTTCTAAGAAGCCCAGTTGACTTTGTTTCAAGCACTCAAGACAACTGTACCCTTGATGACAGAAAAGCTATACAGTCATATGTATTAAATGATGCAAGATATGCCATATCACCCAGTACATGGATGCCCTCTAGGTTAAAAGGACACTGAAATCAGACGATATCGCTATATGAATATAAATCGCCTTACAGCACGATTTTTTGGCGCGCTCCCGACTTTTCCCGCAGTATGCTATTTTATGGCGTCACATCTATGCTGTTCAGAGCGCGAATGGCTTGCCGAAAAATTATGGATGAATTTCAAAGTCATAAAATGTAGAAAAACCCGAGCACAAAATTAGGAATCAAGTGCTTTTTGTGAAATTTACGAGTTTTTGTTTGAGTGAGAAAGAGAGGTTACAAAGCACATTAATCTCATATAATTTTAAAAAGAACTTCGACTTCACCACTGTTTTTGATTTTCGACACTGTGGCATATGTTACTCAAAAGCTATACAGTTTACCACTACAGTGACTAAATGGTTTTGCAGTTTTAAAATATCAGATGAGTTAATTTGGCTAGAACTAAAAATCTCAGGGACATAATGCAAAATACCTGCCTATTTTAAAAGCAAATGTTTACAATTCTCTGCTTTAAAGTTTCCTTTAAATTCACTTTTCATTTGACATCCATTTGGGTTCAGTACTTTGTTACAGCCCCTGGACTTTGCTGGACAGTGCTCTCATCGTGAGGTCTGCAGAGCAGCCAGCAGATGCAGCCATTTGTGACTGTGCACAGCAAAACCAGTCGCTTGTCGCAAATTTTCAATTGAGTTATTATGTTTTCATGAAAGGGCATAAATTCAAAACGATACCTATATCGAATGAATCGGATGACATATGACTGAGATATCAGCATTCAAAGAAGTCGGGTTTCTCCTGTTACGCCAAGTGAGAAACGGAGAAATCTGCCTTTGAAGTTGACTATCGACGTAGCACTTACAGACGCTTGGTGTGGTCGTGGCTATGTTTGCATTTACGGTAGCCTACGCTGCATTCACAGCCACACGGATAGCTCACTCATGCTAGGGTTAACTGAACTCGGTGAGATCAAGATGGATTCGGAGAAATATCTTCAATGCTTAGTCAATCTAGTGGATTAACCATAAATATTGAAGTAGAGCGGTCAAAACAGAAACTTTTAACATTCTGCTGGAATTGAATTCCTCACCTCAAGAAAGTCAGCTGCTTTTAGGATGGAAAGGGTAAGTTTTTTCAGTGAAATTTATTCACAACAAGTGTCAGTGTAGACCTTCCACGGTTTCGCTACAAAAACACTAAAAACAAAAAATCCAAAAATTAAACCCCACGCAACATAAATGATCGTTTTTCTCGGAAACCTCTGTTGCGACAAGCGACTGGTTTTGCTGAGCAGAGTCACATTTAGTTCACCATACCCCCTGTGTCGCCATGCTACAGGTTTTTTCAATAAAGGAGATTTGCTCAGGCCCTCAGGCCCATTTTGTTCCATTTTTTCAATAAAGGCTTGCAACTTGACCTCTCTTCCTGTCATGCTGACTTGGGTCGTGACAGATGGACAGACCCAAACAAGAGGTACAGCAAGCCTAGGAGGTGAGGCTAGGGTAGTCCGGCAGCTGGAGGAGTGCTGGATTGTGCGTAGTGCATGGTTGGCCGTTTCTCCATTCTGGAGCTTGTTAAATACACTGAGTCTGGACAAGGAGGAGGAACTCTGAACGCTGGGTCCAGCTGGGGACGGCCATGGCAAGGGGTGCGACCATCCTGCCAGCCTCGACATTCGTGGATGGCCCTGCCTCAGATGACTCTGCCACAGAGGACTTCCCCACATTCTCGCTAGCGGGGGCCTGCTGGGTGATATAGCATGGGGAGGACTCCATAGCTTGGGAGTGAAAGAGGTCCTGGCTTTGGTCCCTGGCTTTGCTCCTGACTTTGCCCATTTGGTTCCCAGGGCTCTGCCCCTGACTCCACTTACTTGGTCCCTGGCTCTGCCCTGAACCTGTCCACTTGGTCCCTGACTCCGCCCACTTGGTTCCTGACTCCACCCACTTGGTTCCTGACTCTGTCCACTTGGTCCCTGGCTTCGCCCATGACTCTGCCCACTTAGTCCCTGACTCCACCCCTGACTCCACCCACTTGGTTCCCAGCTCCGCCCCTAACTATGCTTACTTGGTCCCTGGCTCCACCCCTGACTCTGCCCACTTGGTCCCTCCTGACTCCACCTTAATTTCTATCCTGATTCCATCCCCTGTCTCCCCTGGGTCACAAGCTCAACCCTCGCCCTGTTCACTCTTGACCTCACCCCTGAATCTCCCTCACCTCTCTCTAAATTAGACTCTTATTCAGTTGTTAGTCACTACCCCATTCATTCCCTCCAACACCCTCACCCAGGCCCTATCCACTTCTGTCACATTTTATTTAGCCCTGACCACCTCTTACACATTGCCTCTTGATTTAGTTGCCCCTGGCACTGCTCTAGTCCTGGTCTGCTCCTCCTTTTCAACCCTGTCCCAAACACCTCTGTCCCTGAGACACTGCTCTAGCCTCAACTCACACACATGACACTCATACTAAGGTTTGACTCTCCCTGACTCCCAGCCTTGTCTGCTCCAGAGAGGCCTTGCAGCTGGAGTCTGCCCCCAGAGAGGCCTTGAAGCCAGAGTCTGCCCCCAGAGAGGCCTTGCAGCCAGAGTCTGCCCCCAGAGGCCTTGCAGCTGGAGTCTGTCCCCAGAGAGGCCTTGCAGCTGGAGTCTGCCCCCAGAGAGGCCTTGAATCCTCTTTCTGTCCATGTGTCTGTTCCTCCAGAGGCCACAAAGCCTTTGTCTGTTTCTCCAGAAGCTACAAAACCTGTGTCTGTTCCCTGAGAGGCCACAAAACCTGTGTCTGTTCCCTGAGAGACCACAAAACCTGTGTCTGTTCCCTGAGAGACCACAGGACCCCAGTCTGCTCCCTAGTCCCCCCATGCCACAGGACCTCCCAGTGTCTGCCCCTTGGTCCACAGGACTCAGTCTGCTCCCCTGGTCCATCACAGGACCCCCAGTCTGCTCCCCTGGTCCCCCCACAGACCCCCCAGTCTGCTCCCCGGTCCATCATACAGAACCCCGTCTGCTCCCCCTGTCCCCTGCTTTTGCCTGAAGTCCTAGTCCTGTGCCCCAGGGACATTTCTTTTTCTGGAGATCCTGGGTTTTACATTGGTATGCTAGGAGGCATGCTTTAGATAGAGGAGTACTGTCGAGCATCCTGATTTGGCTGAGAGTACCTCAAGTCTGCATAACGCCAGCAAATGCCACCTCATTTAGTTTGTTTAGTGTATTTAGTTCTGTCTTTGTGCCCCCTGTCTGTTCAGAAAACTCTTGTCCTGCCTTCCCATTGTGTCCCATTGGTTAGTCAGTGTTAGTTAGTTATCACACCTGGGTTGGTTCATGTTTGGTTCAGCCCCTTTTCCAATTAGTTTACCCCTTTATTGTTTGATTTGGCTTGTTTAATGTTTGTTTTCTGATAGGTCGTCCTGGTTCAATTAATCCTGTTCCTCATTATTTTCTCCTATATAGGTTTGAGTCTTCTCATTGTTTCCTGTCTGTCCAACCTAACCATAACCCCCCCATGTCGCCGTGTTACAGGTTTTTTCAACGAAGAAGTTTTGTTTGTGGCCCTCGTGCCCATTTTATCTTCCATTTTTCCAATAAAGGCTTGCAACTTGACCTCGCTTTACTGTCATGCCCACCCAGGCCGTGATAGTACTGCCTCTACACACACTGTAAGTTTGATTTAAAAATGGCCAATTGTGGGTGCAGTATTCACCATTTAATGTCAGAAATTGTGCCTTAAAACAAGATATTTAAATTTCTCCCCTACTTCTACTTTACAGTAGGGGATATTTGAAGACCAGGTGGAACTGCTAGTGGTTCCTGATCCGCCATGTTTCGTCAAAAAGTTATCAGCGTTTTGATGGTTCGCTAGCAGCGTTAAGTGCTCACGGTTTTCATGTGAGGTGAACATCGCCGTATGCTCTACGTGCCAGTTCCGGCGGGGGGGTGTGTGGACAGCAGCAGCTCATTTGCGTTTAGGAATACTTCAATGACAAACAGTCTGTTCTGAAAGGACTGAAGTAGAGGGGTGCAAGCAGGCAAAAAATGTCTTGAATCTGAAAGGTATTTTTTAGTAAACTACTGAGACATGCTTAGTGGAGCCTATGGATCTGTTTCTGCAACTTTGTTGAAAAAAATTATAAATGGGATCTTTAATTACAGAGCTCAGGGGGTATATCTTAGAAGGTTCAGGAAGTAGTTTATTAATTACTCCTGCAATACGTTAATCATAATAAGGAAGTTTATTGCGCAGCAGTTGGACTGCAGGAGAAAATTTATCTTCTGCTCATAATATAATATACTGTCCTTTTTTGAATAATACTGTCAATTTACTGAACAATTAATTTTTAATATTGTATATGCACTGTATATTATGTTTTAGTTGCAGCTGTCTGAAACTTTTTAAAATTGTTAATTGTAGCAGAAATATTCATAAAGCAAATAATAATACAACAGATTCATTATTTAGACATTCTACATTAGTCTCACATACCAAAATGAATAACTCTGCATTAATAACAAAACATAAGTTAATGTTGAACTGGTTTGTTTTATACCTGCAAATGACTGAAATTTCATTGCCACTTTCGATTACATCTCCTTCGGTACAAAAAATGCTCTACCAAAGAAAACCATGATTGCCCATATTTAATCGATAGCTGCTGTAGCTTCTATACATACAAGATCATCAAGATTCAAGATTCAAGATTCTTTATTTGTCATACGCAAGTTATAAGCAGGTACAACATGCAGTGAAATGTATCCCATCCATTTTTAACTGTGCCAGACAAGAAGAAAACAAAACAGACGCACACAACCTACAGAGCACATAAATACTAACTTAAATACGGAGGTTGGGGGTAGCAGGACAAAAAAATAAACTATATAATTATATTATATAATATGAATATAAATACATGCAGAGTTTTAACATGAGATTGTAAAATAAAGCTAGGACAGACAGGCAATGATGATTTTTAAAGTGCCAAGGCAACTGCAGCATTGTAGGTAGCAGAGCAGAGCATGTGATTTAAATGTGGTAAGCAGTATAAGTGATTATCAAGCAATTGAGGTTTTTACACTACAGTCAGACAGTATATAAGTTATCGTAACAATATGGACGTATATATTACAGCATATAAATAACATGGACATTTACAGTCTAAGTTATTGTAACAGTATGAGGTATGTATTAGCATATAGCTAAATATGGACATTTATAGTCTAAGGCCACAACAGTATGAGGTATGTATAAAGTATATAATAACATGGACATTTACAGTGTAAGTTATTGTAACAATATGAGGTATGTATTAGCAGCATGTGGGTCATCATGGAAGCTTACACTATAAGTTATTGTAACAACCAGGTATGTATTACAGGATAATAAGAGAAACAGCCTTAGAAAGGCATGCTGTCCTGGTTTAGAAAATGGATGGCCTGGAGGATAGAAAAAAATCCTCCTGAGTCTCTGTTTTGGCCATGATGAGGCGGAACCTTCTGCCTGATTGCAGAAGGTGAAAAAGTCTGTTTCCTAAAGAGAGATGAGTCTTATAATCCTGATTGCCCTGTTCCTAAGATTCCCTGGAATAAGTGTCCTGGTGAAGGGAGAGCTGATAAAGCAGCGCCCCGCCGTTCCCGGATCACTCTCTGGAGGGCTTTCTGGTCCTGAACGAGTTGTTCCCTGCATTCAGAACAGAATGTTCTGAGTAATGATGCTTCCACAGCGCCCAGAGAAAGCTTAGAACAGCAGGGGAAACTCAAAACTTTCGCAAGAGCTTCCCAAGGTGGTACAGACGCTTGCTTTGCTTGACTTAAAACATTGATATGTTCAGCCTATG
Source organism: Distichodus sexfasciatus (assembly GCA_032718565.1). Taxonomy (NCBI): domain Eukaryota; kingdom Metazoa; phylum Chordata; class Actinopteri; order Characiformes; family Distichodontidae; genus Distichodus; species Distichodus sexfasciatus. The sequence goes on along the minus strand of JAVGVS010000103.1, from coordinate 232,712 downwards.
TCAGGTCTCTCAGAGATGTGTGCAAAATGCCAAGGTATTTGAAGAACACACCTTTTCCACCGGAGCAACTCTGATGGTGAGGGGTCTATGCGCAGTTGCGCTTGTCTCCGGCTGAAAGTCCACTACCAGCCTTCGGCCTGCTGACGCCTCAGCTGAGTGGCAGTTTTCCTGACACCAGAGTGCACAGGCTCTCCACCCCGCCCACGAGGCCGCCTCATCATTGTTGGAGATTAACCCCAACACCACTGTGTTGCCCGCAAACTTGGACAATGTTGTTGAGCCGCGAGAGCGCCAAGGAACCCAAGTGTATAGTGAGTACAACAGTGGAGAAAGCACACCCTTGAGGAGCTCCTGTGTTGGTGGTGATGCTGCTGGAGACACACCTGCCTGCCCGCACCACCTGAGATCTGCCTGTGAGGATGTCCAGCACCCACGTGCACAAGCGGGTGTTGAGTCCTAGGTCTCTCAGCTTGGTAAACAGTCTATAGGGCACTATTGTGTTGAATGCTGAGCTGAAAGTCGAGAAGAGCACCCTACAATATAGTTACCCTGTTTTTAACCAGTGTGGCTGAGGGAGGCAGGACGGGAGATGGCACTTGCAGATCTTGCTGGAGCGAGGCAAACTGGAGTGGGTCCATGGTGCTGGATGGAGGAGGAGATGATGTGCTGACGCTAAACACCTTCATAACTACTGATGTCAGTGAGGGCTGTAGTCATTCAGGTATGAAGGTTTGTTGTTCTGTGGGGCACGGGACGATGGGTGGATTTTTTTGAAGCAGGTGGGGGACCACGACTTTCGCCAGAGGACTGCTTGAAGATGGAGGAACACACCTGACAGTTGGTCAGCGCAGCAACGCCAGCAGTGGCGCCTCGGAGATGCTGCCTTCTGACCCGCCGCTTTCCCTGGTGTTCACTCCTCCTCAGTGCCGCCGCAGACGCCGCGGTTTCGGGCGCGATGCTGATGACGCTACTGGCCCCCAGTTGCCGCCGCTGGCAGTAGCCGCCTGGCTAACCTTGAAGCGGCATAGAATGCGCTCAGTCGGCGGCAAATGTGGAGTCGGCGCATTGTCTATAGCTTTAAACCGTAATAGTGCGCGGCGTATGCCACAAGCTTCGCGGCGCTCTCTGTTGGAATTGCGACCATTCGCGCTTGAAGTTTCGCTGGCAACCTCGAATCCAGCGGCGGAAAGTTCAGAGGTCACGATAAGCCGCCATATCGCCGCATTGTGGGCAGCAGTCCGGGCGTTTACAGCAGCGCCGACCGATCTATCCACCCACGCTTTGGTTAGAAAAGGTTTTAACTCTCACCGTTGATGACTTCGTCAAGCTTACATACAACAAAGCTAACTGCTACATCCGCAAACTCGTTGATGTCGTCTGCACAGGCTCGGAACATTCCCAGTCCCAGTCTACGTCATCGAGCGCGTCCTGCAGCGTAGCCTCTGATTGGGCAGACCAGCGTTGCACCTCCCTCATGACCGGAGCCTCACGATGAAAGCTTTGTTGATATTCCGGTATGAGTACAAGGCTGAACTGGTGCATTTTGTAGTGCATTTTTAGAGAAACCTCTTCCTTCCCTCATTTGAAGTTTAGCTGTTCCAATGAACAGCATGATTTGTAACCCCACTTTCCAGATTTAGCCATGCTAAGGGTTGCCTGCCATGCTAATCTTTCTGCCCCATTCCTCCTCTTTAGCGTTTATCTCCTGTTCCGACACGCCGCCCTGCTGATGGCAAAGAAGCCTCCTGAATAAAAGTTTCCCCAACAGCTTGTTGTTTTCTTTTTTTCGCTGCTGCGTTTCTGTAGTTGTTGCGTCCTGTTTGTTGTTGTTATTTTCCTTTCCTTTCCCGCATATACAGACGTGTCTTCAACTGGGCTTTTTCATCTGCCCTGCTTGACGTACAGGGAAGGAGTAATCTGTGTGAAATTACTGTGTGAAATTACTTTGGCTTCTGTCCACAGTCAGACTCTGCTCTCTATTCTGAGGTAGTGCACTGATAGAGAGGCAAAAAATGACGAAGAGAGGAATGGAAAAGGAGAAGGAGAGAGAGAGAGAGCTGCACGCCTGTGTTATTTAAAGAGAGATGGCGACGTACTTGACTGTATCCTGCAGGGAGACATCTCATCCATTCAGCTATCGTGGGAGACGTGCCCTGATGAGATCGGTAGTATGCTGAACCCAGCCCTCTGGGCAAGCTCTGGTCAGGCCTTGTATATAATATAAATAGTATAAATAATGTTGTGTTTTGTCACCTGCAAATTTGACAGTGTTACTTGGAATATTGCTTGGCGTCCTTCATGACCTTGTGGGAAATCATTCATATTTTCAAACAACCAAATATACATGGGCGGCATGGTGGCGCAGTGGTTAGAGCTGCTGCCTCACAGCGAGAAGGTCCTGGGTTCGAACCCCGGGGACGGCCGTGGGGCCCTACTGTGTGGAGTTTGCATGCTCTCCCTGTGTTTGCGTGAGTTTTTTCCGGGTGCTCCGGTTTCCTCCCACAGTCCAAAGGCATACGTTATAGGTTAATTGATGACTCTAAATTGGCCCTTAGGGTGTGAATGTCTGTGTGACTGTGTGTGTGTGCCCTGCGGTGTGTTGGTGCCTGCCCTGGGGGGTATTCCATGAAAGTCGCTAAAGAAAGCTCGACTAACCTGAAAAAGTGAGACTTAAACTAGCGCCAACTCCCAATTAAGCCTCAAGTCGTTCCACTACCGCAGTTCAGGCTTTTCCAATCAAGGCTAATTCAAGACAGACTTGCATAGTCTCACTTGGTGCATGCACCCGAGATATTTAAAAAGCCCAAATGAATGGATGGCCGCGAGGTAGATGAAATGACGCGGAACGAGGGCAAAACGAGAGTAGCCTTTTTTTCAAAGGCTACAAACAGCCTAGGCAGAACAAACACTTCTGATGGAGCTATTCGAAGAACACAAAAATGTTATAACAAAAAAAAGGCAATACTTAAGCCATCAATAAAGCCAGAGTGGCCGCTTGGCAGAATACTGCAGACGGACTAAATGCGTAATCATGTAAAATTTGTGCAAATACGCGTATTTGTGACTATAGTGATTTGGTTGTACAGTGATTGAACACTGTCACCTCGCTGCAAGAAAGTTCCCAGTTTGAACCTCCTGGCCATCAGGCCTTTCTCTCTATTGGCTTCAGATGTTTGTTTTACTTTATAGTATAATTTTTTCTACTCTCCATAAAGTACTTTAAATTGCATTTAAAATGCACAAAAAACTATCTTGTCTTTCCATGTTACTAGTAAACTTAAATTGTTGATCTATGTGACTTAGCAGTGGTTTAGAAAATACAATTTAAGCCTATGTGTAGCCCCTATGACTACAAAGACTTTAGGTTGTTAAGTACAGCCCTTCTGACCTAGACATGTTTGATCCCCACTGACCCACTTGCCTATTTATTGACTTGAATATCCATCCTTCACTATTACATCTCAACAGAAGCAATCTCAGTGGAGAGCGAAGAACCTGGCAGCAAGTAAAAACTAAATATAAAAATATCTTTCACAGCGGTAAGTATCTTATGAAAAAATGTCATTTTGATCATAATAGTTTACAAAATTCATAAATATAATTGTAGCCACTAAGAAAATGAGCCAGGCCACTGCTACTGATGGGGGAGCCTCCACCTGAGGACCTCACACCAGCAGAGGACCTTGCACTGAGCTTCAATAAAGAACGGCCTCAGGTGAAAGGAATAGAAGGGAGGATATCAACAGAGATCATTCCCCCAGATGCCCGGGAAAAATATAAGTGTGCATCCTCTAATAGTGATATCTGAAAACTGTTGGTATGCTTGTCTCTGCAGTGAGAGGAGATGTAATATATCTGGCTGATCCCATAGCCATATGAAAGCATGACACTCATGACCCATGTGTAAGTATGTAATGTTTTTTGTTTTAAATAAAGGATAGTGTCTTGCAATTGTTTGTTGCTTCAACAACTGTACTATTCCTCATTTTTCAGTTTGATGGCCCCAGTACATCTAGGGCTGTTGACGAGGAAACTGTGTCAGCAGCAAAGGTGGGCAAAGTTTCTAACTTCATTACTTAAGTGAAAGTACAGATACCACTAGTTAAATGTTACTCCAATACAAGTGAAAGTCGTACAGTCAAATTTTTACTTAAGTTAAAGTACTGAAGTACTTGTTTTAAAAAATATTTAAGTATTAAAAGTACATCTTCTTTCACCGCATTGTTACAGTATTGCCACAACACTTACAGTACCTAATGCCTCTGACTAGCTTGTAGAAGCTGTAGAATAAGGAATTGGTAGAATGTTACAGAATAAAGCACAACTTAAACTGATAAACTTTGGATGTGTTTGCAATCTGAAGAATTTTTTAACAATATACTTTACTGCAGGATTTAACCACAGCACAGTCCCCTTCAGCAAGGAGTGAAGTGAGTAACTCCTACCTATTATTACCAACAACATACTAAGCTTCTTTGTGACCCATTATCTGTTGTCACAGGACAACAGATATGTTGTATACGTGCCATTTATAAAAGAAAGCTGCTCCTGTCTGTTGAAAGGGAGAAGCTAGACTTTACATACAAAAGGCTTGGAGATCAAGAAACTAGAGAAGGATGTATGTTCACACGTATAGCACAAATGTATATGGTTTGAACTGAGTTACACTTTCTGTTCTCTCTCTCCAAAGCTTCACACAATGTCTGATTAATACATATCCTTGAATAAAGACAATTCTCAGCATGTGTGGTTTTTATGTATTTTTTTATTCAGAATGGTGAAGGCATGACCATCACCAGTGGCTATGTGAAATAGGTGTCTCTAAAAAGGTTCCACTCCTTCCATCTATTCCCTCTTCAGGAGGGGGAATGTCCTCCCACTGCTCCTCTGCCATGGGTGTGGGCAGTCTCTCCCGGCGGATGTGGGCAATGTTGTGTAGGACTGCACACGCAACCACAATATTGCATGCACGGTCTGGCCTTACTCTGAGGCCTTTCAGACACCTAAATCTACAGGAGGAAATATGTTAGCCGGAAACGTTGCTCTAAAAGAAATGTGGTGTGTATAAATTTCAAACCTTGACTTTAGTTGGCCAAAGGTCATCTCAATTCGCGTCCTTGTTCTGCTGTGGGCAGTGTTAAATGCCTTCTCTGCCTCAGTTTGAGGTTCTGGGTAAGGAGTTAAAAGGTAAGGCAGGCAGGCATAACCCCTGTTCCCAAGCAGGACTCCATTAAACTCCCCTGTAGAAGAAAGTACATTCCTACAGTTCAAAAGACACCCCCAACATGAAAGTAATGTGTACACAATAGTTTTAAAAAATATTTGCTTGGATGTTAAGATAACTACAGTATATCTCTCATTAGTTTCAATAATATATACTGTATGGGGCGGTTTCCCAGACAGGGATTAAGAATAGTTCTGAACTATATTTCTTTTTCAATGGAAAATCTCCATTCAAAACACTCCGTAATCCAGGACTAGTCTTAATCTCTTTCTGGGAAACCGCCCCTATGGGCCAATTTCCCACTCAAGGATTAAGACTAGTCCTAGACTAGCTTTGAGTTTGAATGATAAATCTCCATTGGTACCACAATTTAGTCCAAGACTAGGCTTAATCCATGAGCAAGAAACCAGCCCTATATGTTCAGTGAAAGTGGTTGCTATAATATTCTCTTGCCTTCTGCAAACTTGTGTGCCAGTGAGGATGCACGGAAGATTCATGGACAGAGCCTGGCCATTTTGCCTCATTAGTAATGAGGCAATTCCTATCACAGATCATCTAAACACAGAGTGGATTCAGTGATACAGCACACTTTGCCTAGCAGAGCATTCGTTCTGTATAAAGTGTTCAGTCCTATTCAGTGCTAAATCCTCCACCTGACAATGTATAGTTTCTCAAAACCTACATATCTGTATATTGAAGCTATGGAAAGATTTCCTGTTCACATAGTCTGCTTCCATTGGTCCAGCTGGGGCCTGGATCCGTACATGGGTGCAATATATAGTACCCAGTACATTTGGGAAACCTGAGGGCGAGGTTTAACTTGACACAGACATATTCCTACCCAATACAGCCTGGAGGCAACTTTGTTCAGAGGTTTTTAACTGTCACATACCTGCTATTGCATAGAAATCCTCTTTGAGCCTCTGTGTTGGCTGATGGCCAGGAAAGGTGACAAAGATGTCCAGCAACTGCCTCAGAGCAAGGCATACCCTTCTTGTTTCTCTGCATATTGTTGCTTTTCCCAGATGCTCAGCATCACCAACAGTGTAGAGGAATGTCCCACTGGCAAAGAACCGCAGTGCAATACAGATAGACTGCACTGTGGTCAGGTCTTGGCTTCGCCATGTGGATTTGCTGAGGTGTGGTTCAAGCAGGACACATAGGTACTCCATGCTGCTTAAATAGGCCTGACCTTAATTAACTAATGACGAATAGGCTTGACCTTAATTTGAACTTTATTATTTTAAATAGTGTTTTGTGCTGTAATTATGTTATTATTATTGTATATTTTTCATTTGTTGCATTTATTGTTTGACAATTGCAATACTATGAGTATTTAATATTTTAATACAATGAAAATGATGACTGTTATAGTCTTTTTTTTCCTAAATGTGTAGTCATAGCGCGGGAATTCTCATGACGGAATGATCTCTCGGGAATCCGTTTCCACACGGCCCACATTCTTTGAGACAAAGCTAGGCTAAGCGAGAACTTGGACCAGACTTGTTCTCCTGTGTAAGTTACCAGGGTAACACAGCGGCGATTCATTTAAACCGCGTTGATGGAACGGAACTCCCACTTAACTAAGTGAGACTTGTCGAAATAAGCCAGACTTTCCCTTAATCCTGTTTTATGGAATACCCCCCAGGACTGGTCCCCGCCTTGCGCCCAAAGGTTGCCGGGATAGGCTGCGGTCCCCCCGCGAACCCAGTTGGGGTTACAGTGGTTTGGAAAATGAATGAATGAATGATATACATTCATACCACCATTTTCTTATATGTTTGTCTTTCTAGGATTTGTTATATATGGAAAAATTACAGTTTTTCTCAATTGCTTAGATGCTGCAGTCAACTCAAACTCCACATTTTCAAATCAGTTAACACACAGGCCTAAACAGAAGCACTCTGGTCACACTTACACATTTTGTTTGCAAAAGGCTCTAACAGTGCCCAAACAGTTAAAACATGCAACAAAAGCTGTATTGCCTTTAAACAACACAACTTGCAGCCAAAAGTATGCACTCTTACAATCAATCATTACACAATGGACAACAAAATATAAAATACAGAAATCAGTGTTAAACACTGCAGCTTTGCTTGCAATTGTGCTTGCCTACATTCCTGTGCCATTTGATGACTTTTTACATATAGGGTATGTGCCAAATTTACCTTCTTGTAAAGAATTAGATTCCATGCCATTCTTTTTCCAAACTGTAGCTAAAAACTGAAATACTGTAAATTCTACAAAAATGAAACCAAAATAAAACCAATTGGAATACAACAAATGAGTTCAAATAGCCACTATGGATATTTGCTCACGACAACAGGGCCACATGTTCTCGTCCACATCACATACTTTATCTATATAAAGCAACAAAGACTGACTGCAGATTTAATATTTGTGTGAAAGAGGGTCAACCAGGTGTTTGGTGATTTCATTATAATAGACTTAGTGTCTAATAGCTGGGAATAGATTATTCTTGTTTGCTTACCATACTTAAAACAATGGAGTTTGAGCTGTTAAATGACATCTCTGTTAACTGGTTTGCAAAAGGGTGTAAAAAATGTGTGAAGCCAATGAAAAAGTGTTAACACATGTACATCAGGTCTGCTGAGAAGGTGATGATAAAGACCAAGAGAATCCCAGTTTCTTTAAGCAGGTCTAAGCAGAAAAACTGTTATCCATCGCCAAGTCAGTTAGACTTCAGGGGCAAAATATTGCCATGGAAAAAAAAACTTTTACTGAATTCTGGTGAATGCTACTCTATGATTGCCAAAAGCAAATATTATAGCATTTTGTGAAGTAAGGTCATTTGTAGAAATCCCATGTCAGTTTTAGCTTAGTTAATGAAACTGAGAGACACTATGCTTTTTATGCTATTTGTATAATTTCAACACATTTGAAAATGATTTTTTTTAGGAAGGCTAAACATCATGGTGTGGGTAATGACAGGCAAGGATGACAAGGATGTGGCCCTTAATAAACAACACAGTCTGAAAAACCAGTCCAAAAGCGGGGTAAAGACAAAACATCAAAAAATCCAGACATCAAAACTAGGGATGACGAGATGGCACGGCTTGATCCCAAGTCAGACTGGGTTAAATAAAGCAAAGGTAACGAGACACAGGTGAAAACCATAATGACAGTGGGAGCAATCTAAACAGGGAGTGAACTACTAGGGAGGGAGCATGGAGTGAACACTACAAAATCGAAAGAAGGGAGAGAGCTAAATGGGGAGTGAAGTACTAGTAGGGGGGCACGAAGTGAACACAGAACACCTGGGAACATACCAAAAGGAGCCGAGAATAAAGACATACGTACAACCTCAGGCTCAGTAATCGGGGAATTGGGAATGGTGGACAAGGGTGATGCGGCCGTGGCACTAAAATAAAACAATCTTAAAAGGGTTTTGTTTATGAGGTTGTTTTTTGGCCAAAACTGAAAAATTTATTTAAGCTAGTTTTATTGTTAATTAATTTATAGTTTTAGAATGTTTTATTAGAGTATTTTTATATTACAAATCCTAGAGAGTAATGTTCATAAATAGCAGGAATCTATCTAGGAGGTAATTCTAAGAAGTAATACTGAGTCTGCACAAATGTGAGGCCCAACACTACAATCTGTTTTATTTTGTCCACTGCATTATTTTCTCCCCAACTAAGAGGCACAATGAAATGGAGGTGAAATTTTAACACTTAAATGGCATCTTACTTAATTCCTCAAAATGCATGCTTAGAAAATCCTTTTTGATAAAACTGGTTTCATGAAATGATAGTGTCACTCTTTAAGTATAAGCAACTATTACAATATGATTCTGCCATGGGTCATTTTATGGCACATGTGCTATGGGCATGGTGTCATAAAGACATGACACTGAAATGGCCTTTCTCAAAAAAAGAAAAGAAAAAAGCATTAATAACACTACTGCCATTTTCTTAAAAAGCGTCAGTTTATATTCTTCTTTTCCTCACCCCACAATATTGTTGAGTCAAGGTCAAATATGGAGTGCCATAAGGTTCAGTTTTAGGTCCCTTGCCATTTTCGCTACCTTTAGGCTCAGTTATTCATAAGCATGGAGTTAGATTTCATTGTTTTGTGAATGATACACAATTATATATATATATCAGCTAAACAAGAAGACAGACAGCCACCCCAGAAAATGGAAGAATATTTAATTGACGGGCAACATGGCGGTGCAGTGGTTAGCACTGCCGCCTCACACCAAGAAGGTCCTGGGTTCAAACCCTGATGCTCTGGCTGTATAGGTTAATTGGTGACTCTAAATTGGCCCTGTAAGGTTAGAGTGTGTGTGCCCTGTGGTGTGTCAGTGCCTGTCCAGGGTTGGTCTATGCTGGGAACTTACAGTCACAAGGCGGGGACCAACCCAGGTTGCCCCCAGTTGGGATTCAGCCATTCAGATAACATATGAATGAAGGTTTAATTGACATCAAAAAGTGGATGTCAAATTCCTCCAGTTAAATCTAGACAAGACAGAGGTTCTTCTTACTGGCACTAAAGCCACCAAAAGTTAACTGTCTGACATAATGGTCAGTCTTGATGGATTGTTCATTACACAAAGTACTGTTGTTAAAAACCTTGGTGTTACTTTAGACTCCGATCTTTCATTTGATGTACATGCTTTTAACATTAGTCGCACCGCCTTCTTTCTTCTTCTTGCATAATATGACCAAACTAATAAACATGCTATCCTTCCAAGATGCAGAGAAATTGGTTCATGTGTTTATTACCTCCATGCTCGATTACTGTAATGTCTTATTTTCCCATTGTCCAAAAAGGTCAGTAAAAAATTTTCAGTTAGTTCAGAATGCAGTAGCCAGAGCCCTCGCTAAAACTAAAAAATATGATCATATCAGCCCAGTTCTATCTTCACCCCACTGGTTGCCAGTTAAATTTCGTGTCAATTATGAAAAACTACTCTTAACTTATAAAGCTCTCAATGGCTTTGCACCACAATAATGAGTGACAAACTACAGTCCCATTCGTATGTTTGAACTCAGAGTTCCTCTGACTTCACTTCTGTAAAAATGATTAATTAATGATAAATCTTCAAGTAATTTTTGTGTATTAAATGTTCATGCACCTGGTCGCCCCCAGAAGAGGTTGGGTTCCCCTTCTGAGTTTTGGTTTCTCTCAATGTTTCTTCCTACTAGAAGTATTTTTTCCTTGCCACTGTTGCCTCAGGCTGGCTTGTTAGGGATTTGGGCCAGTTATATGAAAAGTGCTTTGTGACAATGACTGTTGTTAAGAGTGCTATATAAATAAAATAAAATTGAATTTAATTGAATATTTTATTCTGATTAACTGATTGATCTGTTGCAGGTCTAGTTGTTTAAAAAACACTGGCAGGCATGTGAGTAAAAACCCTCAGTAAAGTAAAAAAGACCTAACCTGTAGGAAATTAGTTGCTACAAAATTACACCTAAGTTTGAAAAAATATATATGTTATGGTAGCACTGAAAGACACAGACCAAGTTCCACATTAAAGATTTTATCCTTTAAGTCACACTCCGATTCATAACTATTTTGGCACATAGACTTTTCTTCTAAATGTTACAAAACATGTACAGATCAAAGTTCAGTATATTTAAAATGTTGGTACCCTTATTGTGGGATACCTGCCTAGGGACCCCTATTTTCAAATCCAGTTGCTTCTGTCAGAACTAACTAGCACTGGGGCCTCGGGCATGGCTCTAATACCCAACTTGTTCCAAATAGACTGCACTTGTAATAAGGAAAAGGAAGTCATTTTGGATAAGAGCATGTACATTTTGTAAATGTAAATTTAAATGACAAATAATAGGAGTATGTAAAATAGTCTGTTAATATAGTTCATAGTTTAATAGTTTTTAAAAGCTTTGATTCCTAACTATTTTCCCAACTTTATCAAATAATATAAAGCAGTGTATAATTAGGAAAAACAAGAGTTCAGCAATGAAACTAAGAATAGATTTATTTAACAAAAGAATAATTTAAAAAAATGAAAACCTGATTGTCTTCTTGTCTTGTAAGTGGATGAGTATGTTACCAACTCCAAAATAACACACAACCCTCTTAGCATTTACTTTGTTACTATGGAATTTCTTTCCATCACACTGCTATATATGCTCGGGGACTGGACTAACACACACACACACATACACACACACTTTTTTATTGTTATGTTACATTTACAGTTAAGCTTGTAGGCATGACTGCATATGGCCATGTCAATTTGATCAATATTAGAAGTGCACCTTTTGCCTCTCATACTGTGTATACATCAATATATGTTTGTCTACAGTAAATACAGTTAATGCATTAAATCATGAAAATAGAACATACTTTGCAATTATATCAATTGTATTCCTTGTCCAGCATCTCCACCATTTATACATAAATATACAAGTGTGCTTTAGGTTTAGATAAGGTTTAGATAATCTTGTGTTAGTTTTGTATAAGACACCTCTGTGTCTGTTTTATGTGGTGTCATGGTGCTGGAGGAATGTGCAGATTTTTGAGTGTGTATTTCATTCTCAATCTGGAGTCATTACTGTGCAAAAGCAACACTGATGATTTGAGGACTTGTGAACACACTGTTATGAAAGGGATTATTAAGTATTAAGTCCCATCTTCAAAAATATGATTTGTGGGCTTAATATGGGGGCAAAAAACAACTTCAAATTTGTCTGCACATTGAGTCTAAAGTGAGTAAGCTTGCAGAAAAGGCTCACTTTTAAGACCCTTCAGCCATGAAATGGAAGAAACTCAAGTGAAAGAGACAAGCCTTGGATTTGCATTCTATATCATATGTGCTGAATATTTCATATAGCCGAGCGTTTTTGGCATTAGTCGTAGAGGATATTGGAGGGAGCCTGCCTTTGTAATAGTCATTATGGTCTCCCACTGAGACCTGGCATGGGATTTCAGTTAAAAAGGTTTGCCTAAATTTGAAGTGTCAGATCGCATTAGGGTGTATTACTGTACGTCATCATTTATATGGAATTATGTCCAGGAATATTATAGATTATCACATGCAGGCCAATGCAAATGACATAATGAAAAGAATAACAATGGCATGGCAATCTTCATACAGCCCAGCACTTTGAATAGAAATTATTCATAAAGTTATTATTAAGCTGGTGCTAAATTGTGTATAAAGGTTTTGCAATTAAACCCATTAAATAAAGAGTGATGGCAATCTCCATCAAAGCCTTTGCTTTAGAGGATCTCCGAGTTAATTTGTCAGTACTTCTAGACAACTGTGGCTATTGGCAAACATTTGAAGTGAATAAAAAGTCATACAGCTGTCCACAAGTCTTAGATTTACACAAACACTCACACCCACTGCAGCGTTTAAGTAGCCTTGGCAATTTGTGATTTAAAGGAAAACAGAAGGAAGAGGAAAAAAGAAAGGAAATTAAACTCTCGGACCTGCCGTGTTTTTCCTAGGATTTTCTTCACCTCAATTAAGGGAGGACACAGCTTCATGGACATCCCCCCTGCCCAGCGGCCTGTGCCATCATAATTTCACTCCAAAGAAATGGAAACAGTTTTTTTTTCAAACCAGGAGTTTGAGGGAACACAAGTTAATAGAGCTGCTATAAGATGGTGGAGATTTTCTGCAAGGTTTTACTCTGCAATCCAATTTAGAGTTTTAATTGAAGTCTTTTGCAAAGTACACATCTAACTTGGTGGAAAATAGAAAATTAATTTGTCTGTATTCCCCCTGAATTGCTGGGGTAGAAAAATTAATACAATTACAGTCCTGGAATTTCTAAGCGACTATGACATGACTTTTAACTGCATGCAGTTTACTGACGATTCTTGTTTGGTGCTATATTGTATGCATTTATCATAACCCTGGAGCATGTGCTATGGATTAATCCATTAATTAGCATGCATAAACACGATAAATATAGGAGTACCAAAAACTATTACCATGCATGGCAGGCCAGCAATTTCATTATTCTTTCTGATGTACAATGTTTCATTTCACACCAAAGTTGTTACATATGAGTTCTCAAGCAGGTGTCTCCAGTCCTCCAGGGCCAGTTTCATTGCCAACAACTCCCTGTCCCCCACACCATAGTTCCTTTCAGCAGGGAAGTTTCCTTGAAAAAAAGGTGCAAGGGTGGAGTTTCTGAGGGTTGCCTTGTCACTGTGAGAGTACACCCCCAACTCCAACTTCGGATGCATTGTCCACTTCAAATGGCAATTCAGGATCTGGGTGACAGAGAACAGGGGCCGAGCAAAAAGCTTCCTTGAGGGACTTGAAGGCCTGGGTGGCCAGTGGGTTCCATGTCAACTCTTGCTGTCACTCTTGAGTAGTGCAGTTAGGGGGGGTCACCTTCTCGCTGAAGTTACAAATGAACTGCTGATAATAGTTGGCGAAGCCAATGGAATGGAATGAGTGGAAGGGGGTACCGGAATTTAACGGTGACTTTGTTCAGGGTGCGGTAATCAATACAAGGACGGAGACCTCCATCTTTCTTCTCCATGAAAAAGAACCCCGAAGCAGCAGGGGAAGTAGAGGGCTGGATAATACTTTTCTCCAGGGCTTCTTCAATGTAGCTATTCATAGCTTGGGTTTTGGGTGGTGACAAGGGGTATGCTTGGCTTTGTGGAAGAGGAGCATCAGGTAGGAGATCGATGGCACAGTCGCAGGAACAATGCGGTGGGAGACCAGGGTCTTGCGGGGAGAGGAAGACATCGAGGTAGTCAGCAAAGGCAGATGGAATATGGGTAAGAGCGGGTTCCATGGGACTCTCAATGGATGTGGTTTGCACTGGAAGCGAGAGGCAGTGTTCAAAGCAACGAGAACCCCAGGCCACTATTTCTCTGTCAGTCCAGGATATTGCTGGGTCATGAAGGACCAACCAGGGGTGACCTACTACAATGGGGTTGCGAGGAGACTTGAATACAAAAAAGGACAAACTTTCATGGTGTAATGCTCCTATACTGACCCCTAGTGGAGGAGTCTGAAGGGTAATGCAGCCTTTGTCAAGGTGTCTTCCATCTAATCCACTCATGGGTAATGGTGTATGTAGAGGTATGCGTTTTTCTCCCAGTTGTTTTGCCAGTTTTTGGTCGATGAAGTTTCCAGCTGCTCCGGAATCCACCAGCGCAGAGATGGTGCAGGAAAAGGAGCCGAGTGAAAGGCGGATGGGGATGGTGAATTGTTGAGCCGTAAAGATGAGGGAATTAGATATCCTCTTTTCTGGTCGGATGGATAGGACAAGTTGAAATTAAATGTCCTGGTTCACCATAATAGAGATAAAGGTGAGCCTGGAGCCATCTCTGTCTTTCTGAAGCTGATAGAGGGGCATGCCCAATTTGCATAGGCTCCACCTCCAGTTGCTGACAGGGAGGAGGAAGAGGCGTGGCCATGGACGTTCGAACTGACGGCGGTGTTGGAGAAGCTGATCCACAGTAATGGCGGTCTGGATGTATTGTTCCAAGTCGGTGATATCGCCACGATACGTGAGTTCTGCCTGCAGCTCTCGATTTAGTCTGCGTCGGAAAATGGTGAGGAGAGCCACGGCACTCCATCCGCTCCCGGCCGCGAGTGTACGGAACTGAAGGGCGAAATTGGCGGCCGTACCGGACCCTTGTTGGAGATCATAGAGCTGGTTGTGGACAGATTTACCCGATGGAGGATGATCAAAGACTCGGCGGAATGCGGAGACAAACATTTCATGGTGGTCAAGGACGGGGCTCTGGGACACCCAAAGTGCTGTGGCCCATTCGCGTGCTTTGCCGGTGAGTAGAGAAATTCTAAAATGTACCTTGTCACGTTCGCCGCAAAATTTTAATGGCTGGTGATCGACGTACAGTGCGCATTGCACAAGAAAGCCTTTGCACTGGCTGGCCTCGCCTCCATACGAGCGTGGGATTGTGGGCATTAGCTCGTTAGCATTAGCGGTTGCGGTTCCAGCCCCGGATGGTGGATTTGGCGTCGTCGGGGTGAGAGACGCCATGGCGCGGGCTTGTTCAGCCAGGAGCTGCTGGAACTCCGCTGGGTCCATTGTAACGGCAAAGTATTCTGTAACAACTGGCAGGTGAACCCAAACGCAGAGTCTACAGAACCAGGTCGAGACAAGGTAGATTGATGATTCAAAAATGATTAGATCCCAAAAACAAAACAAGATGATATATCCAGAATATTGATTTTCCTATATAATAATTATAAAAACTCAGGGCTCCAGACACCCAACATGAGACCCCACCACTGAATGGAGAGATCTCAAAACCATCCACTAAAAGAGGTCGAACACAAGCCGGGCAAGACCAGGTCCTGTTGGTCCACTACTCAAGAGAGAGATCACCCACCCCTGCCAGGCCCACCCACAACATCCCATGATCTATCCTAAAACCACACAGCCGCCCCCTCACCGCCTACACGAGGCCAGAGACAGAGAGATGGGGGCCACTATAGTGCATTAAAATTTGTGGGATGCAGTTAAGAGGAGAGGGTCCCCACTGCTGGCAGACAGTGGAGTCTCCCATCCCCCTTCCTGACCCACAGTGTCCTAGTGAATGTGGACTGTGAGGATGACCAGGGTGCATTAAAATTGGGGGAGCTGTCCAGGCATGGTAATCCCACTGCTGGTGGACAGCAGAGTGCCCCCCCTCGCCCCCCAAGGCCCTAGTGTCATGTTGTGTCTAATATGCAGAAAATTGAGGGCAGGGTTCAGTGTTCCTTGGCATCACCTCATAGCCCCTGTGGTGGTGGGAAGGAGTGCTGTGCAACAGGGGGAGGAGAGGTCTCGCACCGAGCACCCCCGCCACCAGAAAAATTAACATATATTGCATGCTTTTGGACTGTGGGATGAAACCGGAGCACCCAGAGAAACCTACACAAACATTGGGAGAGCATGCAACTCACACAGAAAGGCCCTATGCCTGACCCCGAGACCGAACCCAGGACCTTCGCGCAGTGAAGCTGCAGCGCTTAAGCACTTGAATTCACTGTGCTGCCCTTTTTAAAATGAATATTGTGACTGAATATTGCAAAAACATTGTACTCAATTTCAACCGGACAACTTGGTCATGACACACACACACACACACACACACACTTACTCTCATTTCTGTATCTTTGCTAATAGTAAAAAACATGGTTTTTGCATGGCTCCTGTTCCTTGTTTTGGACTATGTCTACCTGGAGCAGTTGGTAGTATAACAGGAGTTGGGGTTGACTCCACTGCTGGACCGGCTCCCTGCTTGCTGGTGGGTCTGGGTGCATGGTGATCGGCCTCTATTCTGCGCCTGCTGGGGTGCTCCCCCTAATGTCGGGCTGTTGGCGGCATCCTCGACACTGCTGGGCTCTCTGCCCGCTGTACAGTGACGTGGTATGGGATCTAATTGAGCCAGTCGATCTGGCCTGGTGGCGGGGGTGCTCGGTGTGAGACCTCTCCAACCCCTGTTGCACAGCACTCCTTCCCACACCACACGAGGGCTATGAGGGGCAGTGCCAAGGAACACTGAGACACTGCCCCTCAATTTTTACTTGCATATTAGACACAACATGACATTAGGGCCTTGGGGGCGACGGGGGCACTCTGCTGTCCACCAGCAGTGGAATGGCCATGGCTGGACAGCTCCCCCAATTTTAATGCACCCTGGTCATCCTCACAGTCCACATTCACTAGGACACTGTAGGTCAGGAAGGGGGATGGGGAGACTCCACTGTCTGCCAGCAGTGGGGACCCTCTCCTCCTAACTGCATCCACAAATTTTAATGAGTCCACAACATCCATCCCCAAGCACTGCTTCCTGAGCTATGCATGTCAGCTGCCCACTGCTCCCTAACGGAAGGGTCAAATGCAGAGATCACATTTTGTTGTGGTGCACTGTGTGGTGTGGTGTGGTGTGTTCACAATGACAATCACTCACTTATATTTACTTAAACGTTGCCTGTGAGTTTTACCTTAAATAAATGAAAATGCACTGCATTCCAAAAATTCTACAAACCTAAAATCCCCATTTCTATTATATACAAATGTTAGAAATCCACATTTGTAGCTATTATACCTCCTTTTAAAAAGAATAGAATCATTTTATCGAAAAGAAAGAAAAATAACAACGGTGATTGGAGTCTTGCTGCAACTCTGTTCCGGGCTTACAAACTTAGTTACATAATCAGAGCATAGTCATTTGGTTTGGGAAGCCATGTTTTTAGAGTTATGTAAGACATCTCACGTCTTCTGAAGACTGGAATTTTTTTGGTTTAATGTGTGTCACCCAGAGAATTTTCTCTATGAAATCTGTTGGAAATTTCTTGATTTATCTCATTTCTTGATTCAACATTCCAACCTGTCTCACATACTACAATGTACCAGAATTTATCAGAAGTAAATACCTGTATACTCATTAAGCCCAAGTGTTAACTTTTCATTGGTTAGAATAATCCAAGATTTTTTGTGGATTCGTGCTTTTGTCCACTTTGAGAACTTAGATGCAATTCTTGTCTATTGTGTAAGTAGTTGCCAGTGATTGCTTGGTCTCACATGGATGTCTGCTTATGTCTATTTGGTGTTCTACAGCAGTCACTAAGCATTCAGTACAGTCCCTTAGATACATATCAGTCATCAAGGTTAGTTAAGTCATATATACATGGCAACTCACAAAAGGAAATATCGCCTAAGTCCCCTGGTCACATAGCATTTGCAGGAGTCCCTGCACTAATAGGCAGTCCCAATCTCTCCAACATGTGTCTGCTCATGTGATAAAACTTACAAGACTGTTCAAACCTCTCACTAACATGTTAGCAACAAAGACCTTTAGTAGGTTAGCATTAATAACAATGTATAAAATAAGTAAATATGTAAATCAGCAAAAATCCTACAGAATGGAGAGTTGGAAAGGAAAGTTAGACTATATTCAATTCCAGTAGGAGATAACAGTCAATCTTGAGATATTTTATAAACTAAATTAGAATAATATGAGCAATTTAGATAAATATGCAAAGATCTTATCAATATATTATTAGCTATACTATAACTTAAGCTTGCATTATACAGTATGTTTGATGGATTTGTCATATAGGAGAACATTTCATTCATGCATTATCTGAACCACTTAATTCCTATTGAGATTGCAGGGACTGGAGCCTATTCCTGGACTACTGGTGCGAGGCGGTCCCCAACCCTGGGTGGGCATCAACACACTGCAGGGAACACACAAACATGCCTATGGGACAATTTGGAGTCACCAATCAACCTATAGGGCATGCTTTTGGACTGTGGGATGAGAAAACACATGCAAACAACTCCACAAGTAAACACTCAACGGCCAACCCGAGGATCAAACCAAGGCCCTTCTTGCTGTGAGGTGACAGCACTAACCAAGGCACCACCATGTCTCTCGAGAAGACATTTACACAGGATAATTATGAATAATTACATTTCCACTTTAAATAAGTCAATCTAGAGAATTTTTCTGAACTTTCACAGACTCTTGCCACTAGTGTTTTAATATTGGTTTAAGACTTTTCCTATATTTCTTCCAAATGACTCACAGTTTCTTTTAATCCTGTTTATGTAACTTTGCCATAAAGTTGTGCCCAGAAGAGTACAGCTTTAACACTAGAGACTTGACTCCTGCCAAAGTTTCCTCCTTATGCCATTTCAAGGGAGACTTTTTTCTTGCCACTGTTGCCCCAGGCTTGCTCATTAACTACGCGAGTCTGAATCAGAGAAAAGCTGCTTTGTGCCTACTGTGCAAAACGCTATACAAATGAATTGAGTAACATAATGACTCGGATTTTGAGCTGACACTTCTGTGTGCTCGTTTCATTTTTGCTACAACAATCACTACATTTTCCTCTATAATAGGGTTGCTTTTGGGAGTCGGAGGATGAGCACGGCTGTTTTGTTCCATTGAACTTAAGTGGACGATTAAGTGGGGCTATAACAGGGGAATAACTAATGCTTTTTAGTTGTTGAACTTGTTTAACATTGATTTAAAAGTGCTGTTGGTGGGGGAAGAATGTTGGAAATCCACTTTTACAGAGAGGCATGTTTCTGCCTTCATCTTTGAGTTGACACTCAATGTTTATTGCTCCCATTTTATTAGGCCTTGCTTTTAGTAGAATCATTTCTTGGGCAACTATTAATGACTTTTTATCTGTTAACTATTATATAGATTTAGTTGATTTAATCAATGGATTTGAATCTCATTGACCTTTTCATTGACATTCATTTTGTTACTAATGAGAATGCAGTTTTATCTTTGCTGGTGGTCCACACTCTAGAAAAGGGCCTGTGAGTCTTCTATCATGTGCAGGGCTACTCCTGTCTCAATTAATACATCATCAAGGCATTATAATTATTGGAGCTGAAGGCAGTTATTGTTGCCTAAATATTACAATCATTTTTGTTTATATCTATAAACAGAAATAGTTATAGTTTTATCATTATTGCATAGTTTTCAACCCTACAATGTTTGATTAGTGAACATTTAATGATGCTTTTTCTTCTGTGACGGTTTAACTGCATAAGCGGAGAATTAGTGACAATTCGTCTTCTGAAAGCAACAAACTTCTTTCAGTGGTGTAAATATCCTGGATAATTTAGTCACAATGTCAAATCACAAGAGCACCACTGTGGCACATTTGTGTTTGGGGCCAAATTAGAAAGGAGAGCTTACTATATTTGGAGAAATCAATCTGTTGAATTTGCGGAAGAAAGACGTTGGTCAAAAGTGAAAATACGACAAAGCTCCCAAACCACCTGCAGATCCATCATCCCACCCAATATGCTGAATTTAGAAAGACAATCACAGCTGTAGTTCCATCTCAGCAACTGGTTATCACTGAAGCTTTTGGCTGAGTGAATAAAAACAAATATGATGGTACCAGATGCCACACCAGACAGCATAACGTGATATTATTGTCAATACAATACGTGTTGAAAAACAGCATTTAACAGCAAAAGCACGAAGGAGTCACTCATTTAAAATTAAAAAACCTGTAAGAATAGGATTAGTGCATTTGTGTCAGTGATCTGATGAGGATATAACAGAAAGCCAGGCGTTCACAATCTGCCAGTGGCCTGGTTAAGCGGTGGTCAGACTGTTACACGATTCGGACAGGGATCTGATTAGGATATGAACCGAACGCCGAACGCTCACAGTCTGTCAGTGATCTGGTTAGGATATAACAGACTGCTACACGTTAGCCATTAGCCCATGTAGCGTGGTGGTTAACCCAAGTGCGGCTGAGAACGCGAGTAGGTAGGATTGCCACGTGAGTTGTTCTAAGAACTCTCTTACACAAAGAGCTAGGATTCCCACGAGAATCCGCGTTTTAGCAAACACACACTTAATCAGGGAGATTAACCAAATAACTGAAGTACTCACAGTTGAAGCCGAAATGAATCGGAGTTGGGCTGGTAGACTCAATGACTGAGCGACGCGCCGCAAGGAAATGACTCCTTTTATACTTCCTGAACCGCGACCGGCCATTTGCGGGTCCTACTGCCGGTCGCGGGAGGCAGTGTGCGTGACAGTTTGCTTCGACATGGACAGTATAAGAGACAACACCAGAAGTTAGTGGTAGCCAGCGCAACCAGATGCTGTCTGTACAACATGACAACATGTTAATAAAGATACATAAGCTGAATAATGTCATGGCAGACAATACTGCTTCCAGCAGGTTCTGTAGTGCATTGCGTTTACAAATACAACAGGTCAACACTTACATTTCATGCCAGTGAATTTTTCTAGTCAACGTTGATTAATCCTGGCAGCCCTATTGTTTAAATGTTAAAGTCTACTCTGAATTTAACACAAAATCCCCAGTTGCAGCTTGAGGATTTTCATAGCAACTCTCAATTTAAGTTGGATTTTTCAGGTACAAGGAACTGTTTCATACAGTGGTGTGATAATTATTAGAATATTAACCTCTACATAAGCCAGCTCATTTAAACCAATGGCTTTCACATTTGGATTCATTCCAACCGTCTTTCATTCATTTAGTGGTATCTTTCGCAGTTTGTCCTTGAGATAAAATAGTTGTGTACAACGTGATACACAAAAACACAACTTGTTTTATTGCTGCATCACTTGTATAGCAATCCCTTATCAGCCCAAACAATAATGATAAAAAAGATCAGAAATAATGAATTTGTGTTTCACCTGCAAGTGGTTTGTTGCTCTTCCATTCGATAAACTGTAAAATATGAACCGTGTCATATGAATAATGAATATGACATGGTGAATTGATCTTATGTACAAAATGAGATTTTAAATTGCTTTCATGATTGAATAGCTAATTCTGAAGGGATTCAGGCATCTCAAATCTGTCCCGCGGTGTGAGAACTGATGCAAAAGAGATTGGAATCCACGCCTCTCCTCCCACCAGCATGAATCAATGCCTTTAAATGAATATTTCTCCCAGCCAATGAGATGTTTTTTAATGTCTGGGATGGGGAGGAACAGGATCACTTTTCATTTTCCCAGCGTGTACGTTTGTTTGATAAGCTACAAAATGATTTGCTCCCCTCTCCCCCAAGGCAATCAATCATGCTGGATTCAAATATTTGGAAAAGCAGTGTCAACCAAGAACACACTTACTGGGGACAGGTGAGGTTTTGAGGAGATTAAAACACACACACACACACACAGAGAAAAAGAGTTGGACTTGAGTGTGTATGATGCTGATAATCCCTGACTGCAAGCTAAGAAGTCTATCACACTCTCACATACTCCCTCTCTCTCTCTCTCTCTCTCTCTAACACACTCACACTCATTCACTCTCACTCAGTCATACAGCCTCTCTCCCTCATACTCAATTTGTGTCTCTCTTACTCATTCTCTTTCTCATTCACACAAACACACATCTGAGTAAACTTGAGTGAAAACACCCCTGATGGGCCCTGAAAATACATAAAAATTGCTGTTAGCCTCTAACCATTCTCAGAACACACAGATTTCTCCGTCCACCTGACAACCAGTCTCCTCTAGCCTGTCGAAGCCTCCAGAGCTAGCAAAAACAATACTTAAGCAAAATATTTCCCAAAAAGTAAACACCGGGTGATACACAGTACGAAATGCCCTGTGGATAGGAGTTTCATCCAGCGCTACACACAGTTCAATCTGACATGCATCACTCAGGGACTTGAAAGTAATTTCAATATCGAAACCACAACATGAATTCCGTTCATCACCCAGCTACCAGAATAAACATGACCTTCCATAGAGTGGTGAAGTCCCTCGGGTTTCCTAGCTGTCAGGCAAAACTCGGCACTCAGACTGACCGCCAGCAACCGGGCTCTTGCTATGTGGTGCCGTCACTACACAGCATCCCCCCTGCAGACCTGAGGCCTTCACCTTTGGCCACACAGGCAGCTTCGCCAGCGCCACCAGAAAAGGAAAAAAAAAAAAACAGACGAGCACAAAAACACAGCACTCAACACGCCAGGGGCCAAGCAGAATCGCCTGTTTTCCAGGACGGGGTGACAGTCAATTCGATCTCAATTCGGCGTGCGTGAAATTCAATCACAATTTGAATGGAGCTGACTGAAATGGAATTGACCTCGGCTCTGGGAAGAGGCTTCGCCCCAACCACATGCAGGGAGGTGAGGGGAGAGGATGTCATTGCAGAAGAGCAATGGAAAACAGACAGCGACTTTTTCACTAGTACAAACATTTTAAGGCTAAAATGAATAAGCAGCAACATGCTGGCAGATGCGGCACGTCACAGTACAATGTTAATCTCATTCCCCGACTTAGTAAATGACACGCTTACACAGTATGTTTTTACTGTGACACAAAGAACCATTTTTCACAAAAGATAAGCACTTTTAGAAGAGTACTTTACAAAAAGAAGACAAACAGTTTTGCAGATGTTAACCATAATTCTCCACCGCAGAAATCATAGCAGAATGGCTGTTGAATATTAGACTAAAAGATGAATTTTCTTATAGAGATGCTAATGTTCACTATGCACCTTTACGTACACCTTTAATTATAGCGATGATAATTATAAGTCCTGATAGTATGTCTTATTTCTTGCATTTTTATTTAAATAATGTGCTAAAAATAATGGCAAAATAAAATAATTTTATTCATGTCTCAACAAGTCCAGTATACATGGATACACACACTGGCACTAACAATCCTTGTAGAGTAAGCTCATATTCTAATCTAAACATTTCATTAAACACTTATTTACTGAAAATTTGAGGTAGCAGGTAAATCGCTTCTGGTTTTGCTTTGCACCTGCGTGTTTTCTCTTCAGGGACTAGTGCATAGTGCTTCTGGTGTGGTAATCCAAACTTGATACAGTGAACAAAACTCCCTTTTGCTGATAATGTGTCATGTGTCCTTACATTTTGTCAGGGATCTGGTCAGTGTTGTATAGTAACGAAGTAATAATACTTCACTACTGTACTCAAGTATGTTTTGGGAGTATATGCACTTTTTTTTTATTTTGTTAACTTTCACTTTTACTTCACTACATTTCCTAATTTAATTGCATACTTTTACTCCGATAGTGTCGTTATCAAATTAGTTTTGGTGTTTTCTCTGCTGCTCTTAACAAAACAAAACCGCAACAAAAGCTTAAGGAAGCTGACTTGTCATTGGTCTGTGAATCACGTAACGCGATGTGCACACGTATGGTGTTGGTGTTCTGTAAATTCTTAAGGCTTTGAAGACATTGTTTATGTTTCGAGGTGCCAAATAAGCTTCAAAATAAGCTTCATAGTTTAGTTTATTCAAAAATTCTGACTTTTTTTTATACTAGCAATAGCCTACTCCTGTTTAGGGTTTTAAAGCCCCGTTTTTGAAGTGTGTGATTTGGCAAAAAAAAATTTTTTAGCATGCTTTAAAATGCTGAGTAAACGTTCTAATATTAAATGTTGAGACAGCGGCATGGATTAAAGTTTTCCGTCGCTATGACAGATTTCCGTCAACTGAGTGCACTAAAGGTTAATAATGAGATTGATGCAGATCCGAAGGAGAAAAAATGGGGGCAGCCAAAGTTCTGGAAAGGCTGTCTTTTTCTTTGGTTTAACTATGATTTAATTATTCTTCCTAAAAATAAAAATAAACATTATGGTTTCGGCAGTTCACTTACACGCTGACGACTGCGGAGTAGCCTACAGGCTGCAAGCTATTTCCCGACGCTTGTTGCAAGTGCTGCGAGAGCTTATGCTCCGTTAAAAATAAATAACAGCATGGCCGAGGTGGTATGGGCCCGCGACACGGAGCATTTGTTTAAAAAAAATTAATAAATAAAAATTTCATTCTGATGATTTTTTTTTTTTTGCTTTAATCCATGACAGCGTTCTGTTATTAACATTTACTTGCACTTGTACTTTCATTACTCAAGTACAGTTAGTTATAGATTACTTGTAATACTTAAGTACAATAAATAGTAGATACTTTAAGACTTTTACTTGAGTGGAATTCTAGTTGGTGACTTGAACTTTTATCAAAGTAAACTTTTGTGGGGGTGTCTGTACTTACACTTAAGTGTGACTTTTGGGTACTTTATACAAGACTGGATCTGGTTAGGATGTGAACAGAAAGCCAGACGTTTGCAGTCTCCCAATGATCTGGTTAGGATATGAACAGACTGCTACACGATTCTGTCAGGGATCTGTTTAGGATATAGGCAGAATGCCGAACGTTCGCAGTCTGTCAGTGATCTGGTTAGGATATGAACAGACTGCTACACGTTAGCCGTTAGCCCGTGTAGCATAGTGGTTAACCCAAACGCGGCTGAGAGTGCGAGTAGGTAGGAGAGCCACGCGAGTTGATATAAGAACTCTCTTACACAAAGAGCTAGGATTCCCACAAGAAACCACATTCAATGACAGAGCGATGCGCCGCGAGAAAATGGCTCCTCTTATACTTCCTGAACCGTGATCGACCACTTCCAGGTCCTAATGCCGATTGCGGAGCACAGTGTGCACGTCACATTTGATGCTTTGTGTTTTGTAAAATTGAAATCGTACTCGTCTCCACTTGGACTGCTGCTATAAATTTAGCATATTTTATGGGAACATTTTGAACATACCATTATTGGCACATACTACTGATTGTTTTTCTCTCTCCCCACTTGACTGTTGTCACGGCATTCCACGTCTTATTGGACATTATTGTACAACGCCTGTTTAGAATTCTCATATTTAACTGCCGCAGAACATATCCACATCCAATGCAAAAAGAAATTCCAGAACCAAAATTGTAATCTCTTTTTCCTACATCTAGTTTAAAGATTAAAGATTTTTTTTATATTTTATAGCCTATGTATATAATCTTTGCTTATTCTATATGACTTATTTGCATTTATATATATTTTTTTACTTTGTGTGCGTTATCTGTTCAAACTGTAGAAAATGGAGTCACGTCATTTCGGCTCTCTATGTACGTTTCAACCTAGCTAACAACCTTACCAATTAGGGTTTATTTGTATTTCACTTGCCTTAATGTGCCTGCTAAAGCTTAACTTTTTAAAAAAGCCCTTATGGCAGATTAAGTAATTGTCATTTTGTACAGAAGAGCCCAATCGTTAGGCAGTCCTAGCTTGCATAGACCGTACATATTGTGTTCTGTCACTACAAACAAGCTTTTTGATAAGCGGTAAAACCGTGACAAAGTTATTCCAAATGCCTTTATTTATTCGTGATTATGTTTATTCTGGGTGAACTCTACCTTTGAGCATCTTGCTGCAAGCAGATGGAGTTTAACCTTTTCTCAGCGTGTCCTGAGAATCCACTTTCAATTAGTTGGCGTGTTACGCGAGGCACTAACCTTTTCACAGATTCACTCGGCATGTAGGATTTGGCTAAAACAGCAGCGGGGCTCGACGGTGACTCCAGAAGGACTAATGGTGAAAAATTAGAAAAAACCACCAGCTATTTCCCAAGATCATGCAAACTTAATCGATTTTGTTGAGAATTTTACTTAAAAGGCCGTACATGTATGGTGTATGAAGGCTTTACCTGTAAATTGGAGAAAAAGAATGAGATTGAAGTTGTTACGGGCCCAGAGCTGTTTCAAAGCATAGCATATGATTAAATAAAGGGAAGAATTTTATTTAAGATATGGGCACCACGGCACCGCCACGACCAGGCAGCAGCTAACAGCGCTCCAGTAAATTCAGTGTTTATACTGTGATCCACCGGGATGCGTAATAGCTTTTTCCCACAAGCCATCAGACTCCTGAACACACTTCCTGCCCTCACACTTCCCCCCCACACACACAAACCCGGACTGTGAATGAACTGACTCTGTTGCGCCATCAACAAACTCTGGTGCACGAACTCAGCTCACCACAATTTTTAGTCATAAAATGACCAAGCACCGGATGGATTTGTGACTTCAACCATGCAAATCTTAAAAATCTGATCTCAGAGTCAACCTCTCTCATGCCATCTGACAAGCAAAGCAGATACATGCACAAAAGATCCAGAGCTACTTCTACAACATAAAAGACTCTTGCAGTTTATGGCAGGACATTCAGGTTGTCACCCAGTACAAGCCTGCACCAAGTAGCTGTGATGGGGATGCCACACCTGAGGAGCTGAACAAGTTCTATGCATGGTTTGATGCACTAAACAACATGCTTACGATGAAAGCCACGCCCCTATCAACTGACCAGGTCATCTCTCATAAGGAGAACTCTCATCAAGGTCGACCCACAGGAAGTTGCTGGGCCAGGCAACATTCCAGGCTGTGTGCTCAGAGAATGCGCTAATCAACTGGCTAATGTCTTCACAGACATCTCAATCACATCTCTGAGCCAGATGATTGTCCCAGCATCCACAACCATCCCAGTGTCAAAGACATCTTCAGTATTCTGCCTGAATGACTGCCATCCCATTGCTCTAACCCCCATTGTCACGAAGTGCTTTGAGAGACTGGTAAGGGCACGGGTGAAAAGCAGCCTTCCCTACTCACTGGACCGGCTGCAGTTTGCATATCGCCCAAACAGGTCAACTGAGGATGCCATATCCACTGCACTTCACCATTCCCTCTCTCACCTGGACAAGAAAGACACATGTTAGATTGCTGTTCAAAGACTTTGGTTCAGCATTCAACAAAATCATTTCACAAAGAAATGATGGATGAAACTGAGCACCTCTCTTTGCAACTGGATATTGGATTTCCTGTCAAAGAGGCCTCAGTACATCCGTGTCAGTGACAACATTTCCAGCACCATCAGACTGAGCACAGGAGCTCTTCAGGGCTGTTTTCTCAGGCCACTGCTGTTCCACTTCTGACCCAGAAAGGCTAAACTGACTGCTTGCAAGTTGCCTTGAGTCATCACATAGATAACACCATATAGACATTGTCTCAACATATCGACATTGTCTCTGTGCTCCAAACCAAAAATTGTTCCAATGCAGACTATCTGCACCACTAATCAAAAAATAGGACTACTAAAATTGGCGCAGGAGGGCTTCTTTTTTCCCATCTTTTATTTGTGTAATGAGTGGGGAAGGGAAGGGGATCAGAAGGGGTCAGGCAGAGAAACAGAGATACACAAGACAGAGACAAAGACACAGACTAAGATATTCACTAAACAAATACTACCGCTAACTCCTAGACAGGACCGGGAACCAGGAAGGGAATAGGAGCAGACTCTGAGGGGAACCAGGATCAGGACCAGAGGGGAACAGAACCGGGAGGTGCCACAGGAATCAGCACCGGAACAGGGACCAGGAACAGGAACCGAAGGGGGGACCGGAACCAGAACTATGGGAAGACAGGAACAGGAATGGATAAGGGGAACCCAACCTTAATTAACCTAGTACTACTCCTAAGCTAAAGGGGAAAGGTCAACAAGGGGGGGACGAATGCTAATGCTAATGCTAATACTAACACTTTGAGGACTCTAAAGGGTAGGGGTCAACAGGGAGTGCCTAACTCTAATGCTAATAATGCTAAGCTAACTGATAATGTTAATGGTTAATGTTAATGCTAATGCTATGCCAACTCTAAAGGGTGGGGTCAACAGGGAGTAGCTAACACTAATGCTAACAATGCTAAGCTAACTACTGCTAATGCTACCTAGGGCTACTCTCACCACTAAACTTAACTCCTAACAGAAACTAACAAAGAGCACAAGACAATGACAGACTTGACCAGGACTCCAAGCGGACAGCAGACAGCAGGTCTTGGGCATGGGATCAGGATTTGGACGTGGCATCAGTGCGCAAACAGTAGTGTGATGGTGGACAGACAAAGACAAGAGCAAATAACAGAACTTATATAGGGGAACAAACACATGAAACTTAAACGAGACAAGGGACAACCAATAGATTACAATGATTAACTAAACTAGGAGGGAGGAACAGAACACAACCAATGAACAACCAGGATAAACTTAACTAAGGGGAGGGAACAGAACACAGAACCACAGGGCTGAATTAAGGATGCTAACAAGATACAAACACAAAACATGTGAACCAGGAATGGGGGGAAAGATACACAGTCATTCTGGTGGCCTCTGCTGGCCACCGGGGCAAACTGTCCAGGGGGGAGACATGACACTAAGGAACTTATTGTTAGTAAAATGATTTCAATGTCCTAAATGTACTTTGTTTAACCAAAACATACTTAGCCTTAAACGAGGCGATGCCTCTGGGGTATAATTATGCACAAACCCCGGCTCAGTGGTAAAGGGGAGGCATTGCAACTTTTTATGAAAGATCTCTTTCAATAACACAGAAGTCAGGATTTAAATTTAAATCATTCAAAGTATTATTTCTTAGAATTGCAGGCGTGTCTACAAAAGCTAAACCTTCTCCTCTTTACAATTTACTATCTTCACTCCACTGGCTGCCAGTTAAATTTCATGTCAACTATAAAATACTACTCTTGACTTATAAAGCTCTAAATTGTCTTGCAGTAGTGTGTGAGTGACCTCATTTACAACTTGTCATGAAACAAGAGAGGTAATAGTTGCAAGCCTTTTATTTGAAAACTGAACATAAAATGGCACGAGGGCCACAAACAGAAAAATCTGGTAGCACGCTGACACCGGGGGAATTATGTTGAGGGTGGACAGACAGGAAACAATGGGAAAAACTGGGCCTAAATAGGGCAACATAAGGAACAAGATTAATTAAACAGGGGAAAACCAATCAGAAACCAAATCCCAAACAAGCCAAATCAAATAATAAAGGGGTAAACCAATCAGGAACAGGGCTGAACCAAACCCTAACCAACACAGGTGGGGATATTAACGATGACTGATTAACCAATGGGACACAATGAGAAGACAGGACAGGACAAAAACAAAACAGACAGGGAGCACAAGACAGAACTAAAATACATCAAACAAACACAATGGCGGCATCTGCTGGCCACTCAGCAGAGTTTGAGGGGGCATTGTCCAGCCAAGGTCCAGGAGGGCTGTGACAGTACCCCCCTGTAAGCATGCCTTCTACCATGTAATGTGGGACGCCCTCTCCCGGGGGCCCAGGGTACTCAGAGATGACACCTCTCCGGGGAAGGACTAGGGCAGGTGAGTCAGGACAGAGAGTGGACAGGGGTCTTGTGGCAGACCAGGGAGCAGGCTGGGGTCCTGTGGCAGACCAGGGAGCAGGCTGGGGTCCTGTGGCGGAACAGGGAGCAGGTTGGGGTCCAGTGGCAGACCAGGGAGCAGGCTGGGGTCCTGTGGCAGACCAGTGAGCAGGCTGGGGACCTGTGGTGGACCAGGGAGCAGGCTGGGGACCAGTGGTAGACCAGGGAGCAGCCAGAGGACCAGTGGCAGACCAGAGAGCAGACAGGGGACCAGTGGCAGACCAGGGAGAAGACAGGGGACCAGTGGTGGGCCAGGGGGCAGACAGGGGATCAATAGTGGGCCAGGGAGCAGACAGGGGACCAGTGGCTAATCCAGGAGCAGACGGGGGCAGTGGCAGACCAGTGAGCAGACAGGGGACCAGTGGCAGGCCAGGGAGCAGACAGGGGGCCAGTGGCAGACCTGGGAGTGAACAGGGAACTGAAGGCCCTTTTGAAAGCGAACTGGGGACTGAAGGCCACGGCATGAGCAAAAAGGGGGCTGAAGGCCTCTCTGGGAGCAGGAAGGGGACTGAAGACCTATTTTGTGAGCATAAGGGGGACTGAAGGCCATTTTGTGAGCATAAGGGGGACTGAAGGCCATTTTGTGAACAAAAAAGGGGGACTGAAGGCCATTTTGTGAACATAAAAGGAGAACTGAAGGCCACTTTGTGAACAAAAAGGGGGGCTGAAGGTCATTCTGAGAGGAAACACAGGTTTGGTGGCCTCTCAGGGAACAGACACAGGTTTGGTGGCCTCTCGGGGAACAGACACAAGTTTTGTGGCCTCTCAGGGAACAGACACAGGTTTTGTGGCCTCTTGAGGAACAGACACATGCTTTGTGGCCTCTGGACACATGTTTTGTGGCCTCTGGAGAAACAGACATGGGTTTTGTGATCATTTGGGGAACAGAAAGAGGCTTCATAGTCTTTTGGGGAACAGAAAGAGGATTCAAGGCCTCTCTGGGGCAGACTCCAGCTGCAAATCCTCTCTGGGGCAGACTCCAGCTGCAAGGCCTCTCTGGGGGCAGACTCCAGCTGCAAGGCCTCTCTGGGAGCAGATGCTGGCTGCAAGGCCTCCTCCTCAAACTGGGACAGGGACTGATTGGACTCCACTGGGAGAGACAGGAACTGGATGT
Organism: Distichodus sexfasciatus; assembly: GCA_032718565.1. Taxonomy (NCBI): domain Eukaryota; kingdom Metazoa; phylum Chordata; class Actinopteri; order Characiformes; family Distichodontidae; genus Distichodus; species Distichodus sexfasciatus. The sequence continues at coordinate 201,831 of JAVGVS010000103.1, read as the reverse complement.
TGGGAAAGGTCTGGGCAGAGTCAGGGTCAGGCAGAGCACCTGGGAAAAAGTTAGGAGTGCACAGGGTTAGGGACAGGGAAATGAGTGTCAACTGGGCCTAGGAAATGATGTCACACAGTGAGGTACTCAGGGGAAGTGAGTCGGGATCAGTCAGGGCGGTATGGAGTCTGAGAGTGGTAGCAAAGGCAGAATGATGTGATTCGAAAGTGAGGGCAGGCAGAGTAGCAAAGATGTGGATCAGGATCTCAAGGTCTGAAAGGTGTGGGGAAATTTTGAGGGCAGGGTTAGAGGTGGAGCTAGAGACAAAGTGGCAGAGACAGGAAACAGATGGATGGAGTCAGGAGTAAAGTGGGCAGAGACACGGGCCGAGCTAAGTGAGGAGTCAGGAAGCAAGTGGGCAGAGTCAGGAAGCCAGTGGGTGGAGTCAGGGGCAGAGCCAGGAGTGACATGGGCAGAGTCAGGGCAGAGCCAGGAGTGAAGTAGGAGGAGCCAGGGTGGAGTCAGCAGTGACATGGGCGGAGTCAGCAGTGAAGTGGACAGAGTCTGTGGGTGGAGTCAGTGGCAGAGCCAGCAGTGAAGTGGGCGGAGTCAGGGGCGGAGTCAGCAGTGAAATTGGCAGAGTGGGGTGGAGTCAGCAGTGAAGTGGGCTGCTCCTCCAGCTGCCAGACTACCCTAGCCTCATCTCCTAGGCTTGCTGTACCTTTTTTGTGTGGGTCTGTCCATCTGTCATGGCCCCAGGTCAGCATGACACAAGAGAGGTAATAGTTGCAAGCCTTTTATTTGAAAACTGAACATAAAATGGCACGAGGGCCACAAAAAAACTCTTCTTGAAAAATCCAATAGCACGCCGACACGGGGCAGTTATGGTGAGGGTGGACAGACAGGAAACAATGGGAAAAATCGGGCCTAAATAGGAAAACATAACAAGGAACAAGATTAATTGTGACCCGATCTGCCGTAATGAGTTGGAAGTCGGCATTCTATTTATTTAGATACGGGCCAATTATCTTGAAAAACATCACAAAAATAGCGATTTTTCTTTTTTGGAGACCAGATTAATTTTGAAGACCTTTTCTTTCATATAAGACCAAAAAAGAAAAATCGATATTTTTGATGTTTGTCAACATAATCGGCCCGTATCTAAATAAATAGAACGCCGACTTCCGACTCATTACGGCAGATTGGGTCACAATTAAACAGGGGAAAACCAATTAGAAACCAAATCCTAAACAAGCCAAATCAAACAATAAAGGGGTAAACCAATCAGGAACAAGGGCTGAACCAAACTAACCAACACAGGTGGGGCTACTAACGAGGACTGAATAAGCAATGGGACACAATGGGAAGGCGGCACAAGGACAAGACAGACAGGGAGCATGAGACAGAACTGAAATACATCAAACAAGCGCAATGGTGGCATCTGCTGGCTGCTCAGCAGAGTTTGAGGGGCACTGTCCTGCCAAAGTCCAGGAGGGCTGTGACACAATTACAGTTCAACTTGCACTCTTCAATTGCAAGATGCAGGTCTTTTGCGGCATTTTCTCAAGGTTGTTGACGGTGGTTTGACATGACTCAAGGACCCCTGGAAGCCCTCATGCCATTGCTACCTTCTAGCTCTCCCTTTTTAGCCAGGCTGCCATAGTTACTTTATCACTGCCAGCGGTTAGGTGTAGGGCACTAACTCTCTTCTCTTTCTTCTTTTTTCCAAGCTGATCCCAAGCTGACACTTTACCGGCTGAACCCTTACCTGACATCTATGTAGACCTCATCATCTGGAACGAGCTGGGACTTTTTCAGACTATATGGATTTGAACCGAATCCAAATTCAAAACTCAACTAATTTTAGCTTAATGTTGCTGAGTGGATCTTAGCAAATGGCTCCAGCAATGACTCAGAAGAATGATGGGGTCCCCTTTTGAGTCTTGGTTCCTCCCAAGGTTTCTTCCAACTAGAGGGAGTTTTCCCTTGCCACTGTCACCTCAGGCTTGCTTGTTGGGCATTTGGGCCAATTATATGTAAAGTACTTTGTGACAATGACTGCTGTTAAAAGCATTTTAAAAATCAAATTGAACTGAATTGAATTGAAAAAATTCAGGGCGGCATGGTGGCAGCGAGATGGTCCCGGTTTGAACCCCGGGTCGGCAATAGGGCCTTTCTGTGTGGAGTTAGCATGCTCTCCCCATGTTCCTGTGAGTTTTCTCCGGGGGTTCAGTTTTCCTCCCATAGTCCAAAAGCATGCAATATAAGTTAATTGGCAAATTTAATGGGCCCTGTAAGGTGTGAATGTGAGTGTGTGTGCCCTGTGGTATGCTGAAACATAGGGGTGGAACTGTGATGGTTTGGGCCTGCTTTGCCGCAGCAGGACCTGTTCAGCTCACCATCACAAAATCCACTATGAATTCTTGATCGTATCAGAGGTTGCTTGACTACAATGTGCAACCATCTATCCAGAAGTTGAAGCTGAAGTGGGTGTGGAGCATGCAACATGACAATGACCAAAACATTCCAGTAAATCTACAAAGGAATGACTTAGGAGGAAGAAATGGAGAGTTCTGGAATGGCCACGTCAAAGCACAGAACTGAATCGCATTGAGATGCTGTGTGGTGATTTGAAACAGGCCCTGCCTGCAAGGAATTTTGCATTGAAGAGTCGGAAAATGCTTGCCGGTTGATGTCAGAGATTGATAGATGGCTATAGAAAAGGTTATTTTAGCCAAAGGGGAAAATACTTCCCATTAGCACTTAGGGTGTCCTAACTTTTTCCTCAGTAAGAATTGGCATCTCAGTTAATTTCTTTTGTTAAACAAATGAAACTGTTTCTTGAGTTTGCAACAGAAGATGCTATTTTATCACTTTTATTTATAGATATAATCTGAAAGATTAAATATTGATATGTTAATATTTCTTGACAAAGAATGAAATATTTAGTTGGGTGTCAACTTTTTCACATGACTATATATATAGTATTTTGCTCGTTCTTTGTGACTTATTTGTATTTATATATTTTTCTTACTTTATGTCCCATATCTGTTAAAACTGTAGAAACAGAGCCACTCCGTCTCCTCTCTCTTTGTACGTGTACATAGTGGAGATGACAATAGAGTTTACTTTGTCTTTGACTTTGATTTGTGCTTTGACTTGGGTGTCACAAACAGTACAAGCGACAAGCTTATTTGAAAGTAGTGTAAAAGAAAATTAATCTACAATTTGGTGTTTAAATTGCATGCTTTTTTAATTAAATGAAGGGGGTGGACTGTGATGTACTGTATATTTCAGTACTAATTAGCATAGAATCCCTTAGGGAAGAGGTGATGAGATCTGTGAAAAAAGTTTGCAAGATCTAGTATATTGAACCCAAGCTAGGAACAGTTTGAAGGCAATCCACAGGCTTATCTGAGCTCCGCGGATGCCATACAGAGGCATACACACACATACTCACAACACAACACAGCACTATTGTAAATGTCAACAGCATAAAAAATGACTTTTGGAAATGCCAAGGGCTGACAAGTAACTGGCTTGTGAAAACTGACCATCTTATTAGATCTCATTAGGATCTTATGGCTCTCTGAGATGTCTTCTTATAGGTTTAGATTTGAAAAAAAAAAAAGACAAATTTATGAGATTTTTTTTCTTGCAGTTGTTTCTTGCTGTTTGTGACAATGACTTTGAAACCTTTAAATCATTGTATGCTGGCATTTTAACTTGTTGCTGAACTGCATTAATTTGTAATTTCTGTTATTATTCAAAATTACGCTCCTAGTATTTGTTACTTTATTGTTTTGCACAGGCAAACATACTGTATGAGCATACTGGAAGTATACTGTACTCCTTATTTTAATTTTCATTTAAAATTATACCTATATATAGAGTATAGGGTATCCTACCACTTCCTTAGCAGAAATTGCCATGTAAGGAGTGTAATGGTTCTGAAAAAGACCCCCAAACCTCTGTATGTTTGTTCACAACCTCGAACATGGCCTCAGTTACACCTCTAATATACTGTATATGTTTGAATAGATAAAAATTATGTTATAAATTATTATATTGCTGTTCTGTATTACTGATTTGTCAGTTACACAATGCATTGTGACCTGATTTGGAAAAATGTCACAGTGGACCAAAATTTAAAACTGAGGTTTTGATACCATGGAAAAAATGAGAAAAAAGATTTTAAAAAGCTTTAAAATTACATCTTGGTCAAGTCATATCGTGAATGGCTGTCAAGATAAAGGCGTTTCTTGACCCCCCCACCCCCCACCCTTGGAAATTCGTGTTTTAAGTTTTTTTTACTTAAGTCATTTAGATACTATTTAACCAGACTGAAGCTTAAATTATTTTAAAATATTTATTTAAATTCATATTTTGGACTTTCTGGGAGAGAACGACATTTCTCACAATCCCCTGCATGTCACTCAGAGCGGTGTCACAATAATGTGATGGAAGTGCATCTGTAATAAACACTAAGGTATTCTGTAAGGTAACGGGAAAGTTAAAGTTATTAAAACCAAATAATAAACAATGCAAATGTTTTAAGGGGTTTATGATGGGTTTGAAGTTAAATAGCCACTTAAGTACCATTACACAGTTATCTTGACTATGAAACTTTGGCAGATAAATTTTGAAGACCTTTTCTTTCATGTAAGATCAAAAAGGTTTTTTTTTCAATGCTTTTTTTGTTTTATCAGCCTGTATCTCAAAATAAGAATTTGCGTCTTCCAACTCATTTCGCCAGATATATGCAAATCATCAAGCAGCTTATTAATGTAACACTGGTATCAGATCTTTGGAATCTTCTCTGCTGCACTTGATTGATATGTTCAATATGATATCGATTTGAGTAGACATTCACATGTATGAAAAGAGGAAACAGGATTTGGTGGGGAGAAATGGTTCAGTCATTTAAATGTGGTCTTTTTCCATGTGCCAGTGGCTGAACTGGAGGTGGATAGCCTATGCACATGTTCTAGTAATCACTGCGATTGTGTCTGTGGCACTGACACACTATCAACAGCGAACAAAGAGGAAATGAGCCTGGCATTATGGCTGCATGCTAACTGTCCTGTGACAGGTGTCTTTTCTCTCTCCCTCTCTGCAGCGAATGGAAGACAGAGGAATTAAATGGAGCGGCTAATGAACTAATTTTACCCAGGTGCACAGGGAATTCAGGCTGCAATCACTCAGGTGCTTATTCGAACAGGAAACAATGGCTTGCTCTGTGTGTGTATGTGTGTGTGTGTGCTTGGTTTGCATCTCCGGCACATGTCTGCAAATTAATTTAGCATCTGCACAAAAGACGCTTCCTCTTCTCTATATGATCAGAGAGCCACAACTTCAGATCAGGTGTTGAAATCATTGATTCTGGCAATAAATGTGAAGTGTGTGTGTGTGTGTGTGTATGTGTGTGTATGTATGTGTATATATATATATATATATATATATATATATATATGTGAAAAAATGCTGTCAACAAAGAATGCTTTCAAAAATGGAAGTGTTAATCATTTATTTTCATCATTTAACAAAATGCAGTGAATGAACAAAAGAGAAATCTAAATCAAATCAATATTTGGTGTGACCAACACACACATATATATATATATATATATATATATATATATATATATATATATATACATACATATATATATATATATATATATATATATATATATATATATATATATATATATATATATATATATATATATATATATATATATATGTACATATATATGTACATATATATATGCACATATGTATATGTACATATATATGTATATGTACATATATATATATATATATATATATATATATACATATATATATATATACATATACACATACACATATATACATACACATACATTATATATATATATATATATATATATATATATATATATATATATATATATATATATTATATATATATATATATATATATATATATATATATATATATATATATATATATATATATATATACATACATATATATATATATATATATATATATATATATATATATATATATATATATATATATATATATATATATATATATATATATGTGTGTGTCACGTTGGGGTTTGGTTGCATGACACGAGGCTTATAAATGTATGTGCTATTTATTGACAAAGAACATAATAGAACAAAACCGCACGAGGGGCCACAAACAAAAACCAAATCTACTTGAAAACACAGACTGCAATAAGGAACATAAAACTTGAACGAAAAACTACAAACAGAACAAAATCTATTTTTAACATAACAAACTTACGCAGAGCAACACACGACAGAGAGAGGGTTAAAAGAGGGTGACCAACAAGAAACACTGGGAAAACTGGAGCTTAAATACTAACACACAAACAAGGGGCTGGACCAATGAAAACAAAGGGGGAACCAATGGGAGAGCGATCACAAACAAATCCAATAAAGGACAAATAAATGAAGGAGGGTGACTACAATAAACGAAAGCACAGGTGAACAAACTGATAGGAACCAAGATCTACCAATAAGACACAATGGGAAGGTGGGACATAGATCAGATTGACAGAAGACAGTACACACAACATGGCTTAACACTACAGACACAAAAAAAAATGGTTGACACAGACACACAACATGGCTTAACACTACAGACACAAAAAAGGGCTGAAACAAAATACACACTCAAACAACAGAAAACACACATCACAACGCCCAAAGCTCAGGGGAGTCATGAGAACCCCCCCTCTGCTGCCGGGGCCTCCTGAGCGCCCCATGTCGGGTCCTCGGGGCCTGTAACGACCTCAAGGACGCAGGACAGGGTCCCGTGGTGACCAGGAGCAGATAAGGCCCTGCAGAAGCATGCAGGGGGGGCCTGCAAGGGGAGCATCTGTCTCTGTGGGTCAACACGGGGAAACACACAGGTCTGGGCGGGCCAACACGGGAAACATAGTCTGGGCGGCTTCTAACACGGGAAACATGGTCTGGGCGGGCTGAACACGGGGAAACATAGTCTAAGTGGTCAACACGGGGGAACACAGTCTGGGCGGCCGAACACGGGGAACACAGTCTGGGCGGCCGCAAACGGGGGTCCGTGCACCGGGGCGGCCGCAGAACGGGGTCCGTGGCACTGGGGCAGAACGGGGGTCCGTGGCACCGGGCGCGGCTGCGAACGGGTCCGGATGGACGCGGTTGCAGGGAGCAGGGCGGCCGACTGACGGCGGGTAGGAGCAGGGCGGCCGACTGGACGGCGGGCAGGGAGCAGGGCGCCGACTGACTGCCGGGCAGAGCAGGGCGGCTTACCGGACTGCCGGCAGGAGCAGGGCGCCGACTGGACTGCCGGGCAGGGAGCAGGGCGCCGACCGACTGCCGGGTAGAGCAGGGCGGCCGACCGACTGCCGGCAGGAGCAGGGCGCACCGGACGGCGGGTAGGAGAAAAAGTGCCGACTGACGGGCGGGCAGGAGCAGGGCGGCCGACTGACTGCCGGGTGGTGAGCAGGGCGGCCGCCACTGACTGCCGGGTAGGGAGCAGGGCGTACGATCGACTGCCGGGTAGGAGCAGGGCGGTTTACCGGACGCGGCAGGAGCAGGGCGCCCACCGGACGGGCGGCAGGAGCAGGGCGACTGGACGGCGGGCAGGAGCAGGCGCCGACTGGACGGGTTGGGGTGTCGCAAGCCGAGGCCTTGATGCTGGGGAGAGCCGGGCGGTCTCCTTGAATGCTGGGGAGCGCCGGGCGGTCTCCTCGGGTGCTGGGGAGCGCCGGGCGGTCTCCTTGAATGCTGCTGGGAGCGCTGGGCGGTTCTCAAAAGTTGGGGAGCGCTGGCGCACCTTTTTGAATGCTGGAGCGCCGGGTATTCGAGGGCGGTAGACATAGTCTCGCTGTGGGCTCGAGGGCGGCAGGGATACAGTCTCGTGGCTCGAGGGCGTGCAGACACAGTCTCGGCTCGAGGGCGGTAGACATTAGCCTCGTGGCCCGAGGGCGTGCAGACACAGGCCCGTGGCCTCGATGGGCGAGCGTCATCGGCAGACGGGCTCGAGGAGCGCTCGGCAGATCGGCTCGAGGAGCGCCTCGCAGACGGGCTCGAGGAGCGCCTCGCAGACGGGCTCGAGGGAGCGCTTCCGGCAACGTAGCCGGCGTGAGCGCCTCTCGCCGCAGGGCTTCGGCGTGAGCGCTCTCGGCTGCAGGGTTTGCGTGAGCGCTCTTCGGCCGCAGGGCTCGGGCGTGAGCGCCGCCGCAGGGCTCAAGGCGTGAGCGCTTCTTCGTCAAAGAGGCTCACGCAGCCAGCCTCGGGTAACGTGGCTCGGCGGGAGCGCCTCGCAATGCAGCGACGCTCGCACGGTTCGGGCGGAGCGGCCGGCAACGTACTGGCGTGAGCGCCTCGCAACGGTCATGATGCCGGCAACGGCTCGGCGATTTTTCCTCGCAACGGGTCAGCGCCCGCAACAGAGCTCGGGCGGAGCGGCTCACCAGCATGGCTCGGCGAGCTTCAGCAGCATGCCCGGCGGTGAGCGGCTCACCAGCATGGCTCGGCGCAGCCGGTTCTCACCAGCATGGCTCGGGCGTGAGCGCCTTCGCAGCGGGGCTTCGGCGTGAGCGCCTTCGCAGCGGGTCGCGTGAGCGCCGCAGCGGGTTTCGGGGGCGTGAGCGCCGGCGGGTCGCGAGCGCCGGTCAGCTGGCTCGGGCGTGAGCGCCGTCAGGCTCGTCAGCCCTCGCAGCGGCTCGGCTACAATATCAGACCGTGGGGACTGTCCGGGAATTCCCGGTGTCAGGGAAGGCCAGGTTTGAATTAGAGGTAAGGGTCTGGGACAGAAAGCGGTGAGGGCAACCTGGGCCTGGTAAAACCAGGGCCGCTGCTGTAGCGGACAGGTGAGGGAATCTGGGCTGCAGAGGGCGTGTGTATAGGTTAAGGAGGGTGTGAAACATTAGGTGGCGGCGGAAAAAATGGATTAACAGTGAAACACGTGGAGCCGGCGATGCGTACAAAGGAGGAACACTGAGTGCAAGGTCAGGGCAAAGTGCAAGGAGCCAGGGCGGAGCCAGGAGTCGGCGGGGCGAGTCAGGGGGACGCCCCCGGAGAGGAAGCCCACCAGGAGGGCTCCGAGGAGGGAGAGCCGGGGATTCGCCGAGGATGAGATTCCCAGCATGGATTGGTGGCCCTGCGCAAAGTTGAGCCCTTCTTGGCGCTTTCCTCCTCTTCTCGTGGGTCCAGACCCACCCAGACGCAGGGGGAGGCTTCTTCTCGTGACACCAGGGCGAGGTATCCCCCAGCTCGATTGGGGGAGAAGCTCATGGACCTCTGAAGGCTGGGCCCATCTGTCACTGGGGTTTTGCGGCATGACACGAGGCGAGGTCACGGTGCAAGCCATTTATTTCAAGAACATAACAGAACAAAAACCGGCACGAGGGCCACAAACAAAACCAAACTACTTGAAAACACAGACTGCACAAGGAACATAAAACTTGAACGAAAACCACAAACAGAACAAAACTACTTTAACATAACAAACTTACGAGCAACACGATAGAGAGAGGGTTGTGTGTGAGGTGGACCAACAAGAAACACTGGGAAAAACTGAGCTTAAATACTAACACACAAACAAGGGCTGGAATTAACGAAACAAAGGGGAACTAATGGGAGAGTCGATCACAAACAAACTAACAAAGTGGACAAATAAAAGGGAAGGAGAGGGTGTGACTGGCTAATAAACGAGCACAGGTGAACAACTGAGGAACCAAGATCTACCAATAAGACACACAATGGAAGGTGGGACATAGACTGATTGACAGAAAGACAGTACGCTGGCTGGGGATATGGCCGAACACTACAGACACAAAATGGCTGACACAGGACACACAACATGGCCGAACACTACAGACACAAAAGGGCTGAACAAAATACACACTAAACAGAAAACACACATCACAACGTCCAAAGTCCAGGGGGAGTCATGACAGTGTGTGTACATACATATATGTGTATGTGTGTGTGTGTACATATATATGTATATATATGTGTGTGTACATACATATATGTGTATGTGTGTGTGTGTATATATATATATATATATATATATATGCTACAGTACTGTGCAAAAGTTTTAGGCAGGAAAAATGCTGAACAAAGAATGCTTTCAAAAATGGAAGTGTTAATCATTTATTTTCATCAATCAACAAAATGCAGTGAATGAACAAAGAGAAATCTAAATCAAATCAATATAAAGTGACTACCCTTTGCCTTTAAAAACAGCATCAATTTTCTAGGTACACTTGCATACAGTTTTGAAGGAACTCGCTGGTAGGTTGTTCCAAACATCTTGGAGAACTAACCACAGCTCTATAATCCTATAATCCTACAAAATAATAATATAACTGCAAAAGCAGTGATTAGGGCGGCTATGCAGTTTGCAGCCATCAGCTTTTTGATTTAATCGGCGGACAGATTTATGGAAATATGACACGCTTCTATCCTTTTTATCTAGGGTGCTACGGGTTCGTGCAAGTTATTAGGACAAAACGCAAAAATAGCTTTTATTATAGCGCCGCCACCACCTGGCAGAGTTGCGCAATTTTTTTTGCCTGAGTAGTGGGAGGGGTACCAGACCTACCTGCCAAATTTCAAAGCTGTAGCCCACCCAGAGCCGGATTTCTGTGACACTCAGTGTGTGGCATTGCAGTCCTATGCCAAGCCCACCACATTTATTTGCATATTACAGCCAAATAAAGACGTAAATTAAAAATGTGCTTGATAATAATTAAAGAAGAATGTGTCTTAGATTCAAATGATACCAAAGGTATGCAGACTGGATAAAAATCTAGGGACTAGTTCAAAAAAGATGGGTTTTTATTTCATGCAAATTAGTGAAAAATCAAATATGGCATAAATAGATGTGAGGGTCTTGAAAAAATTGCTTTTAACCCATGAATATGATGATATGACATTTTGAGAATCGGAGCTACGGTTCAAAAGTTATTAGGAAAATGCAATTTTTTTGGAAAAATGCAAAATAGCTTATTTTGGTGCATTTTTTTTTGCCTGAGTAGTGTGTGGGTACCGGACCTGGCCTGCCAAATTACAGTTTTACAGTTTCATAGCTTGTTCCACTGCATGGCCCCTGAAAAACATCATACGATTCCAATAGGTCCTCTGGGTCAATGACTGCAAACAAGATAATGACTATAATCCTACAAAAATTCCTGACTCTTTGTGCAAGTGTACCCATAATAATTGATGCTGGTTTGAAAAGCAAAAAGGTATATAAATTCCTAAGGAAATTATATATGAAATATAATTTTAATACACACGTATATATATATATATATATATATATATATATATATATATATATATATATATATATATATATATATATATATATATATATATACATGTGTGTATGTATGTATAAATAATGGCATGCGATTTAGGAAATTATATTACGAAAATATATTTATATTATATATTATAAATGTATGGAATAAAACTCTGAATATATATACATAAAAATCTCTGATGATGGGATCATGTGTGGCACACTCTTCAGAGATGAATTTATTTTTTATTTTTTTTTTAATAGTGTGTTAAGCTTCAGCTGGTTTTAAAAATACCAAGTAAACATTCTTGCATTCTACACAGCTTTTTTTGTATTTTTAAAGTAACTATATTTTATTTTATAGTAACTGTTAAATATACAGTGCCCTGCAGTGTGTTGCACCTATAGTTCTCTAGATGGGCTTCTGGTCCCCAGTAATGAATGAATGAATGAATCAATGAATGAATCAATGAATGAATGTAAAATATACCCAGGAGCGGATTAACGCACAAGGTATGAAATGTGACCTCTGCATTTGACCCATCCATGAAGGAGCAGTTGGCAGCAAACAAGGGCAGCACATGGGGAGCGGTGCTTGGGGATGGTACCTTTCTCATGAGTACCTCAGTGCTAACTTTACCGGTCTGGGATTCAAACTGGCAACTTCGATCATGGGTGAATACCCAATCGTTACACCAACAACTGCCCTTATTTGTCATGGTAAACACACCACTGCAGAACACAGTGCACCACAACAATATTCAACCTCTGCATTTAACCCAACTGTGTATGAGCAGTGCTTAGATCTTCAAGGTCCCATATTATGAAGAAGAAAAAAAAACCCTTTTTCTGTTCTTTGAACATCCATTTGGGCCTGTACTTCTAAACACACTGTAGGTTTCATTAAAAAATGGTCAATTGTGTTAGTATTTAAAATTGGCGAAAGTCAGAAATCGTGGTGGGTTAAAACGAGAAAGCTGTTTAGATTTCTCCTTACTCCAACGCCTCCCAAGGGATATTTGATTAACTCACTTACTATCGAGGAATCCTCCCACCACCCACCTGCCATGTTTTCTGCAAGCGCTTAACGTAGAATCGTAATGGTGAAGTCCACTGGCAGATTTTTACCGCAGTGCTGCGCCCGTAAATGTCACTCCAGTCTTGCTAGCCAATCAAAATTGAGGATGGGGTGGGATATATAAATCGGTGGTACTCTTCCAGCTGTTTACTTACACCTAATAGGGAAACATCTAACTGGTTTATGTGATCATTGTCAGGAGGAGGAGTCAGTGGAGCACATACTATGTCATTGCCAAAAGTACATTACAGAAAGAGAAACATTAAAGAAAGAAATTAGGGAACAAGGTTCTGTAGGAATTAGCATTACAGACATGCTTAATGGTCATAACAATGGAAGTGTATTAAATTATTTGAGAGTAACTGGTTTAATTAATAGAATCTAATTAGTGTGTGTAGGAAAAGGGAAGGAGGAAGTAGGAAAAATATATATATTTTTTGGTTGCTGTCTGGGAGGTAGAAGATTCGGGCCCACACTCCAGTACAGTAGGTGGCGTGTAATGCACCTTAACGTTAAATGTCGGCCGCCATTAAAACAGCAAAGAAGAAGAAGAAGAAGCTGCTGAAGCTGTTTGCTCATGCAGTTTATCTCATGCACGTCTCTAAGACATGTGAGTATCTGGTTTTAACGCTACCGCTAATGCGATTTCTCTCCATTGTAAAGATAATCTTGCCGGCTAAACTACCGATCTCAAAGGAACACGTCAAAGTTTACATGAAATGGAAACGAACGCCGAAGTGGCCGGATGCCGCTTTCGTAACTTAGCAACAGAGAAAGCGCTCTGGATATGAGTTTTTGACCGCTCTCATTGCAAAAAAACAAATACAGAAAACCTCGCGTTTGGTGGACACAGGCCCTTAGTTGGCAAAAACCTGTTGGTGTACTAACCATTTCAAGGATGACTGCTTCGTCAACTTCGGCCAGTACAACCTAGGATTAGCCGGCAAACTAGGAGGGCGCACTTCCAACTGTCCGTAGCAAACCTGCAGACAAGGGAGATGTAAGTACTTATAAATGATGACCTATGTGATTCTTTTGAGTTTAGCACGAACAAACAAGTTATCGCGTGTGATGTTTTAGCAAGTTAGCGAGCGAACCTAAATAGCTAAGGTTAGTTAGATAGTTTCCACCACTGTATGGGCAAACCAACTGAGCCATCCCCCACTTGGGAATTTATCAAAAACATTTTAAGATGTTTGCTAAACTAAAATATGGCTGTATGGATGGTCTGTTACAGCAGCCAGTCATTGTTTTCACATAAGGAGGAACCTGAATAGCAACGGCTCATTTACCTTTAGGAATACTAATGAGAAACAGCCTGGATGCATGACATCATCGCTGTAAACAAATAAAGAAAATAATACAGATTTTTATTTCTCAAGATGTCTCATCTTCCATTTTTGGTTCCACAGGTTGGAGCATTTTGGCTTCTTCTTGAATTTTTTCTTTGAGAGGTCCGTCCAGTAAAAGAAGTCTATTTTACTGGAATTGTTTAGTTTGTAGAGCAGTTTTTGAATACGTTTTGAGGCTGACCATTTATGACCAATTTCTGACCTTGCAAGGTTGGGTATTTTGAACAATTTCATGAATACTTAAAGGATTTTTTGGGAGTTTTTAAGGGTCTTTCTAGTTTGGCTGAAAGAAGCAGTTTTTGAATTTGAAGCAGTTTTAGGAAGTTTTTATGGTGACAGTTTTTGCAGATAAAAAAATGGTCATGATGCTTTTTGACTGTTTAAGGAAATTTTACTATGGCCTTTTACTAGCCTTTTAGGAGTGTTTTAAAGTGACATCTTCAGGTGTATATACAAGTAAATTTAAAATAACTTTTAGACAATTGATATGGTATCTCAGCTTAGCAATGCACAAGTTGTTTTACTAGTTAACATCTGAACCAACCTTTGTCACCACAGAACCAATGCTAGAAGTATGTCTGCATTTTGACACAAGGTTGAGAAGTTCTCCATAAGAGGCATGCTGGTGACAAAATTCAGGATTAATGGTGCTGAGTGGCCCACTGTGGCCAAACGCTCCTACAGCTGGTGCAGTCCATGTGGCTACATTTGTTTTCATTACTGTAATCAAAATCATATTTGGGCTGCCAGCCCAAAGAGCACTTTTTGGAAGGCTTCCAGCTAGAATGGGGGAGAGTCGCATGGATCCAGTGGATTCATGTTCGATTTACAAGGGCATTTAGAAAATGTCACATGAAATGACTGGAGCTTTATTGCTCAGGAGGTTATTGGTAGGTGGCTGTGGAGGGCCGGCTTTATTAAATTCTATTTTAATAAAAAATGTGGATGTGCGTAGAGCATCATATCTGAACACATACCAATATACATCTTCGCTGAAATCTCTTTTCAAACGCTTGTCCCAGCTCAAATAGCAGCATCGCTACTCTCCCAAATCAGTGCGTGAATGATTTACACAGTTTAAAATGAAAGCTATATGCTTCAACTAGCTTCAAGTCCAGGACTGGTAAAGGTACCACTGAGTTACTGATGAGCAAGGTACCATACCCAAGCACTGCTTCCCAGGTGCTGCCTATGTCAGCTGCCCACTGCTCCTTCACAGATGGGCCAAATTCAGAGGTCACATTTCGCTGTATTGCACTGTGTGCTGGGCTGTGGTGTGTTCACAACGACAAATAATCACTCACTCACAGAAGATGTTTTGTGGTGAAAATCTTTTGTATTTACAAAAAGCATTTAGTTTTTGATGAGTTCTGTTACAGTGAGGCAATATTCAGTAAAGCTAAATTAGCATGCATAAACACTAGCAATATGTTTGAAAAAGCCTGCAACTTAGAAGACACCTGATATGTTTTTAGATGTCTTATGACACAAGCTACACAAAAGGAGTCGCGAACATCTTTTGTGCTGCTTATTCTGCCAAACCTCCATGGCTTAAGTAGAAGCCTCAGGTTCAGGGAAAACATCAGGAGCATAATAGCGGGAGGTTCTGTTCTACTCTGACAGGATTGGGATGCAAAGTAGGAGTGAGGTGCTCTTGGAATCTGTGTATGGTGCTGTCCATTATAAAAAGCTGAAAAAGACTTTATAATAGTTGTCTTTACATGGGCCAGATGCCCTTTTAATGCCCTTTTCAAATCCTATCAGGTGATTGAGTAATTGACCAAGCTACATTAGATGGCCAGATGTTTTGGCAACTTTGATCTATGTCTCCAAATTCCGAAGTTCAGGTTCGCTGTGTTCTGGTCAGTGTGCAGGGCTCACAAAATTTCAAAATCCCTGGTAGCCCTTCGGGCAGGCACTCTTCAGTTTTTGGTAGCCCAAATAAACGGCGCAGTCTTAATAAAAAGAGATTATTTTTAATGTATAATATTGCAAAGGAAACAAAACATCAATCAAAAAATTAAAACACAAATTCATAACCGTATAAAACATTGTTATTTAGCTTCTCATATTCCAGCCAGAACACCTTGTCCATGAAACCAAAGCTGCTTTTTTGCCTCATAGTCTGATTTCCATTGGGCACTTTTCCGGGCTTAGTAGGCTTTTTCTTGGCTGTCCCTCTTCACCCTGACCTGTCTTATTTGGCTCAGCACAACTAAAATACCTGCGTAAATCCATCTATTTTTACTAGGGATGCACCGAAATTTTTGACCAAAACCGAAAACGAGGAAACACTTGGCCGAAAACAGAAACACCGTAAACAGAAAACACTAAAAGAAATTATTATAAATATTAAATTGTTACATAAAGAAATTATATTATACCTGACACTTGTAACATTAAGTTGCGAGAAGTTGGACTGTGTATTTTCATTCTCACTAGCCAAGCATTGCATCGGCGCGCTGGGTCTGCAGATCTTTTGATACCCCCCTGCGGATCAAGTGGGATCTCAGCAAACCAGCAGTTTCCCGACCAGATACAGACCACAAACGCGTCCAGTGCGAATTGGCGGACGGCCTCGGACGGAATGGAAATGCAGCGCAGTCGCACCGCAGCGGACACGCATCCAGTGTAAAACAGTACACTACAACTGCACACTGCGCACTACAAACGTTATTAGTAGGCTTCCTAGTTCATTTTGTCCTTGTTGTTGCTCAACTTTGTGTTTGTGTTTAGGCATTGTTTCGGATCCAGATCCACAAAAATAGACTCTGATGTGCATTCCCGACGGACTGCCGGACATGTGACAGAAATCCGGAGACGTAGCGAGATGCAACGCAGCGGATCTGGTGTAAACTGATGCATTGACTTTATTGGCGGCGATTAGCTGCGGCTGCCGTGTCAGAGACGCACCGCAGCGGACACGCATCCAGTGTAAAACGGGGGTCATCCAATCTCGCTCTCTATACACAGTTCGCGCGATCGCAAAGTGAAAGTAAAAAACAAGCGCGAATTCAAACGCGATTTCAATATTTCAGATATTGACAGTGGCTCATCGATGCCCGAAAATGACATAATTACCCAGCTACATTTGCGAAAGAATGCAAAAGCATTGACATATATTTTTCCTTCCTATGATAGCCCGACGGGCAGGGCTGAGATAGATTTTGGTAGCCCGACTGGAAAACACAGTAGCCCCAGAACGTCGGGCTAGCGATTTTGCGAGCCCTGGTGTGGAGTCTGCTCGACTTACCTGAGGACAGGACAAAAAGGAACAGTTAATACAGGTGATTTGGAATGGAACGGCCTGGGCAACAGAAACCATTATGAGGGAGAGATTAAAAAGGGCTCCCTGTGCAGTGCTCATGGCTGTTTCCACCAGATCTGTTTGTGCTAAACACTCCCTAGAGAGGGAGCGTTAGCACACACTCCATTCCATAAAAGAGAGAAGAACTAGGATGGTGTGAGGAAAGGGGTTCAGATCTGAATAGGTGAAGAGATAAATGTCGCCATATAAATTAGAAAAGGGATGATGGCTGACATCAGAGTCAAAGTGGTGCTATTACAGAGGAAATTGGATCCTTTATGTTTCCACCTTAAGAATTCAATACTGTAGCTATGTGAATTAAGGTTGGAGAGAGCTGGGTGTGCTCAGACTCAAAAGAGGCAGCTATTTCGCTAAATGGGCATAGATATCAAAGAGAATCTAAAATCATCACTGTAGGACAAAGGCGCACAAGATAAATTTTTCAACTTGGGAATCAGGGTCGACATTTCTTATTTCCAAGTCACTTTATTAAATGCATGTAAGGGACAGTGATGTGGGTCTACATTAACTTTTTTCTCAGTTTCCTTTTTTCTTCTTTAAAATTTAAGTTGGGGAAGATGGACAGGTTAAATGAGAAGTCTCCGGTCAGAATGCAACTGTAGGTTTTGAGTCTTATATGCACACTATATTTGAAATAGGGATGGACTCATCCAAATTTTTTCAGAGCCGATTCCGATACACAGCTGCCGAAACCGATATAGAATTCAATGCCATGTCTCTTTTTTTACTTTAAAAATATTTTTTGGGATTTAGACTCATTTCTGGGGGAGAAATACATTTTTGACATGTCATTCCACATGAGAGTTGTTTGGCATGATGGCGTTCCACACAATTAATACTGAAAAATAATACGGAATTAATACTGAAAAAATCAGGTAAATAGCTGTTTGTTTTTGTTATTTAGCAGCTAAAATATCCGTTTTATCTGTAATAAAGGGGAAGATTTGACTGAACTGGAACGCTTTAGTGAATGTTGGACTTCCCTGTGAGAGACGCGCGCTAACAAATACAGCGCATAATGTCCGTTAAGTTCAATGTCTTATAAAGTTAACAGGATTCTGAGTTATTAAAAAAAACGAATAACAATAGCGCAAATTGGGTTCGTCAGGATTGAAAAGTTCATTAATAAGTTGTTTGTTTCTCTGTGAGGAGGAGACTGGGATTATTCTGTTATGCTTAAGGAAAAACTGTTTTTCTAACTAAAACAATATAATAATTATACTCCCATATGCACATGCTAAATGATTAATTACTAAAATAACATTAAAAAATAATAATTTAAACACAGTTTAAATTAATTTTGTGACCACCCTAATCCTGCGGCTCTAATATCATCAGGAACACAGAGATTGTGAATGAGAGCTGGTGTTGTTAAGGAAATTAAACAGTATAATCATGTAATTTTGGGGTTGTAGTGTGTGCTGTTGCTTGTTCTGCTCATTGTCATATCAATACAGTAAACCAGCTTTGCCCCAGTGGTATTCCCATGTATAACCAATTGTGCGTGTGCACATATGCAAATTTACAGATCGGCTCCATAGATCAGCCCAATACCACCGATAAGCGTTCCAGCTATTTGAGTCATTATCGGATCCGATACCAATCCACGTATCGGATTGGTGCATCCGTAATTTCAAGAATGTGCTTGTATCACAAACAATGCAAACTGTAAATTTTAGGGATGCACCGATCGATCGGCCAGCGTTTACATGTACGCTCAACAGAGGCGTTTCTCATTCACTTTGAATGGGGTGACCTCGTGCGGCGACGAAATGAATTTTGGGTGCGTGAGTATGGCGTCACATCAATGCCAAAACTAGAGCGCGCAAAATCGCTTGCTGCAAAAATTTCGTCGTGCGCACAAATCTGAAACTCGAGAGCACAAAATTAAGATTCGAGTGTGCGGTTGTGATAATATTGCGCGTGAAGTGTATTTTTCCTCTCGTGAATGTCTTTTTTCTTCTCGATGTGTTAAATGTCCTCGAATGTCCTCGGTTTGAAAGGGGGTAGGTTTTGGTAGTTTGGGGGCGGGGTTTTGGCAGCTTCTGCCTGCGAATCCTATTGGCCGTTGGCTCCTGGTCTTGTGATTAACTGCACACTACAGACAGTTTTTAGTTACGTCTTACACGTTTAATAAGCACGCAATCAATGGCTCCCCTTGCCCACTTGTCTGTCCCTAATTCAACATAAACACAGATGCACAAGTCAGTCACAAGATGATCACTAGATGATCAGCCGTTTTCCATAGTTGAGGATACAGGCTTCAGAAATCTGATAAATCACCTCTGCCCAAAATACACAATGGCAAGCAGGCGTTACTGGAGTTACCGGAGTTGTTACATTTTACATTTTACATTTTACGAGTTAAAATGTATTTATTTAAATTTGTAAAAAAAAAATTATTATGAAGATAAAGCATTATATTAAAGAAAATTAGATTTTTGTTTGTATTTGCTGTAGAGCTGCCACTATTATATGTCACTATTATAAAAGTAACTAGTAAACAGGGAAAGTAACTACCACGTTACATTAAAAAAGTTGAAACCCATTTTTTTTGTGTCGATGTCGTCGACTACTCGCAGCAGCTCTAATTTTCTGTTATCTGGGAAAAAAAAAACGGTATCGGAAAAATCGGCATTGGCCAATCACATCGGCATCGGCCACCGGCATCGGCCACCGGCATCGGCCACCGGCATCGGGACACCGGCATCGGCCAGTCTCTGTATACATGAATCCCTCGCACTAAGATGAATATTCAGCAGGTAGCTAGCCCGAGGAGCTTAGAGTTGCTGTTCTGCTTTCTGTTCTAGTGGTGATGGAGAGCCTGGGTGCTTGTTGTGTTCAGGGTGACCTGAGGCACGAGTTGCTCATCTAGACCAAAAACTGTTTCATGGAAGAAACACTGCGTTGAAGTGCGAACCACTCACAGTGACAGCGACCAGTTCACCTGGTTGTATGAGGTAAAAAGGAGAAGAGCGGTGGTGCTGTGCAATTTTATACAATTAAAATAGTTAGGCAGACAGTGTATGTGTTATTAGACATTAAGTAGAATGAGGGAATTCAGTTGAAATATATATATTGCACAATTTTCACGACACTTCTCCAGGCTTCATTTAGTTCTGTTATTAATAAATGTATATAAACAAATAAAGATCCTATTAGCTGATCTAATGATCAGTAATGCCATTACAAAAAAATAAACAGTCCTGGTACCAAATCATTCAGAAGTTAGGAAACAGAACAAAAATAGTTCTTGAGGATAGAGAGAGAGTTGGTGTTGGGGTGGCCTGTGCCTTTTTGCATACATTAAAGACAAACTAATGCAGCAAAATGTCATATATGATTTAGGTGAAAATGTTCAGTTAAACTCTGAAATTTGTTGTTTTGTATTTGTATGCCTTTTTAGTATAAAAGTAACTAGTAAACAGGGAAATAACTACAGCGTTACTTAAAAAGTTTTAAACCCATTTTTTTGTGTCAATGTAATCGACTACTCGCAGCAGCTCTAATTTTCTGTTATCTGGGAAAAAAGTAAATTATCGCCAAAAATCGGCATCGGCCAATCACACGTACAAAATCATTAATCAGAATAAGCCAGAAAATTGCAATCGGTGCATCCTTAGTAAATTTATTTGTGTAATGAATGAAAGCTTGTATGACAAGTTTTGAATAATATGAAATTTAATCTCTGTTTCCCACTGATTCAGGCTCCTACTTTTTTTCTACAGGCAAAATATATATACAACCTTAAAAACTAAGAAGACCTCTTTTACTTGCCTTTGCAGCTAGCAACATAGAAAATATCTTTACCTTTTTTCTCTCTCTTTCTTTCATTCTCTCTCTCTCTCTGATGTAAAAGTGAGGGGTTGAAACAGCCAGCGAGCGCATGTCAAGCTCCTTAGTTAGTGCTTGGCTCATCAAAACAGCGTGCTGCGGGAAGAAAACAAGGGTGTTGGGAAAGAGCAAGTTTTCAGCAGAATCACAAGTGCTAAAGGACAGCAGAGTGGGCGGCTGCCGGGGTGGAAGAGGAACACTTGATCGTGGGCTAATTCATACTGGTCCTGTAGTGTGGCTTCCATTTCACACTCCAGTTTGTGAGCTGTAAGTCTTGCCTCCTGAATCGTTTACATCACTTACATGAGTGTGTGTGTGTGTGTGAGAGTTTAGAGAGATTGGAACTAAGGGTGAAACGGGCAACATGCAATTGCATTAGCTTACTCTCGCCTGCTAGATGCCTCTGTCATCCTGTGAGTCGGTGAAAAAGGATTTGGAATGATTGGCAAGTCCGGGTCTGCAGGTGAAGGTGTTTGCATCAGCTGTCTTGCAGAAAATAAACTAATGAATCTTCCCAATCACATCGGCATCGGCCACCGGCATCGGCCACCGGCATCGGCCACCGGCATCGGCCAGTCTCTGTATCGCAGATCCTCGCACTAAGATGAATATTCAGCAGGTAGCTAGCCCGAGGAGCTTAGAGTTGCTGTTCTGCTTTCTGTTCTAGTGGTGATGGAGAGCCTGGGTGCTTGTTGTGTTCAGGGTGACCTGAGGCACGAGTTGCTCATCTAGAGCAAAACTGTTCCTTGGAAGAAACACACGTTGGCAAGTGCAGGCCACTCACAGTGACAACGACCAGTTGCACAATTTGTATGAGGTAAAAAGGGAGAAGACGGTGGTGCTGTGCAATTTATACAATTAAAATAGTTAGGCAGACAGTGTGTGTGTTATTAGACATTAAGTAGAATGAGGGAATTCAGTTGAAATATATATTTTTTTAATTTTCACGATACTTTCCCAGGCTTCATTTAGTTCTGTTATTATCAAGCTCTTATATAAACAAATAAAGATCCTATTAACTGATCTAATGATCAGTAATGCCATGCAAAAAAATGAACAGTCTGAAAATTGCAAATCATTCAAGCTGAAGCAAGACAAAAATAGTTCTTGAGGATAAAGAGAGAGTTAGTATTTGGGAGTATTTTTATTGCCTTTTTGCATACATTAAAGACAAACTAATGCAGCAAAATGTCTTATGTGATTTAGGTGAAAATGTTCCATTAAACTCTGAAATTTGTTTCAAAAGGTATGCATTTAAAGTACTGAATTGTATAGATGTTAATAGCAATCTCTGACATAAGTTTATTTGAACTCGACTCCATATTTATGAACATTGCTGTTGTGGTGCCTTTCATTTGCCTCCATCATACAGAAGTTATGATGTGTATGATTACACCTAAATTTTTTATATCTGTGGAGTTGAGGAGAGAAAAAATGTGGGTTCGAATCCTACCTCCAGCACTACTACCACTGGGTCTTGAGCAAGACCCTTAACCCCAAGTTGCTCTCAGGGAAACTGACCCTGAAATTTGGAACTGTTAAAATCCGTAAATGTAATTAAAAAATGTTAACCCTCAAGCACACCATCCAGAGCCAAAACCCCCCCATTAAATACAAAGCATTTAATTTATCTGTGTATAGTCTTCTAAGTTGATCGTCTCAGTCTGCCCCTGCTCTTCACTTCAGCATGTGTTGAATTGGCCTTCGCTGGAGTTTTCTCTATTCCTCCACCTTATTCTTTAGTCCACACACGCACAAGTCTGTAACATTTGTAAATGGACTCTGTGAGAACTGAGCTCTCTTCTTCCTGGATTCTCAGCTTGGTAATCAGGACCTTTTATGACCACTGCTAAGAGGACAGAAGAGCACGAAGTGCAGGTGTGGGTGGGGGACTTGAGGGGCGTCCAAGACAGGAGGGAGGACGTACGTGGGGAAAGAGGCTGAAATGACTGTCCTTGATTCGAGGCTGTGGAGACGGCTGAGAGCCAAGATTCAGTTTTACACAGTCTGTCGCAAAGTGGAGACCACCTGTGCCTTGGCAGCGCAACTCGGTGTGAGAGAATGTGAAAACGTGAAAGTTTTTGGCTTGCGTCTCACTCGCTATTTCGCAAGCGTCTGTTCGAATGTGCATCCCGCGAGGACTGACAAAACCAGGATGGACTAAGATTTGCAGTACATTGTAGTGTCTTTTTCTTCATGTAGAGCATAAAAATTGCATGGAAATCTGCTGGTTTACGTTACAGCAACAGATTGCCTTCTCCCCTCTTCACCTGGTGTATTGTCCTCCCCTCACCAGGAGGAGCTCTCAGTGGCATTCAAAACCCAGTTGGATTAAATGAAAAAGCACTCTTGCTATATCTCTCACCTTCTCTGTTTCGCAAGAAAGCCTAAGATCCCTTTAAACACCCTGAGGGAGTGGAACAATCTGGGCCAAAAACACAAATTAGTGTGTAGTACTGAAGCAATCCTGTGGTCTAGCACTCATTAAAATGGCCGCTAATGAACTTGTGCAAGTCCGGATTAAAGCAGACAAAAGAAGATCATGTTCTGGGCCAGCATAACACCTCTCTGTGGGACGATTAGCTCTAAGTTGGAAGGTTAGGGATTATACGCCTGCTAACAATTAAGTTAGAGTTTGGAGAGGTTGGCGTTGCTTCAATGTAGCACATGAGGTTTTGGGGTGGTAGGAAATCAGTTTAAAAAGATTTGAGACTTAAATCAAAACATAATGTACTGTGCAAAAGTGCTTTAGGCACTTGCTTTTGTATAATTATAATTTGGGTGACGTAAGAGATGAACATGGGGAGAGATTCTATTAAGATATGTCTGTGATGGACACAAGATATCAGGGCCGCTGTAACCAAAACATGATGAACAACTACTGTTCCTTTCTGCAGCGGGAAACAACAGACACTCACAAGCACAAAAGCAAGTGCCTAAAGCACTTTTGAGCAGTACATTATGTTTTGATTAAGTCTCAGGTGAACTTCTGTTTGTAATTTAGTTGCAACAAATACATTTTCCAAACATCACACAGCTGTAAGGCAAACTTTCCTTATGTGAAGTATTTTTGCATATATAACTTAAGATCTTGATGTGATAGACAGATTTGAAATCAGCACACAGGATTTACTGTAAAACACATGAATTAGACCAAGTAGCAGACTGATTTATTTGTGATGCAGTGTAATGTACTGTTTAAAAGTGCTTTAGGCACTTGCTTTTGTGCTTGTGAGTGTTGGATGTGGTCTGCTGGTATGCTGTAAGCATCGTGTTTATGAGTTCAGTTTACAGCTTGCTGGTTAGTGAGAAACAGCTGTTATTGTGTTGCTGTGCAACAATACGTGTATCAAAATACCAAATTGTCACAAAACAATATTATGCCTTTAACTTAAAATCTGGATTAGACCAAGCAATGTAGCAGACAGCAGTGATTTATTTGTGATGCAGTGTAATAGATGGCAGTATAGTGCATGCTTTCAATTCATAACATATAGCAATGCAGTGTTATCTTGACCAGATGGCATGCATCTGATGAGAGAAGCTCATTTCAGTTATTAGAGGCTTGAGACTTGACTTGGACATGAGCACAAAGACTTGAGACTTCACTTGGGTGTTATTGAAGACAACACCTTCAGGGTCTCCACA
Source organism: Distichodus sexfasciatus (assembly GCA_032718565.1). Taxonomy (NCBI): domain Eukaryota; kingdom Metazoa; phylum Chordata; class Actinopteri; order Characiformes; family Distichodontidae; genus Distichodus; species Distichodus sexfasciatus. Next base: position 177,289 of record JAVGVS010000103.1, on the reverse strand, counting down.
CTGCTTCCATTATTCTGACTAGCTCAGTGAAATTTCATTAAAATGTACTCACTACAGAGGACTGTGACATAATTATGTAATATTTAGTAAAGGGAAACAAAAGTTATCATATTCACACTCCAAGCACTGGGAGCCACGATTCAGTTTTCAACAGGAATTACGACTGGCATTTAGCTGGTTAGGACGAGTGAGTGTCATGATGTTATTGTCATTCTCAGGTCTCTTACAAAATTAGAGCTGAGGAAACTTGATTTACTGACAACTCACAGGGATTTCATGTCAGCACTCTTGAAGCGCTTTCACTGATGCACATCTTCAAATGTTTTGGCTTCTTATTCAGACACGAGAACAGTACTAGATTTAGAAGATGAGTCATTCCAGTCCTCTGCCGTAAATAGGACATTTAGATCTGCTTACTTTTTCTTCTCTCTCCAAGTTGATGTAAATCTGAGCCAACCATTTGTCACATTTTACATAGCTGACTTACTCAGTGTCCCACCATCCCCTTTTTCTTGTGGGCTATGGCCCATTTCCAGACCCCTTTCTGATGTAGAGTCAAACACTGGCTATTACACAGCAATGTAATGACCTTTACTTTAGCTATAAGTCAAGCAATACCCTCTCACTTACCACGTCTGCTAATTACACACCACATTCCCCCAATAAGGCCTGTCCTGAAACCTGCAAATGCCATGTGATGATGGCAACATCTGCATAATCCGTTCCAGGAAAAGTTGACTTGTTTTGGTCCGTTGGCAAGGGTCTCAACAACGGTCTTGGAATAATGACCGTTATTAAACTCGGCATGAAAACTGATGATCCAGATGATTATATGTAGTTAGTTAGTGCTCGGAGAACTATCTTGCATAGTCACACTGTCAGAGGATTTTTTTTTAAAATAACAGACACACACAAACACACAGCTACCTAACCACACTAACAGAAGCACACATGATTTCACAAATTAGCTGGAACCATTACAAAAACATTTGAACTGGGAGGTGAGGCAGGCTATTTTTTTCAACCACGGATCTCTATTACCAGTTGCTGAGAGCAGTTCGCCCCGAGGTTAAGCAAACACAACTCTCAGACCCCCTCTGCAGGTGATTGGCTATTGATTTGGCATCAGCCCAGCAGATGGGCTTAGTGCAGCAGCGCTTGCCCGGAGCCTTAAGGACCGTAGCTGGTGCCATGACCTTCCTCCCAGAGACAGCCAAGTGATGCTTTCAGTTCTCAGTGTTTTTTCCAATTGAATTCATACAAACCATACAATGAGACAGATCTGAAGCCGGATAAGTTCTTTACCTAGTTTATAATCCACAGGACTGCGAGTGTCTCTTAACCTAGTCATTTGGCGAATTTGAGGGGTAAGCAGTTTCTACAAGGTGGAGGTCACGTCCTTAGTTATTCCTTTAGACTCATGTTGATATGGGGTGGCATGCAGACTGAAGGCTCTTTTAATGCACAGGAGAGCGAATCTTTGCCATTTTTCACCTGCCTCGGTTAAAGAAACGACCGATTGAGAAGAGAGGCGAGGTCACATTAGTATTCGCGACAAGGCGCTAAGTTCTCGCAAAGGGTTTTCTGCCCGATTTGCTTGCCACACAGAAGTCAGAAAGCGTGTCAGAGAGACAGAGCGCTTTCATCTGCTGCAGAGCAAAACTAAGCAAGCTGAGAGAAACCAAGAGGAGAGGTGCTAAAGTTACTCTCTACTCCCCCTGAGCCCACAGGGCTTCCTCTCCTCCTCCTCGGTGGCTCCATTTTGCGGCAGGGGAACATTTTCAACAGTCACGCTGCGCTGAAGGACACACTGCCTTGCGGAGATAAATGCCGTCCAAAAGCAGCCTAATTATTTGTCTAATCTATAACATGCGAGCTAGCAAACTGTTGAGACGAAGGAGGACGGCTGGAAAAACACACAAGGAAAAGTCATCGACTGGGGACCTCAGATTACAGGGAGGGAGCTAAATCGATTCGACTGGGATTCCATAGAAAAGAAGAAGTGCTGTCTTTGAGATTTGAAGAGAATGCCAGCAGAAATGCAACATAGCTGTCTACTTAACAGCTAAGAAAAGTTTGTGTTTTAAGGGGGAGAAAAATGAAAGGACATTGAAATCTTTCAAGTTATTCATCATGTCCTCTAACTTCAAGTCAAGTTCAGGTGTTTTAATTGTTATTTCAACCATATGCAGCACAACAGCGCATAGTGAAATGAAATAATGTTCCTCCAGGATCAGGATGGTTTTTAACAGACACAGAGTATACAACGCTATACAAACTTAACATCCAAGTTCAATTTTGTGTGCATACAGGGAGTGGAATGCAGAGGAAGTTTAGGAAAATTACAATGGTGGTAGATTGGGAATATATAACATTTTCTACAAAAGTACTTTTTTAAATGTGTAACCAGTGTTAGTCTGATGGCTTGTGTACAGAACCTACTATGCAGCTTGGATGTTAGAGCCCGGGAGTGCATGTGAAGAGTGTGTGGGTTTGCCAACAATGCTATTTGCTTCAGCGTGTGGTGTAATTGTGTGTGATGGAGGGAAGAGAGACCCCAATGTTCTTCACTGATGACCTCACTAGCTTCTGCAGGGCCTTGCGATCTGATACTATGCAATTTCCAGAGTAGACAGTGATGTAGCAGCTCAGGATGCTCTCGCTAGTTGCTTTGTAGAATGTGGGGAGGATGAGGGGGTAGAAGATTGGCTTTAACTCGAAGATAGTTGGATTAACTTGGTTTTCTTTTATCCTTATCCCAATTTCATGCTTTATACAAAGTAATTATTGGTAAGAGACCACTAGTGCAAATCTTTACTTTTCTAGCTGTTGCATTCTTCTTATTAATTTGCAACAGCAAAACACTATTTAATGGAACATTTCAAATATAAAAAGAAATCTGTCAGCTTTTCTTCGTCTTGCAGCATTTCATCAAATTATCTGTCATTTTCAGGGTGTATTTTCATCCAGTAAACCATGACCAGTCATGAAAATGACACTATTATGCTAAACGACAGGCTAGCACAAAAGGTCATGAAGCACGCAGAGAATGGCTGCATCAGTGCTACAGCTAATCATTCAGGACGAATAACACATTTTGCTGATGAAACAGTGGACCTCGAGATTGCAGAGCTGCAGAGCTACAGACGCTGCAGTGTCATTAGCGTGTCAGTCGTCATGCCACATTAAGTTAAATTAGGAGCAGGTGGGCACAGACACCGAGCTGGGAATGGAAGAAATGGATTAGAAATGGTTCAGGAGAAGACAAAGGCTAAATAAAAATAGAGCATATTACAAAACAACAAAATCAGAAGAAACTGTTTTGAAGTGAATTTTTACATTTTACTTACAGATTAAAGTTAACCTTCAGAAAGTGAAGTTATTTGATATTTTAGACATTCCCAGCTAACAATAGGAATAGAGAGGTATGGAGTGCAGGGGCTTCTTAAGCAGAGATCTGCAAAAACATGCAATATAAAATTGGAAGGTGATGAGTGTGTTACAAAAAAGGAATGTGAAAATGGCTTGCAGTTAGAGATTACTCACCTTGAGATATTTTTGAATGCATAATACCATTCCAAATATTTTGAGACATATTTCTCGTTGTCAATCTTGTTGTCAATCAGATCAAGACAACTCCAACTGATCTAGTAACTAGTTTGGGAAAGCCGCAGGGAAACGCAACAAAATCCAAAGTGAGAATGTTTGAGGCTGAGGTAGAATTAAATCCGGACGGTTTTAGAATTCCAGCTGGATGCATTTTTTAGGTCTTAAAAAAGAGGACGTCAGGGGACGTCTGGTCACCCTAATATAATTTGTACTATGAGAGGGTTTGTAAAAGTGAGTAACTCAGCTGGCATAAATAGTTTGAACAGCAGCTGTTGATTGAAGTCTAGTATGATGAACAGACTACAAGGCACTGGTCTCAATGGATAAAAGGGTCAACCAACAGCATACACTACCAGTCAAAAGTTTGGACACACCTTCCCATTCAATGTTTTATTCTTTATTATCATGACTATTTACATTGTAGATTCTCACTGAAGGCACTATGAATGAACACATATGGAATTATGTAGTAAACAAAAAGTGTGAAATAACCCAAAACATATTTTATATCTTAGATTCTTGAAAATAACCACCCTTTGCTTTGATCACTGCTTTGCACACTCTTGGCATTCTCTCGATGAGCTTCATGAGGTAGTCACCTGAAATGGTTTTCCAACAGTCTTGAAGGAGTTCCCAGAGATGCTGAGCACTTGTTGGCCCTTTTGCCTTCACTCTGCCGTCCATCTCATCCCAAACCATCTCGATTGGGTTTGGTCAGGTGACTGTAGAGGCCAGGCCATGTGGCGCAGCACTCCTTCACTCTCCTTCTTGGTCAAATAGCCCTTACACAGTTCATTTATAGTTTTGATGACTTTAGTGAGAATCTACAATGTGAATAGTAATGAATATAACTGCAAGCAGTGATTACGGGGGCCATGCAGTTTGCAGCTTTATCAGTTTTTGACGAATCGAAGTGGACAGATGTTGAAAAATGACACGTCTCATCCTTTTATCTAGGGTGCTACGGTTCAAAACTTATTGGGCAAAATGCAAAATAGCTTATTATATGGCCACGAACTGCCATTGTTTTTGCCTGCGTAGGGGGTGGGGTCCCGGACCTACCTGCCAAATTTCAAAGCTGTAGCCCAGTCAGAGCCGGATTTCTATGACACTCGGTGTGTGGTGTTGCAGTCCTATGCCAAGCCGACCACATTTATTTGCATATTACAGAAATATGAAGACATAAATTAAAAATATGCTCGATAATAATTAAAGAAGAGTGTCTTTCAAATGAGGGATTCAAATGATACCAGTTGCATGCAGATTGAACAAAAATCCAGGGACTAGTTCGCAAGAGATGGTTTTGCATATTATGCAAATTAGCAAAAACTCAAATATGGCAGAAATAGATGCGAGGGTCTATAAAGATTCATCTTGACCCAAGGAATAAGATAGTATAAGATTTTTACGGTGCAAAAGTTATTAGGCAAAATGCAATTTTTTTTTGGAAAACCGCAAAATAGCTTATGTTGGTGCAATTTTATTTGCCTGAGTAGTGGGTGGGGTACCGGACCTACCTGCCAAATTTCAAAGCTGTAGGTCTTACAGTTTTTTCTCCACAATGCGTTTTAAGGCAGAAAAAAAAAAAAAAAAAAATAGCACGATTCCACTGCATGGCCCCCTAAAAATAAAGAAAAAACATCGAATGGGAAGGTGTGTCCAAACTTTTGACTGGTAGTGTAAAGGTAAATTATGAAAGTTAAAAAGCATGTTTAAGTTACAGTATAGTGCTGTCGACTCACAGCGAGAAAGTCCTGGGTTTAATCCCAGGTCTGTTGTGGTGTCTTTCTGTGTGGAGTTTGTGTGCTCTCTGCACGTTCACGTGGGTTTCTTCTGGGTTTCAGTTTCCTCCCACAGTCCAAAAGCATGTTGAATAGGTGATTGGTTAATCTAAGTTAGCCCCATAAGGTATGAACGTGAGTGTGTTTGTGTAAAAGTGTGTGCCCGGTGGTGTGTTGGTGCCCGCTTCGGGTTGGTCCCCGTTTCTCCCCAAAGGTCCCAGGATAGTTTCCGCAACCCCAGAGGGGTTAAGCAGTTTAGATAATAAATGAATAACTTAAGTTAATTAGTAAAGAGGCTGCCAAAAGCTTTAAAATTTGCTGAGTTGAACAGTTACTTTAGGGATTCTCTCCTAAATGCCCCAAAAGTAAGATGTTTTCACTTGCTGAAATGTTCATTTTAGCAACAAAAGAGGAAAAAGCGAGTGCCTACATTTAGAAAAAACTAGTTAATGAACCTGTCTGGAGGTCAAAGCTGCAGCTAGAGTGAAAAGCACATAATAACGCTAACGGAGAACGAGAGAGCAGAAATAAGAACGGAAAGAAGTGGGAGAAAGGAGAGAGAGTGAAGAAGGCAAAAAAGAACAAGAGTGTAACGGCTTGGCATAACTCTTTGTGTTGGGGTGCAACCAGGTCACTGCCCTGGTGCCTGAGGTGCAGTCCGCCCTGTGCCGACCCCTGTCAGGGAGAGCGATGAAGGCAGGGGAGGCAGAGCGCAGGAACCAAATGCAGCTCCCATTACACTGCTCCATTATCGACTGCCCCCAGCCGTCACCCTCCCAGCGCCATAGATTATTCCGCGCCTGCAAACGTCATCTGTTTTCCACCCGCTCCCGAGACTTCCCACAACAACCGGCCCGGGGGTGCAGGAGCAAGTCATGCTTCTCCCAGATGAACAATTTATCAGAAAACGATGCCCTAGCGCTCAACAATCAATAAACCTGCATGTTTGGCAACAAAAGTCTATTTGAAATAAAATGTAGCATCTTTATCAGACCAGTGCTAGAAAGTCTGGAAATGTTTTATCTTTAGCCAGAACTTAAAGTTCTTTTTCTTCATGGCATAAGTAATCAAATAAAAAACGAACCGCTATAACAGCAGATTTTGCAGCGCTTAAGGGAGCATCCTTGTCTACTTCAAGGCCTGTTATTCTCACTAAAACACTATTGCAAATTTCCCAGGGTGTCAAAACCCCTGCAAAACCTTTTAAAGCCAAACATATATAATTGCCAACGCAGAAGGGAAAGAAGTCACCAAGTACCACCACTAAAGAGCCAGAAATGTAATCAACTTGGGGACTCAGTCAGCAGGGGAGAGGGAGAGAGAGACAGACAGAGAGAGAGAGCGCGAGCGCGAGAGAGAGAGACCATTTCCCCTAATGCTTCCTCCATTTTAGAGTCATATTCCCACAGGGGCTCAGATCTGCTGGCGAGAGCTCATATTACCAATTCACACATGTGGATCATTTCAAACTGAGTTTAAACAAAGTAGATGGAGACGGAACTGTGAAGCTGATGCAGATCCTGCCATGTTTGTACCTCACCGTATCCCCCAAGCTGACCGGTAACACGGCAGCTTCCTCTCATCAGCAGTGCAGGCCATAGCGTGCTCTGAAGCGAGGCCTGATGACGGATAGGTCAGATGTTGCAGGGACCTGCTCCGCTGTGATAAGACTCTAACGGCCGAAGCTATCTGTCGCCAGGCCACAGACCCAGAGATGGTTGTGCCGGTCCACGTTGCTGAAGCTGTGTGCGCCTGCGCCTCAATGTGTGTGTGTGTGTGTGTGTGTGTGTGTGTGTGCGTGCATGTCCACAGGTCCAAATCCCCCTGCATTAAAAGAAGTGCCATGGGATTGTTTAATTTGGGTATTCACTGGAAAGAACGGCACCCTTAATAAGTGTGCAAACACATTCTACGAGAGCTGGAAGTAAAGTGGCCATTTAAGGCACGCAAATTGAGCAAGTGCATCAGTATTCAACCTTCCAATCCAGCATGTGCACCCTGTGAAAACTCTCATGGCCTTTAGATTTAAGAGGCTAATATCCAAAAACTGCTAGGAAAAGCCACTGGGTTTGAGTGACGAGGGCGTCTGGATGTCCTCCGCGACGTGGTCTGAGCTCGTTCTTAGCCGTCACTCTCACTCCATGTTACTTTTGAGCTCTGTTCTCCTAAACAGCAGGACAGCCTTTGTGTTGCAGACAAATGGACGCTGACTTTGACAATGGGTGACATTGCGTGCATTCTCAGATTAGCCCCAGGAGAGGACAGGAGGAGCTGTGTGGCGGATGTGCTTGTCTGTGGGGACAATAGAGGAGTTTGTCCAGGTTTCTGCAATCAAACCCTAACCCTAACCTCAGCTGTACCTTTACTGGTCCGGGACTTGAACCACCAGGCTTCCTAATCACAGGGCCCAACTCCCTGTTACACTACCAACTGCACTTTTACTGTTATTGTGTTCGTGGAAATTATAAGCTTATAAGATTTTGTGGCTTGCCCTTCTCTTTGTTGTGCTTTGTTACTTGAGCAATTCAATCAAGTATAAATATTCGTAATCAAATTATACACATCCATCCACATTATAGTATCCACATTAATTACTTAATCTTACAGCTGGAGCCCCAACAGTATGAGTAAGGCAAATTAATATGGATACTAGTTCACTGTACTTATCAACTCTGTCATGGTAATAGTCATGATAAAGCGTAAACATAGTAAATTGTCATTTTGGTGTGTTGGCGTCCACCTAGGGTTGGTCCTCGGTGGTATCTTTACTGGTCCGGAATTTGAACTGCCCACCTACCGATCACAGGGCATTGTTGGGGCGGTTGTTTAGGGAATGTCCCAATAATTGCAATACAAGGGGTTGGAGAATCACAATCAGTGCACTAGAGATCAGTCGAGGTCAGAGACAGACGTGGCAATTAACGCTTATCAGCAATAAGGAGGAGAATAAGACTATGAGTACGACCGCTGAATCAGCACAAACCTTAAATTACCTCCCAGGACTGAACAGCCACCAGACTCTTTATCTACAGATAGAACGTTGATTATGGCATATCTAATTAAATGATAAGAGCAAATGAAATCAGCGGCTATAAGGGACTCGGCTCCCTCTTCTTACAGCAGGTATGCTAATAACCTTTGCGCTTGTTTAATGTTAAATGTAGAGGCAATGGCTCCTGGAAACACTCGCATACAAACAGTGGAGAAGAAATGTAATAGCCTCCGAGAACTAAATGTGCTTTCATATCGGAGCTTTGGGTGTGAAAGGCTAATTGGGCGGTGCAATGTGAATTCAGTCACACGTCAAGTTGCGGCTTTTACTGGGGTCAACACATGATGTTGAACAATGAGACGTGTGGGCAGATTTAAAGCGAGGTCAGAAGGGGGGCAGCGAAACTGTGCCGAACAGACTTATCACCCTCTTCCAGCCATACAAATAGCACAATACAGTGAGCAGTTCATTAAAAATTTCCCTCTGTAATTAGTGAGGCACTATTCTCCATTTTCCTTCCTCCCGCACCATCTCAAATACGGTGTGAGAACTTCACTGCTATAATTTCACTTTTTGTTACTTTATGATTCACACACTGACCGGCAGAAAAACATGAGAAAACAAAAGCTACAATAACAATGGTGAGATAAAAGCAATGTTTTATTCCTTCATATTTTACACTATTTAGAAAATAAAACACAGTGAATAAATATAAATTTAAAAAGCAAGTCTCGTGAGGGCTTCACCTTGTTCCCACAGTAACGTTTTTTTTTTTTTAAATTTCTTCTTCTTCTTCTTCTTCTTTTTTTTTTTTTTACTTCTAGATTTTTGAATCAACCCTCAGTGAAAGCAGATCTTCTGTGTGAGACGCCCGGCTCAGGACACGCACGGTACAACAGGCATGCAGATGCGTGAGTGGTCCCCCTTTTTTAAACACGTGCACACACGCACACCAGAAGAGAACAGATTGGCACATCGGAGACGACATCTAGAAACGGTTTGCAAAATATCTACGAGTATTTACAGGGAAAACAATAAGTTAATATTAACTCAACCTCCATTTCTGCATCGCTCTTGCACCGCCGTACCGAAAGGGGAAAACATCATGTCGCGAATCTTTAGTGTCTCATTCTGGGAACCTTTTAAAACGTTTTAAAAAGCGCGGGCTGCTTTACCACAGTAGATTGCACCAGGTATAGGGTATAACATCACACATATCTACATAGACAACATCAGCTGATTTTGTTTGCTCTCAGCATCGTTCCAACACAGTTCCTCTTGCTCGGTGTATAAGGCAGAGATTGGCTGAGCTCCTGGAGTCAGACTCTGAGAGCAAATCGTTTGGGCCGGAGTCGCCCCTGACCGGGGAAATGGCCTTCACTTATACCTGTCCACGACCTCTAGTCCATTCCCCAGCAGTGTGCAGCCAGACAGTATCCTGCACCATGAGCCGAAGATTGAGAAAGACACCAAACGGAAAAAAATATAATACAGGTTGAAGGTTGAAGTAGCAATGGAAAAAAGTCCTGTACGCCTGACTCCTTGCTTGGGCTTGTTTTCACAAGACATAGAGTGAACACAGAAGGCTCATTCTTCCAGGCCTGAGCAGAGACAGACAGAGAGAGAGAGAGAGAGAGAGAGAGAGGGGGGTGGATCGGAGAGGTGAGGAGAGAGTCAAGGCGTAGCCGCATGAAGGCTCTCTCCCTCCTTCGCTGGCATGTAGGTCACCGACTCTTGTGTTATCTGACCTCCAGGCAGTCCAGGTACTCCAAGGCCAGGTCGTAACAGAATCGGTACTGCTCCTGGAATAGAAAAAAAAAATCAATAATGTTCTGTTTGTTGCTTCGGTAATGACAAGCCAGAATGTAATCGCATTAACTGTGATGATTCAGAATGTACTGTAGAAAGTGATGCATTATCTAGTGTTGTGGCTCTCGCGTCTAGTCTTGGTCTCGAGACCAGTTTTTGAAAGTCTTTCTCGGTCTTCTCTCGGATTTAGACGGCGGTAACTTGGTTTAATGACAGTTGTTGATTTTAAATATAGCTTTACAGATCAAAGAACAGTCGTGGACTACAAAGCACTGTTGTAAGTTGCTCTGGATAAGAGCGTCTGCTAAATTCTGTAAATGTAAATGGACTCGGACGTATTTGTACGCAGTCTTGTTATGGGCTCGGAACAAAGGGGGCTATTATTTCGAGACCAGCCGAGACCAGAACTTTTGGAATATTACTATTAATTCTTTGAAACTGACACAGGCACTTGCATTGTTTTTCAGAATAAGACTTTGAACTTACTGGACATCATATTCATTCCTCTGTATGTGAAATCAAATAATAAAAACCCTACAAGCCAGTAAAGCAGTGAATTTGGTCTTGAGGAGTGTTCTGCCACTGTGGTTTGTTGAGTTTAACATATGATGTGATCAGTTTTGATAACTGCTTCCATTGAAGCATATTCATTATAGCTATGTAAGAGAGAAATATTGAATAAATATGTTTGTCACTTGGTGTATGTTGTTTGCTTTGTTCAGCTCTTTTGATGGCGGCTTATGCTTTGCCTGTTCCACTTATTGGTCATGTGGTGTAAAACGAGTCTCGATCTCGTCCCTTCAGAGTCTTGGTTTTGTCTTGGTCTCGACACTCTCTGGTCTTGCTCTTGTCTCGGTCTCGGTTTAGCCGGTCTTGATCCAAGCTCTAGCATTATCTGATAGTAGTACGTATTGAAAAAGGTTGGCGCTGTGCTGATGCAATGGAATCTGTTTACAATGGAAGATTAAGGAACATTCATTTCGATGCACTTTCTTGCGATATTATCCCGTCATTTATCCATCCAATAATCCAGCTAGCCTTTAGAAAGAGAGGGGAACTTATTACATCAGGGTTTGATTAGACCTGAACAATATGGCTTTATTTCTCTCCCTACATACCTTCAATTACTGTTAGCCTAGAGAAAGACTATGGGCTACCGAGGACTATCAGGGACATCACCCTCAATGCCAATCAATCGGACAGAGTACACGGTCCAATCAAAAATCAAACCAGTCTTCATTTTAACTTATTTATACCTGCTGCAGAAATGTAGTCTAATAGCCAGGGTTAATGTGCTCCTAGAGAGCAGTGAGTTTATTTGAATCTCTGCAGCATTAATACATTCTTTTCTCACACTTTTTTTCATTGTTTTATTGGGTTCCTGTTGCTCACTATTATTGCCCAATCCCAGTCCATTTTCTGTTTGGTTTGTACTGCGAGCCTTGCCTCAAATGGCACGGTACAACATGTTGTTCCTCTGCTAGTGCGGGGCTGCACTGTAGCTATAGGCTGCAGCAGAGTTAGAAACAGTTCTGCACGTCCACATCCGGCTACAGAAGGCTTTTCTTCATTGCACTTACGATGCTCTCCACCATGTTGGGCTTGGAGTTGCGGAGGGTCTTAACAGCGTAGAACACGTCCACCATACTGTGGTGCTGAACCATCTCCATGATCATGGTGCAAGCACAGAACGTGCCGCTTCGCCCGCCACCGTTCCTGAAACACACGTTTACAGGCACATTCTATTACGGACCCCTTTTATGCACGTGTTAAGTGGTTTGTGTGTGTGTGTGTGTGTGTTGGTGCTGGCTGGTATAGTGCAACATTTTTGTGAGCAATTTCCACTTAATTGTTAAAAGGAGAGATGGATTGTTAGATGCACTACAATATTACGATGAAAGGAAGTGAGAATTAATTCATGTTGTATTGTGAAGTAGGTCCATCAGTGCAGAGGACGTATAACTCAAGCTAACATACAGCTAGCTAATGCTTCTTTCCACTTGAACACATGGCAGAAACTGTATGTCTTGTTACCACGCAGCACCAGTGGAAAATTAGAATTAGTTAGAAATCTAGTCCGAGAAGTTTGCATTTGTTCCAGATGTCCTCTGCACTGATGCACTGATGGACCTACTTCACAATACAACATTAATTAATGAATTAATAACTACCCTTCACTGTAATATTTTAGTGCATCTAACAATCCATCTCCCCTTTAGCAATTAAGTGGCAATTGTTCCACTGTCAGAAATTAATTAGTACACTTTTTTTCTTCGCCAAGAGGAAAGCTGTATTGTGTGACTTTCCTACAGTAGACAAAATGCTGTGCCGCTTAAAACCTTATTAGTGTGTGTGTGTGTGCGTGTGTGTGCGTGTGTGTGCGTGTGTGTGCGTGTTTGGGGGTGGGGTGGGGTGGGGGTGTCGGTAAAAGCTTCACATAGATGACTGTGATGTACACTAAAACGTAAACATGTAAGTGTAAAAAGAGAAGATTGGAATTAAATGAATTTCAGCGCTGAGAGAGCATCAAATGCTGACGTGTGCACAGAGAGACATGCACAGGCTTACGGGAGGAGGGAGCGTTGTGCCTTGCACTAAACTGAGATCAGTGCCTGGGGATGGTGACAGAGGAAGGGCAAATGGGCTTTGAAGCCTGTGTCTCAGCACCTGCATGAAGCTCTCATTAACACAGAAAGCAAGAAGGTGGAAGAGGGGCTGTGGCTTGAGGCAGACGAGTGGAGGAGCAAGAGAGGGAGGAGAAAATTGCACACATGAAAGAGGAGAGAAGAACTGAAGGCCCTAAGCCACTTCACCGGAGGTACTTCAAGCTGCAAAGCCAAACATCTAGGGGAGAGGGGGTGTGTGGCCAGACTGGGACCAAACCCTCTTGGTAAGTGGTTTCATGTTTTAGAAGTAGTGCTGGGGAGTTGCTTACTACAATTAGGGACGCTACAAATTTCTTTTTACACTTGTTTCTTTTTTGATTATTCTCTCTTTACAAAGACGGGTATTTTCTAGGGATGCAGAATTATAATCAGCCAATAATTGTTTTTTTTTAATAATCATCAGCATTGAACTGATGCCTAGATCTGCCCGATAATTTATGATGCATTTATTTGTATGTCTCAAAGGTAGCGCTTGTGTCAGGCATGTCTAAAGTGAGATTTTATACGGCCCCTGCCTTCTGTCTTAAAGTGTAAGGTGTTATTTTGTACCAAAATTCTGAGCACACAGTGGAACATTAGTGAGCATAATAATTTGTCTTTACGCGCTCAACTCTGCCTGCGCTCGTACTCGACTTACTTATCCGCATCATCAGATATACGTGTGAAGAAAACTGGATATCGGCATCGGCCAGTAATTCCCATATATATATATTCTCCTTGGTATTTTCAACTAGCAACTGCTGTTGAAGTGGGGTCTGATAGGCCACTGTGCCATAAAATAGCCTTGATGTAGTGAGCTACTTTTCCTCTGTAGCCTGTAGTGTACTAACTACTATATTTAAACAGCAGTTTAGCTGCAAATTATATATGTATATATAATTTATGGCATAAGATAAATTACTCCAAAAATGTTTGGAATTTTGAAATAAGCATGGTAAAGTTATAAACCAACACTGACTTGTATATTTTACACAGACACAGCTACAAACCGTAAAACGAATGAATCAGAAATAAAGTGAAGTAGTCTCATATATAACCTAGAATGAGACACATAATAAGGTTAAGTTGCTCTCTAAGTTTTTGTAGCACTTGTTTTGCTAGAGTTGTTTTGCTTGCTAGGTTTATCGAAAGCATGTCTGTGTTGAGAAGTAAACTTACATTAGGACTGATATGACATTCTGTTGTCAACAGAATAGTAGACAACATCACAAATGCAAAAGAGGTGAACAGAAGGAGAAGACGACGCAGGCGTGAATTCAGACCAGTGGAGAACCAACGTTTTAGCAGCATGGGATGAGATCGGGTGATGTGACTTGGTTCTGCAGTGAGAGTCATGTGGGATTATCTGTGGCAGGATATTCATGGCCAATGAGGGATGAATGTGATAGTTTGTCTTTCTGGAGAACAACTGCTATCTATTTTAATCTTTTTCTAGAAACAAAGCCATGGCAACACTCACAAGCAGTGGACCACAGTACGACCTTCACCACACTCCCTCTGCCACTTGTGCACCTGGGCCAGGAGGGTGAGGAAGGCCTTCTTGGAGTCAGGGATTTCACGGTAGGCAGACCAGCGCAGGAACTGGAAATGGCGGACCACCAGGTGTCCCTCCTGCAGCTTATGGGAGAGAGGAAGAGAAAATAGGGAAGGGAGGGAGAAAGAGGGAGGTATTAGGAATTCCCATTAAAAATCACAGTGCTGAGGTCCGAATGAGTTCCCCATTCTCTCCATCATTTGCAAATTGATTTCACTTAACCTCACAAAACTCGGCTCTGTCACTGAATCGCACGGTGGGTTTTGGGCCATTAACTGAATCTAAACCTAACACTGGCATTTTACACTCCAAAGTGGAAGTCAGTAACAGCTACCCGCTAACAGCACAGTCTACTCTAGTGAGTACCTTATTGCGGCAATCATGATCTTGTCGTGTGAAGGTCTCACTCGGGTCCTGTAAAAAGGCAAGATCGGGGTTTATTTCTGGAAGTGACATGGGGGAGCTTTTTTCTGGCTAGGTCAGAGTGAGAGAAGAAGAGGAAAAGTGGGGCCAGGGGTGGATTAGTCAGCTAATGGGGGGACATGGGGTGACAGGTCTGTTGGGAGGTGGGGGAACTTTGCCAACTGAAGACTGATGAAGCCATCAGGGATTAATAAGGTCAGGTAGAGGTGACGGGGAAGCCGGGTTTTGTTAATTTACTCACTCACTCGTCTGCATTTGCACACACACTCACACACACACAGAAAGGTAGAGAATGGGGTGTGTAGAAACACTCAAAAGGACTTGGCTCTCTCTAACAACCTAGCACAAACACAGTGTTTTCTTATTAGATTGCTTCAGTGATATAAGTTCGATTATGACTGTACCAGTCAGAGTGAATGCAACAGGCATATCATTGATACATCATGGCATCAGTCAAGAAATGAAAAGTAGATGTTGAGTTTTCAAAGAGAAATGTAAAAACTATTAAAGCCCAGCAAGGTCAAAGCCAAGCAAGTATACTCAGTTATGAGGATGCACTCACAGTGATGGAAAAGGCCATTTTCAAAATATCAAAACATGCTAAAACGCTAAAGTTGAGAAGAAAAATGTGTTTGGATAAAGGTAACGCTCTTTGCCAGAGTTTGGCACAAGTTTGTGATATGTAGCTTGTATTATGACAGACAAACTCATGAGGTCATGTTTGGTAGTGAGTGAGCTAACTGCTAAGAAGCTGAAACCTCAATCAAATGAAAGTGAAAAAGTGAGTGATTATATGTCATTGTGAACACACCACAGCACAGCACACAGTGCACCACAACCAAATGTGACCTCTGCATTTAACCCATCCGTGAAGGAGCAATGGGCAGCTAACAAGGATCTGGAGGGCAGTGCTTGGGGACGGTACCTTGCTCATAAGTACCTCAGTGGTAACTTTACCGGCCCCGGATTCAAACCTGCGACCTTCTGATCACGGGGCGACTGCCCTACCGTTACGCCACCAGCTGCCCTGAGACCCAGAGACCCAGATGACCCAGGTCAAATTATTCTAAAATGTCAGTTTTTCTCAAGGAACTATTGCAGAGTGTATTTCTGTATTTCCGTCCGTTTTAAGATGTTAGAACATACAGAAGGACACCGACACCACAAGAAATGTACCCTTTTTTTCCTCAGTCATGCAAAAATGCTCACACAGTTTTACAAACCAAAGGAAGTAAAAAGGTTTATTGTGATGAAGCCAAAGCCTGTTATGGAACTCATCCATGATAGAAAGAGGCTATGTGATTTGGCCTTCATGGTGGACATTACAAAGTAACAGTCAACGCTGACTGTCTAGCGCCAAGGTCCTAAAAAGCGTCCAAATGTGAAATCATTTGAAGTGAAATTAACAGCTTTGATTTCAAATGTAACTGGAAAGTGTATGGCTGCATTTTCCCACTCTGAAAGAATTAGAGGCTGCTATGACAGCTGAATATGCTGGTGAGTGTGCCAAACTTCTACAGGCTTTTGGTAAGGGGTTTTGGGACATAAAAAGTAAACAAAAGCCATTGAACATATTTGCTATGTGGAACTAGCTGTTGTAGCTGACAGCATGCAACATGAAATCAGCAGCGAGGAGCTCAAAGCTAGCGTCGACAAACTCCCTCTCTAAAGTTCTCTAAACTTTTTGTGCGTCCTGTGGAGTTTTTCTGTTCATGCTCCAATATTTGCCTCTCTGACGATCGGGACAACCAATTCTGTGAGCAGTTCTTTTTGAAACTGACACTCAAGACTAACTGACCTAAACCCTGAAAAACTCCTAGCATCCTCATTGCCACCATTTGACATCAGACGCCTCTCCAAATAGAGGCAAGTCCAGCCATCACATTAGACAGGATATGTTTTCAGCAATTTAGTATGACCCTTAAAGGACGTTTTAAAAATAAAATGGCCCATTATAGGAAAAACGGTTCCCCACCCCTATTCTAACGGATTCATTTGCATTTATAGCAGTTATTAAATGCTTTTATCCAGAGCAACTTCCGATGCCTAAATAGAGGGGCAGTCTCCGCAGAGACTCTTTGACTTAAGGGTCTCGCTCTCAAGGGTTCAATTGTGCTAGTTCTGGCAGTAAGACAGAGCTGGATTTGAACCTAAGACCTCACGGTCCACAATATATGTATCATACCACTAGACCGCCACCACCACCAGCGTGAGAACTGAGTGAACTGAGTCTAGTAGTTCTCGCCACGGGCGGCACGGAAGCGCAGTGGTTAGCGCTGCCGCCTCACAGCAAGGAGGTCCTGGGTTATAATAATATAATAAATTTTAATTTATTAAAATAATTTAGTGTATACATGTGTGTAATTATTACATTGTTTTAGTTAGGAAAACAGTATTTAAATCAAGCATTCCCTTAAGCATAACAGAATAATCATGTATTCAGACGTTTTTAATGCATTATTTTACGTTTAAAAAAAGACTCAGAGACTGTATTGGATTTATATCGTATCGGCAGATATCCACATTTACAGTATCTGTATCGTATCGGACCTTAAAAAAAAGTGGTATCGTGCCATTGCTAGGTATGAGTTAGGCTAGGCCGGTAGGGTGTTCGCCCCGTGATCAGAAGGTCGCAGGTTCGAATCCAGGGCCGGTAAAGTTACCACTGAGGTACTCATGAGCAGGGTATCATCCCCAAGCACTGCTCCCCGGGTGCTTGTTAGCTGCCCACTGCTCCTTCACGGATGGGTTAAATGCAGAGGTCACATTTGGTTGTGGTGCACTGTGTGCTGTGGTGTGTTCACAATGACAAATAATCACTCACTTTCACTTACCCCCTCTCTTTTCCATGTAACACGTATATTACTATATTGCCAGAAGATAATAGCTGGTGTTAATGCGGATCTTGCAGCAATTACATACAGTAACTGCAGCCATTTATTGTGCATTGTATGTGGGGTTTGCATCTTTAATATTAATAAGGTTGAGTCCATAACATACAATAATGTTTAAAATAAGCTTCATTTTGGACAGGTGTATATTATACTTACCATTTACTGTATACTTACAGTCACAGACTGTGTTCTCTGTCAAATGTCCCGCTTCTTCGCCTAATCATTAATCATTCGCCTTATCATTTAAAAGGCATTAGAACCAATTTTTTTTTTTTTTATTTGTGGCGGTGAGTGTTGTAGCAAAACTGTTTTTTCTAAACCGTAACAAAATGTAAATGTCTCCAACCTACTCTACCTCTGTTGAGGTGAACAAATGGGTTATGTGTTCCTCTGCCTTAAAATAGGAATATGGAATGACAAATTAAGTGTTTTTATCATATCGACCAATGCGTAGCGGCCGCCACAGGATCAACACTGGATCAACATTTTTATTTTTTATCCCAATGCCTTTTAAGCGATAAGGCGAATAATAAATGATTAAATGATTAGGCGAAGAAGTGGGGCATTTACCATAGAGACAGTTGGCGCGATCTGTTGACAAACGGTAAGTATAATTATACACCTGTGCAGACACCTGTTCAAAATTAAGGTTATATAAAGATTATATTATGTCATGGACTCAACGTTATTAATATAAAAGACACAACACCCACATACCTACAAATTAAGCATGCTAAAAAAGTAAAGTGCAGTCAGTAATTTTTCATTTTTGACCATTATCAATTGAATATGTGTGCAGATACGAGCCACAAAAATGTGCATATCAAATTTTCAAAACATTGTGGTCTGTACAGTAGTGTTGTAGCATTCGACACCATTTTTTAAAAGTCTCGGTCTTGTCTCGGACTTGGACAAAGACAGGGCTGCAGACAAAAGAAAAAAAAGGAGCCAAATGCTTTGTTCTACCTGACAGTGCCTTTTCTTTCTCCTATCTGAGCTATTTGACCTGCCTAATATTGTCTTATAGTAACTACTTATAGTTTACTACAGAAGAATAAATTACACATAAACGTGAACAGTAATAATAAATTATTTTAGATTAATATCATTAATGAATGTGATTATTTTTTATTTGTTCTTATTTGTTTTAGCCTTGTATAGTATAAAAGTGCTGAAACTGTAGATGTAACTAGTAGAAATAGTAAGGACAGTGTCTGTTTTATTGGCTTGCAGAGTTTTTATTATGCAGACATTCTATGGCTTAGAACTGTGAGGAAAAGTAAGTCTGGTGCCAGGCGAAAATACTTCTCTATCCATTTGGTATCCATCTGTGCATGTTTACACAGCTGACCAGTGAGCTGCATAATAAACATTCTGATAAAAGGCTATCTAAGTGGATTATCCAAAATTTCTATACCTAGCCTACTAACATCACTTTGTAGACAGTAAGTTCCATCACAGCTAGAGTCCAATGAACGGAAATCCTTTTAGATTCCTCTCCGCAGCAGACTGCAGGTAGCGAAAAGACATTTAAAAGCGCTGTGGTTTGGCTTTAATCACGTGATAGTGTAATAGGCATAAGCAGTCTGAACGTGTCAGCTCATAGTGAAAGCCGTTTCTTGCTTTTTTTAATTTGAGTTTTTCTTGGGTTGAGAGAGACGGTCGCCATTGGTGACTGGAATGAAAAATATAGACACACTGGTGACTATTTTAGTCGCCATCTGGAGCCCTGAAAAAGATACCAGCCGAGACCATGACAGACCACAATATCAGTATTAAAACTCTTTGAGACTGGCGCAGGCACTTTGCGTCGTTTATTATTTAGTGTTAAGAATAACTAACTAATAGCTAATAACTCAGAATCACACACATACCGTCAGAATCACACAACTTTGAACTGGACATTATCTTCATTCTTGTGCATGTGAAATAATTTCTGATTAATCCCGTGCACAAAATCTGAAGTAACTGCGTGAAAAGGTATTAATTACTTTATTTGCGATGAAAATACTCACGTTAGCGCTCGCGACTCTAATATGGAACGTCGTCATGTGCAAAAATGTAATTCTCTTCCAGAAAGGCAGCTCATTTTATGGGCCAAAATGAGTCCAAATCAACTCAAAATTACCCAGAATTTTTATTTCATTTTCAAGTGATCAGAATTCTTCCCCGTTTAAAATGTTAGAGAATAATCAATAATAAATAAATATAGAAAAATGTATTATTTATCAAATAATTTTATTCTGTATCCAGATGGATACCAAATGGATGTCACACGCGCTGCCTCCCGCGACCGCTAGTAGGACCCGGGAAGTGGTCGGTCGCGGTTCAAAGGATATAAAAGGAGGCATTTCCTTGCGGCACATCGCTCTGCCATTGAGTCACCCGGCCCATCTCTCTGACTCTGACTGTGAGTACTCTCGGTTATTGGATTCATCTCTTTGATAGTGTGCGCGTTGTCAGAATGCAGATTTGTGTGGAAATCCTTGCTCTAATCCCGTGTAAGAGAGTTCTTAAATCAACTCGCGTGGCAATCCTACCTACTCGCGTTCTCAGCCGCGCTTGGGTTAACCACCACGCTACATGGGCTAACGGCTAACGAGTAGCAGTTTGCTAAATCCTAACTAGATCACTGGCGAGCTGTGAAAGTTTGCCATTCAGTTCAAATCCTAACCAGATCCCTGTCCGAATCGTGAAGCAGTCCGACAGCCGCCTAACCCGGCCGCTGGAAGATTGTTAACGTCTGTCTTTTGTGTCACATCCTAACCAGATCCCTGACAATGGACAAAGAAGTGTTTCCACCTGACACTAACCTTATTTTTCTTCACAGTTCAGTCACAGAATGTCTCTGAATAATAAAAACTCTGCAAGTCAATAAAACAGTGAGTTTGGTCTTGAGGAATGTTCTGCCAGTGTGGTTTTTGAGTTTAACTTATGATGTTATCAGCGTGGATAACTGAAGCAATTTCCTCATTATAGATATGTAAGAGAGAAATATTGAATAAACATCTTTAATATGGCTTAGGCTTTGCATAGTCCACTTATTTGTCATACGGTTGGTTCGGTCTCGGTCTCGACTCAGTCTCGCCACGCCCTGATCTCAGTTTCGTTTCGGGCTCAGCCCTTCAGAGTCCTGGTCTTGTCTCAGTCTCGACACACTTTGGTCTTGGTTCGGTCTCGGCTTAGGTGGTCTTCTCCCAAACTCTACTGTACAGTACGATTAATGATAGAATGCTTCCACAAGTTCGGCCTATGAATAAATATTTCAAAAAGGTTTGAGTTTAATACTGTGGCCTGTAGAATTCATTGCACAGTAAGTATCTACAGTAGTGAGATCACTGCATGATCGGCATTAACACCAGCTATTATCTTCTGGCAATATAATAATACACGTGTTACATGGAAAAGGGAGGGGGTATATTCTGCCCTAGGGGAGTATATTGTAGCCTAGCCCACTTTATAACTGGGGGTGTAAACTGGCCTAGCCTAACTTATACCCCAGGTATAAAACAGGCTAGCCTATAATAACCCCAGGTATATTCTGGGCTGTTACACCAAGATAGGCTCTGCTCCCCAAGACCCCGATAGGAATGAGGTGGTTCAGATAATGAATAATGAATGAGTTGTCACCACTTGACTGTTGTCACAATATTTGCACATTGTACTGAACATTATTGTACATATTGCTATTAGTTTTCTCCCTTTGACTACTGTTAGAACATTTGCACATATTATTAAACCCTTCTCATAGTTAACTTAGACAGTATAAAGACACTATTTTTTTAAATAGGCCACCTTGAATTCTTATATTTAGCTGCTGCAGATCATATGCACATTCAGTGCAAAAAAGATAATTCCAGGACCAAAACTGTAGTTGAATTCCACATGTGACTATATTGCAGTTTCTTTTCTCTAGTTTAGAGTTTTATATTTTATAGTATATGCATCTATTTTTGCTCACTCTATGGGCATTATTTGTTCTTTGTACTGAAGAAACTGGAGCAACGTCGTCTTGTCTCTCTATATACATGTCGGTTGTCTTTGACTTTGTTAGCCATTTTAGAATACATTCCGAATGAACTCACTGCTCGTATGTCGTACAAAACAACAAACAGGTATGCGTCTACATGTGTCCAGGACTTCTTGTAGCACATGCTTACATATGCTCACCCTGCTCTGTCCTGTTCTCTCTCCCTTCCACTTCCTTTCACTCTCAGCATGGAAACATTTAGAAATATAAAATGCAAATACTATCTCAGTCAATTTAAGAGTCATTACTATTGTCTGGAATGGGCCACTTTGCAAGATTGGCCAGTTTTAAGTTGATGCTTCAAGTATACCTGCACTGAATTCATTTACGCAGACTCCCTGAAAAGATAAATTAAGCAATTAGCCTCTTACTCCATTAGCCTCCCCGAATTGGTCGGGGACTCCAAAGAAACTCGGTGAGGCCAGAGGAGAATGTCAGATGTCAGCCGATCCTTTTAATGAGGTCTGCATTTAATGGTGCATTATAATGGAGCAGCACCAGTGTTAAGCCCCTATTGACACCAGCTCATCAGCATGATGGAAGAGCTAATAAAGGAGACGTATATTTCAGCACCTCGGTTACGGGCGCAGCAGCCTTACCCGAGTGATGTTGTTAACCCGGAACAGTCGTGTGATGACATCGTCATCTGTGGACCGGGAGAGCAGCTCCACCGTCATTGGTCCAAACTGCTGCATGCCGGTCTCGGGCCAGTACTGCAGACATGGCTGTGTGTGAGAGAAAGAAAGAAAGAAAGAAAGACGGACGCAGAGAGAGAGAGAGGGTGCTGTTGAGCATGTAACTCTCATACAGTAACTGCTTTGCCAACTCTGTAACATACTTACCAGTCATGCTCCCAAAGCATATTTGAGCTGACATTTGCATTCGACGGAAGGACGGAGACAGGAAGACGCAAAAGCGAGAGCGATAATAACATAAAGGATTAAGGCGAGATTGAGGATGAAGGAAACAGAAGAAAAAAGAAAAAAAAAACAGGGCGCTACGGGGAAAAAGTCGTCTAATCGGTGGAGCGAATTCAATTGTGGCATGGTCATATCAGACATCCGGCTCATTCCCCCATATCAGCGGCTTTTCCGTTTCAATCTGCTCTCATTTCCAAAGATTAACATTCCCTCAACGTGTCAATTAATTTTGCACTTCTAGTGCAGAAGTGATACGGGGCCCGACTGGCGATCCGTGTCTGTAGCGGGGAGGCGGGAAGGGAGGGGGAGCGTGACGGAGCTTCACAGCTTCAAAGGCGGCAGAGCGCATGTGAGGATGCAGTTAACATCCCGGCCGTGCCGAGAGATAGGAGGAGGGATGAGAGAAGGAGCGAGGAAGGGGGAGTAATGGTGGGAGCCTGTCGTAAGGAGGGACGCATATTAAGAAGGTAGAGGGAGGAAAATTTATGGACTCAAGTTCATCCTCCCACCACTCACACACACACATATATGCAGAAGGAAGTGAGGCAGAATTTAGAAAGAGAGGTCATGTTTGCTCACTAATCCACTGTATGAATAATTGCGGGAAGGAGAGAGGGAGTGAGGGAGAGGAAGCGAGAGAGTATAGAAAGACAGGAATGACATACAGTTGTGTTCATGAATATTTGGACACTGACACAGTTTTCATAATTTTAGTACTGTACATCATCACAATGGACTTGAAAGGAAACAATTGAGATGCACTTGACGTGCAGACTTTTGACTTTAATGGTTTGAACAAAAACATTGTATAAAAACTGAAGGAACAGGAGTCATTTTTATAATTTCCTATACATTAGTATAATTGAATTGATTGAAATAATTGAAAATAATGTTCACTTGAAAGTCCTTTGCATGCAATTACTGTTTGAAGTCTTGGACCATGGACATCACCAGACACTGGGTTTTCTCCTTCGTAGGCCTTTCATCCTTCATCCTGACTTGTACATTGCATATTGTCTGGTTTAAAATATATATTGTTTAATGTATATCTTAGTATTTTTAGTTATTTATTGTCTATCCCATGTGCCTAGTCGTGCCACTGCCTATTTATTCTCTGTTCTGCTGTTCTTTGTTTGTTTGCACTGGAAATAACCTGGAGCCACGTCGTCTCGTCTCTCTATGTATCTGTACAGTATATAGCAGAGATGACAAAGTTGACTTTGACTTTTTTGACTTTGATTTTACTGCAGGTTCTTTCAGTTGTGGGTCTTTCTGTCTGAGGTTTGGTCTTCAGTAAGGGAAATGCGTGCTCGATTGAGCTCAGGTCAGGTGACTGACATGGCCGTTGGAGAATATTCCATTTCTTTGCTTTAATATGCTCCTGGGTTGCTTTCGCTATATGTTTTGGGTCATTGTCCATCTATATTGTGAAGCACCGGCCGATCAACTTGGCTTAATTTGGTCGGATGTGGGCAGATAGTATGTCTCTGTACACCTTAGAATTCATCCGGCTGCTTCTGTCCTCTGTCACATCATCAATAAACACAAGCGACCCATAACCACTGGCACCCATGCATGCCCAAGCCATCACGCTGCCTCCACAGTGTTTTACAGATGACATATTATGCTGTTCTGAGCCTTCTCCACCCTTCTTTTTTGCCATCATTTTGGTAGAGGTTGATGTTAGTTTTATCTGTCCAAAGAATGCAGTTCCAGAACTGTGTTGACTTTTTTGATGTTTTTTAGCAAAGTCCAATCTATCCTTTCTATTGTTGAGGCTTATGAGTGGTTAGCACCTTGCAGTGAACCTGCTGTATTTCCTCTTTTTATGCTAGACTTGGATATTGATATGAACACCTCCTGGAGAGTGTTCTTTACTTGGCTGGATGTTGTGAAGGGTTTTTTCTCTCCATGGAAATGATCTTGCAATAATCCACTACTGTTGTCTTCCGTGGACGTTTGCGTTGTTGAGTTTTCCAGTGTGTTCTTTTTTTTCTCACAAAGAACCAAACTGTAGTTTTTACCGTAATCTTGCAATTTCTCTAATGGTTTATTTTCTGTGCAGCCTGAAAATGGCCTGTTTCACCTGCATGGACAGCTCCTTTGATCACATGTTCAGAGCATAATCTTCCAAATGCAAACACAACACGTGTAATCAACTCCAGATCTTTGATGTGCCTGATTCTTAATGGCATAACAAAGGAACTGCCCACACATGTCCATGAAATAGCTTTAAGGCAACTGTCCAATTACTTTTGGTCCCTTTAAAAAGAGGGTGGTATATATTAAAGAGCTGTAATTCCTAAACCCTTCCTCCAATTGTGGATACCCTCAAATTAAAGCTAAGAGTCCTCATTATATAACTGTAATTTGAATATGTTTCAGTAAAAAAACAAGTAAAATAACAAAACTTGTCAGCGTCCAAATATTTATGGACCTAAGTGTAAAATGAAGGACGGGATTGACAGATTAAAAAAATAAACAGGAAGGATAAATGACAAAACGTGCTAACCTGCTCATTCTCTCTCTCTCGCACACACACAGTTTGGAAGAGAGGTAGAATGTGTGCTCACTAATCCACTGAATGAAGGAGTGTTGGGAGGCGAGAGAGAATAGATGAGCGAGAATATAGAACGATACTTGAGTGACAGACACAGGACACAGATTAAATATAAACAGCAAAGGACAAACAAACATGCAGCACTACACACTCTCTCTCTCCCTGTGTCTGTCTCTCTCTCATACACATACACACAATCCAGACAGAAACAGAGAGAAAAACAAGCCTTAAAATTGGAAGACACACACACACACACACACAGGAGTCAAGCTTTCACTAAGAAAATCTGATATTCCACACTCCTTTGTGATTGTGCATTCAGCAGGACCTCCCAATGCCAGCAGCGAGGGCTCTGTCCAGAAAAGGCCGGGCATATTGAGCGCTCTGGCCACAGTGAGCCCAGCAGATGAGAGATACAAACAGACACATTCCCCCAGCCCAGGAGAGCTGCTGTTTACTCCAGCTTTCACTGCCTACTCTGTGGCCAATTTATCAAAACCTGTGGTACACAAAGGCTTGGCAGGGCGTCTGGTATGCAAGATGCAAAGCCACAATATGATTGTAAAGGGGAGAAAAACAGCCTGACCAGCATGCCAGATTTAGCTGGTCACCACTGATTTTTAACCCTTACAGCCCTAAGAAAATTCTGTGTGTTGGTTTTTAGGCCTGTTCTACTGTGTGTGAGTGTGTGTGTGTGTGTTTGTGTAGATGTTAGCTATACATGCTTTATGTTGCTGTGTTCAGGCTCAGATTTGTCATAGTTTGAGCGTAAATGGTGACACAGTCTTTCAAATCAGCCCATTTCTGATAAAAAAAAGCAGGCTTCCGGTTGTAGAATTTATTATTATTTTTTTACGTAGCATAAAGGTGCTAAAACTATAGATATAACTATTAGAAATAGTAAGAGAGGTGTCTGTTTCATTGGCTTTACTATGGAGAGCCATTTTATGGCTGTTAAGTTAGTGCCAGGCAGAAACACTTCTTTATCCATTTTATATCCAGCTGGATACGGAATAAAATCATTTGATGCATTTTTCTGTACATAATTTTTTTTTAACTACTGATTACTCTCTGACATTATAAAATGGAACAAAATATTTTATGACCAATTAAAAATGAAGAAATCGTAGTAATGACGAAATAATAGTTAATTAATAATTTATGGTAATTTTGAGCTGATGTGAACTCATTTTGAGCTATAAAATGAGCTGCTTTTGGCCTTTCTGGACAAGAATTACATCTTTGCGCATGATGGCATTGGCATTTTGAGCCAATTTCAAATCATAAACACTGAAAATATCAATAAATGGCTGTATTGTGAGTAGAATGCTGATTGTTGTTATTTATTAGCTGAAATGTACTGTAGCAATGTACTGAATGTTAGTTAACCACAGTTGCGAGTGCTCACACATACAGTGCGTTTACATCACGAGAAAAATCTCATTTATGCGTTTTTATGCAGTTACTTGTTTTTTGTGTTCAAAGTCTATGTGTGTGATTTCTGTAAGTTAAAGGGACTCTGAGTTATTAAAAAGACAATAAATAAACAATGCAAAAAGCATGCGTCACTTTAAAAAAGCTACAAAAGAAATAAATGACCACCAGGAAACAGCTCACAAACTAAAGGATTGTCGCTCATATTCCTAAGATGCTTAGCTGAAGCTTAAAGAACATCAGTGCAGACAATTGCAAAATAAAGCAGGAGAGAAAATCTAATTTACACAAATTTAACATCCACATCTAAAGGTAGCTGGTCAGTACAGATGCTACTTCATAAGTAATGGCTAAATTAGCATTATGCACTAAAGCTGCAGTGATAAAACTTCCATTAACTTACCCTTACAGCCTCAGTGCCAAACTGAGTAAACGCTCAAACACCCAAAGCTTTGGATGCTTTCAATTACAAGTGAGCACAACACACATATACATATAGTCCTGTGACTACTGGAAGGACGTACCCATGCAGAGTTGGACTGGTTGAGCTGGTTGAGCATGACGATGGCGGTGCAGCCGTAGTCGAACACCAGCCTCCAGAAGTCGCCAGTGGTGGTGGGCAGCGGATGCGGCGTCACCACGAAGGAGGCAGGCTGCAGGAAGCTGTCCATCAGCGCCGCGTTGATGTAGTTGTTGCCATCGCCCTCGGTGCACACGAGGAAGGCCAGGGCTCGGTCGGGCGGCAGGACGTCCATGCTGCGGTTCTTCTCACGGTTCCTGGGCAGCAGAGACACGCTGCACTCCTCCACGTCCAGGTGGGGCGTCACCGAGTTCAGAGTCTGCAGCCAGAAGAGAAAAGACCGGTGGAAAAGTTGGAGACTGGCGCTGAGGTGCAGTGAAGGATGGAGTAAGAAATACCAGACAATGACTGACAGAAGATGAGAAAAGTAAAGGAAACGGAGATGGCGGAAAAAAGGGGAGATCTCCAACAAGCATTACAGTGGAGAGAAAAGGGGAGAAAAAGAAAGAGAAAGATCTCTGCATGCAGTTCGCTGACCACGCTGATGTGAGCTGGACTGCTTAAGGCAGCGAGAGTGGTGAGAAGAATAGACAGAAACACAGACAGAGGAATGTGTACCTGCCAAAACCGATACAACTGCAAGAACTGTCTTATTTCTAGACTGAGAAATTAACAAAAAAAGGTTGAGGGATTTCACCATTAATGGTTTCAAAAGCAAAAGACAAAGACAGAGAGTGATGTGATAGAGACAGAGCACAGAGAAGGAAACAGATGCAATGGTAGAGAAAGACAGAAAGCGTAAAAAGACAATAAAATGTGGAAGAAACAAAAAGACAGAAAAGAGGCAACAAGAGAGACCGACAAAGCCTAAAGAAAGCAGGGTAAGACGTGTTTGCTTAGTGCCAGCAGGCTACTGTTAATATTTGTGTGGGCCCAATATTATACATCCTAATCACTAGGTTGAAATATTTAGCAGCAGCAAAAGAAGAATCTCAGTGCAGAACAATGGCGATACACACATTCAAGATAATCGCATATATAACAAACAAACACATTATGGAACCTCGGACAAATGGGGCTAGAATGGAGACGCTACGGATTAATGAAGCCGATGCTCATTGCCCGCTGTTGTTATGATCAGCTCCGGCAGCACAAATAGGACGTTCCAATTACGCGTGCAGCGTTAAGATTACATATGGGTCCAGTACGCAGCGGACGACGCTGTCCGGGAACATGCTCCGGGCTACATGGCAATGAAGTTCATTAATATCTTAATGCGGGCAAAGAAATTGGAAAAGGGGGAAATGAAGGCGACAGATTCGGCTCATTAAAAGCAGTGCAAAGCCAACAAAAACAAGTGTCGTGGCTGGTTAAATACACTCAGTGGCACGGGTTAGGATAGAAATGAAAAACATTTGTGTGTTGGGAGTCAGTCACAATATAAAGTAATGTGTGGCTGTAGAACATGCGGCACAATACGATCGTAGCAAGGCCCCTACCAGGTGTAATCTGCAGGATCAGAGTAACTACCATTATCAGACACTCATCTCACCCATTAACTGTCTGTTTTTTCACTCTTCCATTTGCAGCACTTTTATCCAGATGGACTTCCATTTTCTCATCGTAGGCACAGTCACTCTAGAGTCATTTGAATTTAAGGGCATTGCTCAGTGGTGGTAGTGCTGGAAGTAGAACAGAAGTGGTCTGTGGGTGAGAATTGTCTCACTATCATCTCCTCGCCGTTCAGAGAGTGATCTGTGCAGCAGAACGCTCCCTTCCCTGCAGGTCATCTAGACTAGGAGATGTAGGACTAAAGCCACCTGGGTTGTAAAAGACTTGTCTGTTACTCTGTACTCTGCTTCAGCTTCTGCATTTAGGCAGAAGGTTTCGTACCATCATGGCCAAAACAGAAAGGAGTTTCTATCGTCAGGCCATTCGACTCCTCAGTCGGGACATGCCCCTCTGTCTTTCATAGTATTAACGTTCATCACCACTGTACAGAAACCCATTGTGTTATTTTTCATATTGCCTTCATCATTTATTACTTGCACAGTTCAGGCTGCTACACTGTTATACGGGTTCTACACTGTTTACACTGTTGTGCTGACACTGCATAATGCACTTTAACTTGATTTTTTTATAATGTATAACTTGCAATTGTACATCTGTAAATCTGTTGCTATCTGCATTATACTTCAAAGTTTATACTCCAGATTTTACCGTCACATTTGACATCTGACAAATAAAGAATCTTCAATCTTGAAATCTTATAGTGAACGTACATTTAGATCAGCGTTTCTCAATCCCAGTCCTCACGGACCACCGCTCTGCACAGATTCGACTTTCCCGACCCACAGCACAGCTGATGCTACTGATTAGCTAATTAGCAACGTAGGACCAGCGCACGACAGTGCAGGAAATACCGAATATGTGAAGAGCGGTGGGCCGCGAGGACTGGGATTGAGAAACGCTGATTTCGATTAAGACAAAAAATTTTAAACGGTTCCTATTTTTGCAAGCCTGTTGCCACATGTATCTGACAAAAGCTTAACGTAATAAATAAATGTAGGACAAGGAAAATGACATTAGTTCCCTAAATCCCCTAAAAGGCATTTTCTGTTCAGTTCAGTTCTCTAAAGTAGCTGGGTTTTTTTGCTGCTTTTGCAAACTGTTAATATTTCTCTCTGGAACGTGCTGAGACATTACCGAGCAAAGTGGAACAAGCGCTTGTAATTTCCTCAGCACACTTGATTTTCTCTTGTGCCACGCTTTTCACAGCAATCAGACACATTGGGAGGGCCACAGTAGCCCTCCTGTTTATTTCGTTTGGAAACGGAGCGCCCAGTTCTGACCGGGTAATCGCGGAAGCAGCCTGTAATTATGGCTGTATTCCCCTCCTCTGCCAATTTGCTTCCGCTGGTAGCGTAGGTAGTGCCGCAATAAACAAAAGATCAAATTACAGGCTACCCCGCTCTGTCAGTGAAATGGTTTTGGGCCCACAGTAAAACAATAGCTTCTTCCCGAAGCCTTGAGGAGCAGAAGAAGAGTGGAGCCTGTTATTGAGATGGCTGGTTAAAGTTTTAATCCAGACGTCTGTCCTCAACTTCCACCACAAAGTGTCTTAGAGACACTTCAGCTAGTGCAGCTAGGTTTGTGTCAGTTTAGACACAAACACACACACACATACACACACACTCACACTTACACATAAACTCACACACACAAATATGTATCTAAAATCCCTCACCTGGAACTCCTCTCGGAGCTGGGAGGTGTTGCTCTGGCTGTCGACCCTCAGCATGTCCTTGTAAGTGAGAGCGAACTCGTTGACGGAGATGGCAGTTTCTCCACACAGACATGCCTCCAGGATAGCGTCATGGATGAACACATACTGTTCCTGACACACAGAGAGAGGTTGAGTGAAAATTCTAAAATGGTAACCAAAATGTAAATAATCCACATTAGTCCGTCCATCCATCCCTCTTCAGAACCACTTAATCCTTATCGGGGTCGCGAGGATCCCCATCCCGGGACTACAGGCGCAAAGGGGGGGTTCCAAACCTGGGTGGGCGCCAACTCACAGCAGGGCACTCCACATTAGTCTTTCTGTTTAAAATGGGATGTGACCGAATATCAAAATACAGGCAATGTAGGTTCCCCTCGTGATATGGCAATTGTCAACAAGCTTCTGGTCATCTCTCCCACGCGGAAGAAAGGAGACACCGCTGCTTTGGCCTGCTAATAGTATGTGTTCTTTTTATCGAACAGTTAAAATGGATGATAAGGGAGTTATAAAGGACATTTGTAAAAGTGAGCGATTATTTATCATTGTGAACACACCACAGCACAGCACACAGTGCACCACAACGAAATGTGACCTCTGCATTTGACCCATCCGTGAAGGAGCAGTGGGCAGCTACCTCACTCACTGAAATTTCACTCAAACGCACACTTAACGAGGCCAATTCAGATTAGCCAATTAACCTACGGTGCATGCTTTCCCAGGGGAAACCCATGTGAACACAGGGAGAGCATGCAAACTCCACACAGAAAGGCCCTACAGCTGACCCGGGGATCGAACCCAGGACCTTCTCGCTGTGAGGTGGCAGCGCTAACCACTGCGCCACCGTACTGCCCCTGTTCCTGTAATAATGAAATGAATTGGCTCTGGATAAGTGCCATAAATGTAAATGACATTCAGTGAAGAGACGTTTGCGGTGGTGAGATGCTTGTTTACGGGTCATGCAGTCTTAGTCAAATCCAGTTCAATCTTACTGTCAAAACCACTATACTAGCACTAGAACCCTTAGCTGGACTTTCCCTAAAACCTAAGTCACTCTGGATAAGAGCATCTAATAAACGCCGCAAATGCGACACTCAGATATAACGCAGAATAAAACCTGAAACTACAGAACTAATTGATCATGCCCAGATTGTCTCGGACATTATAAATACAGCACCACAATCATTAATAAACTAGGATGACCAGGGAGTAATGAGGTCTCTGTCCAGATCTCTGGTGGATTATAAATCAGTCTAGACACAATAATGGCTCCACGCACCACAAGTTAGTGCAGCATGGCTACGGATGGTAGTATTTGCTGTTTCAATGCTCCTGTGACACTTGAGTGGACAGTGATTGTTCTGAAAACAATGACCTTGTTTCCTCCTGTCCGGCCAAATGTCTGCTGGTTTATGAACAGTGGCACAAATGAATATCTGGTGCTTGAACTGGAAACCAATTTAAAAGTTACTTAAAGAAGGAAAAAAGTAATGATTTTCTGGCTTAAAGGTTTCTTCTCCTTTTTAAATTCATTTAATTTCACAGACAAACAATCCCTACTGTGTAAAATATCTAATTATGTCAAACAAGTCGAGCATACAGCTTTCAACGTTCATTAAATATCCTTCCCCAAATTGTGAACAAGAAACTAAAATATGAAAAGCAGGATCTAAACTCCCACCAAGTTCACACTCACCTCCGTCTGAATCATGTTGATGCGACGTGAGCAGAGACTCTTAACGCAGTTATAGATGTCCACCACGCCCTCGCACTCCGCCATGTCCAACATCACATCCAGGACGATGTAGCATCCGGTTCGCCCAGCGCCCATGCTGCAGACGATAAACCCGGCCGTCATTCTTGCTTATGAATGTACTTTCGGGCTGTACTTTTGGCACGAGTGTCAACGTTCACCCTGCTCATAACGCTAACGCATAACGCTAGTGAGCACTATGAAATTAGGAAATATTACAGACTTCACATCATGCAAACGTGGTAAGGCAACTTAAATATGGCGAAGCACATGTGCAAACAGGACAACAGGCACAGACAGACATATTTTCTATAGCTTCCACGCAGGCAATCATAGACCAGACAATGACAAAACGTTTACACGCTTACGTTGGAAGCAATGCGCTCCTTCATTCTGACTGTTGCCAAACCGCATTAAAGCTCACTATTATTACGTCGATTCGGCTTCAGCTTCATTCTGACGCCCTCACCCCACGGGTGTAAATGAGATGTGCATGACAACAGACAACAAATAACTTGGAGTGCCTTTGACCCTCTTTCTGCTCTCGCAGTGAACATACAGCGACCCAACTTTGTCTCTGAGTGACATGAAGAACACATAATAGGAACACACAACAGGAACTGAGCTATGGCCTCACAGAATAAAGACATACGTGTAAATAAGAGGAGAGAAGAGAAGGTGCCTACCTGCAGTGGACCACCACAGGGCCGGCATCGGGCGGTGTGGAGGCCTTGACCCGCCGCAGGAAGGCCAACAGGCCCGTGGCATGGTACGGAACGCCGTGCTCTGGCCACGAGGTGAAATGGAACTGACACACCTCATGTTTGGCCGGGTAACCACGCTGGAGAGGGAGAGATCACATCAACTACTTACCAGGCTTCTTTAATGATCGATTGGGTGATCAACATTTATATTTACAGGTAATTACTTTAATACCAAATTATTTATTCAAAATTCACAGTATTTGATACAGGTTTGGAGATACCCTGCTTTTCTCCAGTAAACCATGCCAGTACAAAGCTGATGTATTCCAACACGAAGGGACAAATTTATGTGAGAGGCAGTACAAGAGAGAAGATACTAGCAGGATGTCTCACACCCACAGTCAATCATCGAGGTTGAACTGTTACAGTTTGGAAGTGTTTTTGAGCAGAGGAAGTTGGCGACACCGAAGCGAAAGGAATAGTGAACAAGAACAGCATTCGTTTCACACCAAACCATTCCTTCTGGGCTGCGTTTAGTTGCCAACTTTATGCTCCAACAAGACGACAATCCTGAAAATACTTCTCATCACAGTCATACTTAATAAAACGTCCTCTTTTAAGATCTAAAAAATGTGTTCGGCCAGGATTTCATTCTACCTCTGCCTCAAACATTCTTATACTGGATTAGAGTTGGGAATTGCCCAACGTAGCTACTTTGCCCTCCTCCTACACACTGCCACTTGCTTTCCTTATAACCTTTATCCATAAATCGAGTAGAAGTGAGTAAGAGGAGGACAAAGTAACATGGCCATGGTGCCACATGCCCCGCCACCCCCTAAATCTGGTCTCCCATATCATGAATTGGTCGTCTAGTCATTGGACCTGAATCCCACAGACCCTCTCTGCAAGGAGCTGGATTGCAGTTGAGGATGAGTAGTGCTTGGGAAGCATTGCTTGGGGGATTTACTAAGCTCACGGGTACCTCAGTGGTACCTTTACTAGTTTGAGATTTGAAATGGCGACTGTAGAAGCAACTCCCAAATTGTTACACTACCACTGAACCAGTAATATGATTTATTTTCTTGTGCTAACATCTGTACCCTTAAATGACATTTTCTTTTCAGACTGCACTTGATTTACCCGTAATTACCTCCGAATTTTACACACAGCAGTTTGGTTTGTCCCTTTCAAAGCACAAATCAATATAACGATCATGCTCAATCAATAACGTCCTCCACTGTGAATGTGTTTCCTGTGAGTGCTTACAAATATTGCACTAAATGCTCGACAGTGTTTAAGGCTTTGCAAACGGAGAAGTGCTGAGCCCTGCTCACCCGCTCCATGGCAAAGGTGCGCACTGTGTATTCTGCCAGCGTCTCCGTCTTCAGCAGCGTGATCTTAATGTCTCCATACAGCTCGCTGTCATCAGGCCAGTACTTACAGCATTTCATCTAGGATGGCGACACACACGCACACACACAGACACACACACACGTCTAAGCATGCACGCTTACTCACAAACCCTAGAAACAACCATACTGCAGCACCACCGTGAAATAAACAGTCCTGATTCGATTAATGATAACACCATACAAATCGCTTTTAAACTGCCTCCAAATGAGGAGAAGCAAGGTACAAGCGAGAAAAAAAGTGTGCAAGGGATGCTATAATTAAGGACCTGATTACTTCAACAACCGATCTCAGCGGTACCTCCATCCCGACGCTCATTTTCAATTATCAATTAAGACTATTAATCCAAGGCGTGCTGCAGAATATTGCACCGTACAGCAGGTATTGATAAATAAAACCCGGTCGGGCAGCCACCCGCGCCGCAGGAGCCGGGATCTAAACTAGCGCTGAGGCGCCTCCGCTCGGCTGCTCGCGGGCGAGCCGTATGGCGGCAGCTCCGCCTGGCCCATGCAGTAATGGATGGTGATCGTTAGCGGAGTGGAGGGAGAGCGGCCGCTGATAAAGCTTCCTGAATACTACTCACCCGGCCCACTTCGGCCAGCTTGGCGATCATCACGATGCTGTAGCAGTTCTCCTGCCACACCATGCGCCAGAAATCGTAGATCATGTCCTGCTTGGGCCCTGGGGACAAGAGAGAGAGAAATAGTGAGAAAAAACTGTGCGGAAGAATGAACGGTTGGAGGAAATGGTTAAGTGAGAAGACTGGGCAGATATGGGAGAGCATAAATGAGTAAAGAAGGACGGATAGGAGTGGTGATAGCGAGGTGTATAAGACAATGCAAGATAAAGGGGAGGGGGTGGCAGGAGAGGATTATTGTGGAAATGTAGACATGATAAAGACAGCAACCACAACAGAACAAGTAAAACAGGGGGAGAGAGAAAGACAAGGAGAAAAAATACATGTATCATGTACCAAAAAAATGAGAACCAAGGAAGAACGACAGCTGTGAGACAAAAGACGTTATCCATGTTGAAGAGGAACAGTAAGGCTGGGTGAGCTCTGATGAACTGCTTCAGTGTGTTTTTCGAAAGGCGCAAGTCTGGAAATGGCGTATCAATACAGCCACAAACCGCACAGCTGCTGAAGAAACAACACCTACATGTAAAGCTTTTTCTCATATGCCAGACAGGAGGGAAACACATCAAACACTGTAGGTGGCACGTGCACGCACACGCACAGTAATATATTTCGTTTATTTGGTGATCTCTGTTCTTCCTCTCCTATGCGTAGCAGTCATATTTTGTGGAAAAGTGAAGTTATTGCTTTATGATAAAGAGACAGATAAATCAAAGCAGTAGCACTGCTGCAGCGAATATAAATCCAAGCAATCTGCAGACTACAGAAGGAATGGTGTTCCTGCACAATACAGTGCACTGAATAACTTTGAATCGATGCTTCAAAACAACTTAAATCCCCAGCAAGGATTCATTTCAACCTGCAGCTCTCAGAAAAAGATTTATTTAAAAGGTTTGAAAACATCCACTAGCAGCAATATACAGACAAGCTCAAAATAAACACATTTATCTCCCAGTTCCAAATACAATGCTGAACGTCTATTTCATAAATTACTTCAAAATTACACTTAAGTATAAATATAACTATGTAAAATTCATCCTCACATATGATTTTTAAGTGATTTTGAACAATAAAGTTAAGTGAAATCAGATGATCAGATCAGTTGTAATCTTAAAAACAATTTCACTCGGCAGTAATGCTTAAAATTAGAATGAATTTTTACTGAATATAGTGAAAATCTTCTTCTCTTGGCTTCTCCCGTTAGGGGTCGTCACAGCAGATCACCTGCCTTGTTGTCCACATTTCAGTGAGTATAACCATTATTTCATTCAATCATTATCTGAACCGCGGGGGTCGCGGCGGGACCGGAGCCGGGAACTTACGGACACAAGGCGGGGAACAACCCTGGGCAGGAGCCAAGACAGCGCAGGGCACATACAGTACACTCAACACAATCACACTCACATTCACGCCTTAAGGGACCAATTTAGATTCGCCAATCAACCTATAGTGCATGCCTTTAGATTGTGGGAGGAAACCGGAGCATCCGGAGAAAACCCACGTAAACACGGGGAGAGCATGCAAACTCCACACAGAAAGGCCCTACGGCCTTCCCCTGGGTTTGAACCCAGGACCTTCTGGCTGTGAGGCGGCGGTGCTAACCACTTTATCATTATTATTATTATTATTATTATTATTATTACACTTTTAAGTTGTAATGACCTATATTACATACTATTTGCTAAATTCTGAAAATAATTTTGAAAGATATTTCACATGACCTTATTGCTTAAAATTGCTAAAAATAATTTATAAGCATAGTTATGCAAATACTATATATTTACAGTCATACTTAAGTATTACTTATTATTACTTAATATACTTAAGACTTAAAACATACTGTTTTTATGATTATTGTCTTTATGATTATTGTTTTTATTATTGTTTTTATGATTATTCTACTTCCTTTTATGTAATGCACTTTGAATTACCTCTGTGTATGAAATGTGCTATATAAATAAATTTGCCTTGCCTTGCCTTAAGAATATTATTATTATACTTAAGTAATACTGTGAAGTGAAATGATCAGCCTATTCCAAATAAAAACACAAAGACATTTTAATTTGACAATACCACTTAAAATTACGTAAAAATAACACTTTAGTGTGAATACAATTATATATTTTAGCTATAATATAACACAACTATATGTAAGATGTCTACATGTAAGCTGACTAATGAGTTCGCTGATAAACACTTAAATAACCCAAAAAATCCCAAGAAATGAAATCAAAACCAAACAAGGCCAATTCCAGAACTAAAGTTCCCTCTCATGCATCTTTAATGTAGCTTTTATTCCGTCATTTTTTGGTCATACGTGAAAACTTGCTTCTTGGCTCTGGTAGACTCTAGCGACTGTTTGAAACATTCATGCACATCCGTTACAGGGTGTAGCTCAAGGCTACAGTGGGGATGTGTGCGGTGGGTGTGATATAGCACCTGTTGTTTTGCAGCGTGCTGGCTCTGATCACAGTAACGGGTGAAGGCGGAGGCTGCCTGAGGGGAATGCTTGCTCACAGCTCCTCTGAAGTTTGCCAAAAAAAAGGCTACGGGTTAAGAACTTTGAGCACGATTCCCTACCCGCTGCTGCCATGTGCAAGCACACATGTATGGACTACAACAAACTGTGCACGATGAGCTGAGAGCATGGATGTGCTTGTGTGCGAGCAAACAAGTGTATTTATGTCTGCGTGTGGGCGTGAAAAGCTTTCTGTTGCTGATGAAGTGATTGGGTATCGAATGCGTCTCTTATCTACTAGATATTCCGCTGGCGTGCCTTCACAGGCCTGTTATTAATATGATCTTTTTTTTTTTTTTTTACCCTTGTTATTGTTCCTGTCTTTAGAGTGCATTGCGAGGGCTCCCGGAGTGGTGCCGGCCCCTCGGGCAGCATGGGAGCTGTACATGTTTTTTGGCATGCTGGGAATTGGCTCAGAGGACCTGGGCCCCCACCGAACCTCCAACAGCAGGGTCTCGCTGCCCTGGAGTTGCACACGCCTCTGGCTGTAAGTATCAAGCCAGCAATAGCCCCATCCTGCTGCGTGATCACCTCCTCAAACAACACATCTGCATGGGTAGGCAGGCCATGATTGTGTTTGGAGGGGAGAAAGTGGCGAGGGGGGGATGTCGCAACTGAAAAAGAGTGTGTGTGTGTGTTTGTGTATTTGTGTGTGTGTGTGTATGTGTTTGAGAGAGAGAGAGAGAGAGACAGGAAACACAGTATCGCATTGTATTCAACAAAGACAAATGATTACATCTAGCTCACAGATGAGCAAAAAACAGAGGGAGGGGCTGGGAGAAAGACAAAGAACAAGAAAGGCAGGGTTGGAAGAAGATGCAAAAGGAGGAGTAGTCCTCTGGCGGTGGTACATCCACAGAGACTAGATCATCAAACACCAATAACAGTATTTGCATATGAATTATTCAAACACAAAGTCTGCGGAAACTTGGAGATGTGCAAACACAAACGCACACACATATGTCCGCGTCTGCAAGAAAAACATAGCCAAGGCACTCACCTTGTGTGGCGATGAAATGGTTGGAACGCTGATAACCCTAAAACAGACAGACAGATCATCAGAGACAGTTTTGTAGCTGCGCTTGATTGACTTCAGTGATGCATTACAATGGCATTCGCTTAACACTGTTTAACGCCAACCTGCAGCCCAATTTGTAGTTTTGTTTGTTTACCAATGGGGGCAGTAATCAGACTGTCGCAGCGCTCACCTGACACCGTGAACACCAGAAAAATGCCAGGTTCAGACACCCGTGTGGACGGGGCCTAACAGAAGCATATACAGTGTACATATATATATATATTGATCAACCATAAAATCATGACCACCTGCTTAATACTGAGTAGGAATCTGCGATGAACTGTGTTCTGACGTTTCACTGGAAACCCTGGTTAACATTTTCAGAAATTTGAGCCATGGTAGCTCTACTACTGTAACAGACAACATGGACCAGCCTTCTCTTTGCATTGACGAGCCTCGGCTACCCATTGGCTATCTCGCCTGTTCACCAGTTTTCCCACCTTGGATTCCTTTTAGCAGATTCTGACCACTGCAGCCTGGGAACATACTCTGACCTAGTCGCCAAGTCATGACAAGTTGGCCTTGTCTTATAGTCTCTGAAACCCTTACACTTATGCTTCCAACACAGGAAATGTTCACTTGCTTCCTTATATCCCTCCTATTGCCATTGTAGGTGCCATTGTAATCAATGTTATTCACGCTACCTGCAAGGGGTCATAATGTTACGGCTGATCAGTGTTTTTGTCATAGTGGTTAGCTAAACGTATAAAATACCATGGCCGAAAATGTTTTTGACATTTGCAGCAAATTCCTTAAATTATTGTTTTCTTTGAGTCCTTCACCTTCTGTTGACAAGACAATTGCCCCAACGATTCTCCTCCCTGACACTAGACTTTGAAAATCCCGAGCAGCACTCTTTTAGGCACGAAGTGCAGTAAACAAAAACTTACAACAAAGACTATTCACATCTTAACAAAATCAAATCTTTTGTTATTAATCGCCTATTGAACTGAAGGTTAGGTTATAATTATAATGGTTACCTACTGCCAGAAATTAAGAGATGTGTGTCTTTTTAGAAGTGCATTAAAAGGCCGCTTCACCCAAAGGCACAAATATATCCAAACATTAAAAAGGAACATACACCTTTACATTGTGCCAAATGAGATTTCATTAGCTAATGACATAAACCCATTGAAACACCAACACAGCCACGGGTTTTCATGTTCCGTTGTGTAATATGTCCTGCTCAAGCTACAAAATTAATAAAGGAGTTTATTTTGGTTTATTTAGGCAGTAAGACTTTTGATTTTTGGTGGCTATTAGCTCTAATTTATTATTGTGGATATAAATCTTAGTGCTGAAGAACAAATTGCTGGGAAAATTGCTTCTTTATGTATGATCAATCCACTTGATTACAAATAAATCAAACCATGGCAGAATCCATTCACTGTAAAGCTGATTGGCCGCTCAATGATTCTACATCTGTCTATATGAAGGCTGACACGAAGACAACTCGGTTCAGATTCAGTTAATTTGAAATGCTACTTAGAACCCAGACCTTTCAACAGGCTGCATCAGCAGAGCTATTTCCGCACAGGCAATTTTCTTGTTAGACCGAAATCAGACCAGGAAAGAAGCATTACATGGCAGTGCCTGAACATGGGCTAAGTGTTAGTCAAGGCTGC
This sequence comes from Distichodus sexfasciatus, assembly GCA_032718565.1. Lineage (NCBI taxonomy): Eukaryota > Metazoa > Chordata > Actinopteri > Characiformes > Distichodontidae > Distichodus > Distichodus sexfasciatus. Next base: position 137,109 of record JAVGVS010000103.1, on the reverse strand, counting down.
TCACTTATTCTCAGTCTCTCTCTTTATTCAACTCGCTCTCATGGAAAATGGAAAAGTCATACATTCGGAATAATTTCACCAGATTTCATGCCCATGAAGCTGGAATTGCTGGAGAATGAGCACCACCTCTAACATATTTTGTATGAGTTGGCTTGCAAAAATTCTAACAAATTCCCTATCCTGAGACCGCTCCATTTTAAAACCAGGGCTGTCCCACTTGTGTTGTGGAAGACCAGAGTCCAGCTGTTTTTTGTGAGGTCTCTAAGAAAATATCAATCAGTATTCCTGAATAACATAAATCATTTTTTCTTTTTAGTCTTCACGTTCAGGTTTTCTGTTTCTAAAATGATATAAGTGGTATCACATATAAATGTCTAATGATGAATGAACACTGGTATCAGTTCAGGTTGTGATTGGACAGCAGACATTAATTATAAAATAAAAAAATTACATATTTAATTGAGAGGCTTTGACAGTTCAAAAGCTAAGTGGATTGAGTTTGGTCATTTTAACAAGTCTATTAAAACTTGAACAAAAAACAGCAGGATTGAGAATCAGAGTATATATTTTTATCAGAAATGACAAACCAGGAATGACCAGGCCCCTGTGTGTAAAATAGAGCTAGTGTCTATTTTACACACTGACCTGTTTTTGGAGAAACGTGGGTGAAGAAGCAGAGAAGCAAAGTTCCCTGGCCTGTCAATGACAATGGTGTTCCACTTGTGAACAATGGCATCACTCTCCCACACTCAAACTCACTCTCTCTCTCTCTCTCTCTCTCTCACACACACACACACACACACTCTTGTCCTTTAGTCCAAAGCCCTGGTAGCATTTCAGCATAGCACACAGTGAGGTGAGAGACTGATGATGCCCCCCACGCAACAGCTCTCTGACCCTGATTCCCCTGAGTTTTAGCTGGTACTGGCAAGCCTGGCAAGTAAAACACACAGATAGAGGACGGGAGGGAGGGCGGGAGGGAGGGATGAAGAGAGCTCTTGCGTCCTATAGGAGTAGGACTGGCGTAGCATGCAGATTACATAATGGCAGAAATAAAAGTATGTGCTTAGACAAAACTGTATGCAAAAAGAAAATAAAAAACACAAGGGCAGGATTTGGTGATTAAATCTGAATTATCCATTGGGCAGACAGCCATGTTTTAACACTGATAATTCCTCCAAATGCTGAAGTGGGTTACTGGCACGGTACCAATCAGCTCTCAGATTAAAATTCCCAAAAGGATCTACATCAGTATCGACTTAAGTTCAAAACCGTTTTTTTGTGTAACAGTCCTATTTCTAGTAGGCACAGAGAGTTAGGCTGTACTACAAGTTTATATTTGATTATGCAAATCAGATTTTAGAGATAAACTGTAAGATTCTTCATATGTGGACCTACCCACACTGTCGGTGTAAATGTAGGGTCTTTTGTTCGTCGCAGTGCACAACAACAACCATCTGTGGTATGTGTCCAGAAATTGTACAATGATGAATGGAGTATAGAATGACTGACCAGTTGTGCATAGCAACATATGGGCTTAAGATGTTTGCCAGATAATGTGGCCAATGAATGTCGGCGCAAGATGCTTCTAAAAACAAAATGACACAGAGTGTGCTCTTGCATTGTGTAACAAATTATTTGTTGTTCAAAGTGGACTTTGCCCAGCTCAAAATACATTCCTGTAGCACATCTGTAATTGTGTGGGAAATGCGTGGTGGGAGGCATGACGATGGCCGAGCCCACATGGCGAGAACAAAGGCAGAGAACAAATGGAACAAAGAGAACACAAGTAGGAGCAGAGAACATGCTCTGAGTAATACTGTAGATAGCTGGTTAACCTCCCACTGTGGTTAATATATTACATAAAAACCTACACAAACTCTGTTTTTCCAATCTACACACCAAACTTTACTTCTCAGAGCAATGTTCTCGTATCAGAAACATTGTGTAAGACGGTCCAAGGTTTTAGAAAAGCACAGGGCAACAAACCTATTCAGTCATGACAAGAATCCCCACAGCCAGGTGACAAAAGAAAAATTATCTGTTGAAAGTACAGAACTGTAACCAATTTAAAGTGTATTTTTAATAATAGCAGCTAAATGAGGCAATCAAACAGACCTGTCATCAACGAAGCTTGAGGAAAATATATGATATTCAAAGCTAGTTAGCTGGAAAAAATTAATGTTGTCTACATCTCGGTGTTCTGTTGTTATGACATGTGCATCATGTTTGACTTTTTAATAGAAAAAATTCTGAACACATCTTTGACTAGAGCAGAGAATTATGCTTAGCACACATACATAAATGATACATGATATCATATATGTATGAAATAAAAGTTGAATGACTGATTATTAGTGTAATCCTCCTTCATGACCCCAAGTGGCTCCCAGTTGGAAATGATCAGGTCTACAACATGCCCTGCTTAGTGTTAGATCTTTTTATACCTTGGTTTAGCTCACGATCACATTGTACTTTCTGCAATTTCAGTAGTTTTATGAGCAGTGCACTGGCCCCAGGTTTATTAACTTTTTCATCAAAAAATTCACAATTTCTGTCCAATGCATATATGAATATGGCTTGGATGATAGAAAACCATCTTGGTTAAGCTTTGGAATAAAGAATAGTTGGGAATACAGATGAATGTTATAAAAATGAAATGAGATACTTGGCAATACTTGAGGACTGAAGATGACTATTAGGCTTTATTCCAGACTGTGTTCTTCAAGAGGAATACTGAAGGGAAATAGCAATGGACAAAAGCCTGGTAGAAAAGGCAGACAACACAAAGTAGAGCAAATGTTGAATGAATGAATAACGGGGAACAAGCAGATGGCGGAAAAGAAAGAAGAAGAGTACTTACTTCCCTGTTTATCCGAATCTAAGAAATCTCAAATTAAAAAAAGAGGAGAGAAAAAGAGAGATGGAGAAAGAGAGGAGAAAGGAGTGTAGAGAGTGGAAAAGAGAAAAGGCAGAGGCTAATTAAAGTGATTAGAGAAGAGGAGGTAGGAAGGGCTTGAGAAATTAGAGGCTCAGAACAGAACACCTGGCAATTAGGCACAGGCATAAAAGTATATAATTCAACTTCATCACATATAAAAGCTCATTTAACATTTTATCTTGTCTCCCAACCTTTGAACAACCGGTTGTGTTCTTTTTGAAATACAGGGAACATCATAACAGTCTATCTAGTCTTTCAAGTCTCTCTTCTCTAGGGTTAGGTTAGGTTAGATATGTGTCCACTGAAATCTTCAATACACTACATTTTATTCATTGCAGTGATGAATTCAGTGGAGTGCAATGGGCCATTTAAACCTCATTCATCAGGTGATGGTAGCTATAAAGCTAGTTCAAATATTTTAAGGTTAAAATTCAACTGGGTTTTGACTTTTAGAACAAATCAAACCCCAAAGAGACATCTTTTAACCATTTATAATTCAGATTATGATAGGATTGTTTTCCAAGTGGACACGTACCGTTAATGAAATAGCATTGAATGTAAATTTTTCAAACACTGATGCAACACAACACCTAAGAGACTGCACTGAAATGTTTTAAAAATGGCAAAGTTCAACTTCACCATCCTAACTGCCTCCAAAATGTTCTTCTGTTTAGTTTTGTAAGAAGGTAAAATTGATGCAATCAGACTTCTGACTGTCAAACAACAAAAAGTTCAGATCTGAAGACTTTTAACTGTCTAACCTATAGCTTACTCAGATAAACAATTCCCCAAAATGGGCAAACTGTTGCTGAGTTAGAGAATAAAACATGGGTTTGCTGGAAGATTATGAGGAATCAGTCCTGTTTTTTGGACATAACCTTGTGTTCTCCTCGTTTTTTCAGACTAAATGCTGGGATCAGAGACAAAGTGGACAGAAAGGGCCATGGTGGGAAAGAGTAATGAGGACCGCTGTCTAGAAGACGAGCAAATGCCGGATTCACTGTGCCAGGATCAGAACTAACAAAGCCTGTTGGGAGACTGACGGACATGACGGGCCTAAAATCGGCCTTCGTACCAGGCACAAAGTGCCGTGGCCTGGCTTAGAGGATCTTCCCTTGTTGTGGAAATGGTGGAGTCTCAAAGCCCATTTGGAGGCCTCTCCGCTCAGACACGGGACAGCGGCGGAGCATGAAATCCCTCGACACCATTCGACTCGGCACGGCTCTTTCTTTCACATACACTTCCATCACTCAGGTTGCTCTATATTGTACATCTCTCTCTCTGTTTTTCTTGACAGAAGGGAGTGAAAATTCTACATTGATAAAAGTACATGATTGGAGTAACAATGGTGCAGGCCTTTTTCCCCCCCCGCCTCCATGTGACTTTACATCCTAACAGCTCATCTGTGATGAGTGGATGTGATTGTCCAAGTGGGCGATACACATTACTGGAGGGTGAGCTGGCGCTCTAATGTCTGTGGCAGAGTGGTTTGGCTGTCAAAAAACAGTCTCTATTATAATACGATCTATTGAACTGGCTGACAATCAAAGGGATGATCGTTAGAAGAAAAGCTTGTAGAGAAGAGAGTAAATGAAGAGGAACTTACATCAATGTAGTTGGCATTGACGTAGTCAGAGCTTGGGTCGGCCAGGAGGGAGTGGAGCTTGACACGATGACGGTCATCTATTTAAAAGATGGAAAAGGTCAGATGGATGATATAAAATCACAGTTACACAACCTCTTTAGTACTACGTAATATGAGCATTTTTTCGGGATCCATCTATCTACCTGTATATATTAGCTATATACACAGTTAGGACACCCCACTAAATATTTCATTCTTTATTAAGAAATATCAACATATCAATATTAAATCCTCTTTCAGATTTTATATTATTATACATATACATATATACATATACAGTACTGTGCAAAAGTTTTAGGCAGATGCGAAAAAATGCTGTAAACAATGAATGCATTCAAAAATTTTCATCAATCAACAAAATGCAGTGAATGAACAAAAGAAAAATCTAAATCAAATCAATATTTGGTGTGACCACCCTTTGCCTTCAAAACAGCATCAATTCTTCTAGATACACTTGCACACAGTTTTTGAAGGAACTCGGCTGGTAGGTTGTTCAAAACATCTTGGAGAACTAACCACAGATCTATAATCCTATAATCCTACAAAATACTACAATGACTACAAAATACTATAATGACTATAATCCTACAAAATCCAAATTTATTACAAAAAAACAAATTTATTTATTTAACAAATGAAATGAACTAAAATGCCAATTCATACTGAGGAAAAAGTTAGGACACCCTCACATTCATTCATACTTAAAATGTCTTAAACTACACTCAGGTGCACAACATAAAGAGATTCTTACAGAGCTTTTTGGTAGAACCTGGCTTAATAGAATCTCAGTGAGTGCCTTCACCATGGTGAGATCCAAAGAGCTCTCTGAATGACAACTGTTTATGCTTATGAGTCTGGGAAAGGCATATGAAAAGATCCCAAGAGACTTTTGAATCAGCCGTTCTACAGTCCGAAAGATAATTTACAAGTGGAGAACTTTTAAAATGACTGCCAACATGGCCAGGTCAGGCCGTCCAAGCAAGTTCACCCCAAGAGCAGACTGCAAGATGCTGAAAGAAGTCTCCAAATATCCTAAAATGTCATCACGAGAAATACAGAAGGCTCTCACCAGAGTTGACGTCGAGGTAGATGCAACGAGACTGTATACGTTTGATTTACATAAGAGGTGTGCAAGAAGGAAACGCTTGCTGTCAGAAAAATAACATCAGGGCAAGACTGCAGTTAACCAGAGGCCACTTAGACAAAGACCAGGACTTTTAGAACAACATGCTCTGGACAGACGAATATAACATTAAAATAAATGGACACAGTGAAGGACGTGTTTTTTGAGCAAGAGGAAAGACTCATACCCACTGTGAAACATGGGGGAGGAAATATCATGCAATATCAGAGGGTGCTTGACTACAATGGGCAACCATCTGTCCAGAAGTTGAAGCTGGAGTGGGTGTGGACCATGCAACATGACAATGACCAAAATATTTCAGTAAATCTACCAAGGAATGACTTAGTATAAAGAAATGGAGAGTTCTGGAATGGCCAAGTCAAAGCCTGGAACTGAATCGTATTGAGATGCTGTGTGGTGATTTGAAACGGGCCGTGCCAGCAAGACATCCTTCAAACATAACACAGCTTAAGGAATTTCGCATTGAAGAGTGGGGAGAATGTTTGCCGGTTGATGTCAGAGATTGATAGATGGCTATAGAAAAGGGTGAGCTTAGGGTGTCCTATTTCCTTAGTAAGAAGAGGCATCTCACTTAATTTCTTTTGTTAAACAAATGAATTTGTTTTTTGTGTTTTCAACAGAAGATGCTGTTATATCACCACTATCTATAGATATAATCTTAAATAAGATTTAATGTTGATATGTTGATATTTCTTTATAAAGAATCAAATATTTAGTAGGGTGTTTTAACTTTTTCACTTGACTAAGTTAGCTTATGTATACATTATGTTCCTTCTTTAACCTGTTTTTTTCTACTACTTTTTATTTCAAATGACTAGGTTCTCAGGTTTTATTTCATTACATGGTGCACATGCATAACAGTGTCTGTGTCAAATAAGCAATCTTGAATACTGAATGTAAAATATGTAGCCTTATTTTTGAGCTGTATTATGTAAGAAACAGTATATTCACAGAGTTGTGAAGTCGTTGCTATGTTACGTTGCTTTGCCTATTGTGTCTTTTGTGTTGAAATGAGCTCAGTGAAGTTTAGAAATAGAGAACAGCGCCATGTGCTCATCCAACTCATTCAAATCTTTTATGTTATCTTTTGAACTGGAGAAAAGAAGGGACATGAATATAAACAAGGCTACGTGGTCCGACTAAGTTCCAAAAAGCTTCGTGACATTTAACATTTTGTACTACCTCTGTTAACTTTGTTAGTGTTAAGGATTATATAGCTTTATTGGATATTGTGTAGTGAAGTGTCAAGCATTTATCAGGCGCTCTTATCCAGAGTACTTCACAAAGTAATATATTTTTTTATTTTGTTGTTCTTGACGTTGTTCGTGCTAGTGCGGCAGCGTAAAAATATGCCCTACCAACAAAGACCAGCTTCAATCCTAATCTGATTATATCTGCTGTTTTCAAACAGGAAAACACCAGAAAAAAGGCAGTGAAAGGCCATTTGGATGAAAAATATCTTGCCACCTGCTGTCCGTAAATCCTTTTAAAATATTTTTTGAAGCATATGTTAAATACTCACGGTCCAGCAGAGTGTCATGTCTCCCTTTGGTCTTTTCTTTCTTCTTGGTGACATCCCAACCGTCGAAGAAACTCTGGGAAGGTCAATAATTACGATGAGTAAATGTACCAGATTTAATCTTCCACATCAAGAGACTGTCAGATTTCATTTAGACCAAACAAAGAATATATTTAAACTGAGCGCACGCAAGGACCTGCTGCCCCGGCTTGTTACTCCACCTCTAGTTTGATTATGCAGTATGCAGTTTGAGTAGGCAGTATGTAATAATAACTCTACTGTAGTCAAAATTCAGTATCAAAGAATTCTCCTGTTCTCTTATACTGAGCAACTTACATTTGCTAATTTCACAGATAGCTTCTCTGAGAGCAACTTGGGATTAAGGGTCTGCTCAGGGGCCCAGTGGTGGTAATGCTAGAGGTAGGATTTGTACCCACAACCATCTTAGTCCAGAGGTGAGTACCATCACCACTTGACCACGAACATAAACTGAACCGATCCCACTTTGTTACAGTTGATGCCCACATTCCCTGTTAATCAGGCCGTTTTGCATCTATCTGGAGTTCCTCAAACACATCATCAAGAGACATGGCTTGATCCATGAAGAACTTAAGCTGGTATTTAGGAACGTTTCTTCATGACTTTGGTGCCAAATCAGCGTGGCAGACCAACATAAGCCGTTTTGGCTCATGACGAGAACCAGGCCAGCAAATAACTCACAAATTCAGGGTTTGGTTTGTTTTACAGCTGGAAAGACTTCACATACTGCACACTTGTAGCCTGCCAGAATCCACAGTAGGCTGATATATTCAGAAGCATTTGTCAGGTCGTTTGCAACACATCACTGTGCTGTACTCATGCATTTAGCAAAAATAGCAGTTTCAACAAGCGCATGTCAAGGAAGCTTTTCCCTCCTTTTCTCTGTGTTAGCTAACTTGCATGCATTCACGGTTGTTTTCTTTCCCTGGGGAGAGCAGGTAAAATATGGCTACTAGTGAAGAGAGATTGGCCTGCTCTAGCATCGCCTAAGTGTTTTCTAATGCAGCACGCTTTAAGCGCAGCGTTTGTGACAGCTGTTTACCGCACATTTCCTCCTAACCGAGCATCTGGTGATTGCGGCTAAATTGCGCCTCTACGAAGGAGAAAAAAGGGCACCTGGAAAACAAGCAGAGTCACATGTCGCCCTCAGCCCACTAAGCCTCCTTAGCAGGAACACGTTTCGGTAGCCTGGTCTTAGGCGCAAGGCTTTGCTGAAATGAGACTGTTAATTCCTCATCAGACACAGCACAGTGTCGAGTCGTGTGTGTGTGTGCTGGCCCACCTGCAGGATCGGTCAGGGTTAGAGCAGCATGCTGATGAGAGGATTAGCTGTGTGTCTGTTTCTCACACAGGTAATGCCACCTTTAATTCAAGCCACCCTCCAGATATAAATGCCCTTTCTGGCTGGGTTCTCTTTTTCTCTCCCTCACTCGCTCACTCTCCCTTCCTCCCTCCCTTTCTCCACATTTGACACCGCATTGAGTCACTCTCTCGTTACTCTCTCTCTCCATCTATCCATCTCGCTGCCTCCACTTCTTCACACTGAAAAAAGTCCCTGACTTTTCCCCTGGCTTTCTTGCAACATCGATCTGTTATTCTCTCAATCTCTCATCATCCAGATATGTTATATTTCAAGGAAGAGTCTCGCAAATCCAGACAGCACTCATCATAACATTTTCGTACGAGTCAATCATTCTTTTATGCCTCTTACATCCAGTGCCACAATCAACGTTCTACTCCTTCCCAGCCTCCCTCCTAAATCCTGCAAGATGTTGAACATGGGGATATGATAAGACAGTATGGAAAATGCTCTCCAGTAGTTTCGTCCCTATACATTTGGAAATCAGTGATGGTGAATTTTACATTTGCTTTCAAAAACACAATAAGCATCAGGAATGGCTTTGTCTCGCAAAAGCCAGTCTCAATGCCGGACTCGTTGCAATAAACCTCGAGATGGTACCTCCACAACCTTTCCTGGCCCGCCCTTTCCAGATCTTCTCTGTTCCTAGCGTGCCCTGCAGTCATGGCTCTCTCTCCAGTGAAATGCATATTATAAAGTCTCAAAGTCCCTATCCCCCCAAAAGCCCCTCTGTTTACTCGAGACAGCCCGCGCTCAACCCGCCTGTCGATTTTCATGTCTGCCTCCCCCAGGGTTTGCCTTAATGAATCGTCTGGCGCATCTGTATTACGCACGAAAAATTTGGCAAAAGAGCGGCGTGAAAAGACGAGGCTGATTGTGGCATTAAAGCGATGAACGAAGCTAATATTATCAGTGGAGGTTATTATGAGGAAGGCCTGCCTGAAAGGCCGATGTGCACTTGTGATGGAGGTGAACGGAGAGTACTGAGGCTTTTCAACTTTCTGAAGAGAGGTAATTTAGTCACAGAACTACATGGCTGAAAGCACGGAAATCAAAGGCCACTTATTAGACGGGCTTTAGAGAGAGAGGGGGAGACGGTTGAACAGACCTCCTAGGAGAGAGATCTTCAAGACAGACCTTTAAGTATGCACTTCACAGCTTTAGCCACTTATAGATCTGATTCACACTGGACCTGTAACATTTGTCCTATTACATTTACATTTACAGCATTTAGCAGACACTCTTATCCAGAGCGACTTACATTTCCTAATTTTAGTGACAGTTCCTGAGAGCAACTTAGGGTTAAGGGTCTTGCTCAGTGACCCAATGTTGGTAACGCCAGAGGTCGGATTCGAACCCACAACCTCTTGGTCCAAAGGCAAATGTTCTACCACTAGGCCACCAACACCCTCTATTAACCATGACTAATACAAAGCACTAATCACCTCCTTTGTCTTCTGGTGAGTACAAGATCTGGTATCTCTGACCCAGGGTCTACAAGTCAGTATTCTACACACCTGATTCATAGATAGACACCACAGCGGCACTGAACTCAGAACCAAGCCACGGGATCTCCCTCCCCCGTCTCTCACCTCATACTCCTGCTTGAAGCCGTAGCCCTCGGCTGTCTTCATCTGGTTGATGTGCTGGAGCAGATCGGCCACTCGCACAGCCGGGTGCAGCTGGCCTGTGTGGTACGGAGAGCTTTTCCTACGGCAGTGACGCCGGGGTGAGCCGCCCAGGAGGCTGCTGGACTCGTTCACGGAGCTGCGTGGCTCATCTGCCAGATAGAAAGAGATGCCGAGTCAGTGAACAGGGCTATTGTCTAATATGCATTCAAGATATTGTCTTGAACATTTTCGGCATTGAGCACTGAGTCTTATCCAGGGAATTTTTGTTTCCTAATTACAGTGGCAGTCTTTTTTGAGAAGCTTGGGGTTAATAGCCATGCTCAGGGGCCCAACTATAGTGTTTTTAGAGCCCCAAGGATTTTTTATCCCTCAAGCTGATGGGGTGGGGTGGAGGCCTAGTGATTAGGATGCTTGCCTCTGGACCAAGAGGTCATAGATTCCAATCCTACCTCCAGCGCTACAATCATTGTGTTCCTGAGCAAGACCCTTAACGCCAAATTGTTCTCAGGGAAACAGTCCCTGAAACTAGGAAAGTCGCTCTGGAATTATCATTTTGCCAAAATAGCAGAGAAATTACATTATGAAGATTTTAAGTTAGAACTTAATACTGAGAATTCAATTCAATTTTATTTAGATAGTGTTCTTAAGTTATTGTCACAAAGCGCTTTACATATAACCAGCCTAAACCCCCAACAAGCAAGCCTGGGGCAACAGTGGCAAGGAAAAACTCCCTTTAGCAGGAAGAAACTTTAAGATGAACCAAGATTCAGAAGGGGACCCCTTCCTCCTCTGGGCGACCAGGATGCATGAACATTTAATACACATTTGGTCCAGCTGGTTCCAAATGAAGGCTTTTTTAAAAAAATGAAGATATAAAAATAGTCAGACGGACGCTTTCGAATCTTGAGTCATTGCTGAGGCCGCTTGCTAAGATCCACTCAGCAACATTAAGCTAAAATAGTTCAATATTAAATTGGTAATTGAGTTCAAGTCCATTTTTATAGTTTCCAATAGTTCAAACACCACTAGTTTAGTTAGTTGCCACTTACATTCTAATTTCCATGTCACTTGTTTTAAGGTGCGTAAGTAGTCATTATACCAAGGGGATGTTTAAATTTCTCCATCAGAGCTTTTATCATCTAACACCTTTTACAGATAAAGATATCACTATTTAGTAGGGCTGGGTATCATTGCTGATTTCCTGAATCGATTCGATTCTGATTCATAAGGTCATGATCCGAATCAATTCTCGATTCGATATCGATTTATTTCGAGATTTCTTTGTGTTAATACTAGTTTTGGTTGGTTATAAAATAACTTGTTTTAAAACCGAAGTATTGCCAAACATCGGCCTTTAGGCCAGACGGTGATTTGAGCGGAGCTGCTTCAGCCATGGCTCTATTTGGTTTCGGTTTCGCCGGTCTGACGTTTTTATAGCTGTCCTTGCGCGGTTGCGAGAAGTAGTGCATATCCGCAGGAAAAGATCGATCCGCGAATTTTTGAATCGATATCGAACGAGAATCGATATTGATCGGTGAATCGATTTTTTGAACGCAGCCCTACTATTTAGGCTATCACTGCTGACGGAGGAGCTAAGGCTAAACATTCTGCACTCGCTACGAAAATCAACATCACCGTTAGGCATCTTACTTACAACCAGATATCATTTTCGTTGTTGCTTGTTGAGCAGATTCCCTAAAAGGTTTTGCACCTCAGTCCCCGCCACGGTTAGAGGTAGACTATGTTTAACATTTTAACCACTGATTATATGGCTTAAGTCACTTCGTGTAGAGGGAAATACGAAGAAGAGTTACTATAGAGACGCTACACATTCGGGTAGAAAGGAGCCCTATAAGCTTGGCAAATTCCTCTCCGAGGATTTTAAACCGTCACGCTAAGCACAGTCTAATCGTTAGTCTGTACGATTTAAAAGTTCATAGTAAAGACTGGTAAAATATAAATGCAATTTAAGTTTGAAGAAGAAAAAAGGAGTTTGGGATGCCAACAATGCCCTTTAAAAAATACTGTATACTAAAATCCAATTTTATACATTCTTAGAAAGTAGTTTAGTCGCCAAAACAGTTAAGTCACTGAAAACCTTACAGTAAAAGTTTTTCAAGGTGAGAGTTCAAATGTCAAACAGTAAGAGACAAAAACAGAGATAAGACAGGATACAAAATCACAGGATACAGAGTTAGAAATTGTGCAGCAGTAAATTGATATTGGAGACAGGGAGTAATGAAAAGAGCTTGTACTGGAAAATAGACTGTTATTTTAAAAACAAGTATCATTTCCCCACAGACTGTGTCGGGGAACATCTGAGTTGCTTTTCAATCCATCCAATTCATAGGGCAGCATGTGTGTCCCTGTGCGTGTGTGTGTCCCTGTGTGTGTGTGTGTGTGTGTGTATTTGTGTTTGTCTGATTTCTAATCCTTAAAGGATGCAGAGTTCAGCACTTTAAGTTTCCTACACACTTGCACCCACACAGCCACTCATCTCATCAGAACGGGGGATCCGGAGGCCTCCAGAGCGAGCAGCGCCCGGCTAGATTGCTTACCGCTCAGAAAGGAGAGACGCACCTTGATTGACACCACGTCCGATTCCAGCGTAGCCAAAGCCCATTTCATTAAGCAGGACTCGGCAACAATGAACGAGCTCAAAGGAAATGAGTCAATAAGCTTCTGGGCTGCCAGCAAAGGCTGCAGGACCTGATATTGGTTTTAAATGCGGTGTGGTTTTGCACACAGGTAATCTATTTTTCAGCTATACAAAGGGCTGCCTTTGCAATTAGCCTGGAGATTATAATTACCGACCACTTTATTAGAAACCTACCCTACCTTCTTGGGTTATAGATCAGCTGTTGAAATGCACAGTTTAGGTTAGTCCTCAAATGGCCAGTTGATTAAGACAGACACATTACTAGGAGGTGGCTTTCTTAAGCAAGCAGCAATGATGATGTGCATAAAATTCTGTACCCTACATCACAACCATGCCACAACCATGTCTTTGTTGTGTTGAGAATAATCCACCTCCTGAATAATACCAGACAAAGTAGAGTAGGAGGTAGGGATTGTGTCTGTACATAACAAAGGTTCAATCAAAAAGTTTCCAAAGACCCAATGGGAGAACATTCAGTGAGAGATGTCCATAGCATCAGCTGCGCTATACACCAGCACCTGACTTTATAGAGACACTGTTTATTTTTAAATAGATTGCCTGTATTCATATTATACTGCTCAGATCTTATGTATATTTAATGCAAAAAGATATTCCAGAATTGTAACTGTGGTTTTGACTGCCTTTGCAATATTTGCACATAATATTAAATAGCCCATGTAACTAAAATGGCAAATTTTTATTTTGAATATCTAGTTCAGACTTTATATTTTATAAGTTATTCATATATCTGTATTCTATGTACCTTCTATGCACTCTTCTTTGTGGAAACTGGAGCCACGTCGTCTAACGTCTGTGTATACTTGTTCAAAGTTGAGACGACAATAAAATGTTTACACCGTTTACATGCGCTTTGAATATGTGTGCGTACTCACTCCTAGTGCTGCACGTATGCGCATCCATGAAGGTGTGTGTAGTGCGTTCGTCCTGCTGCAGCGTGCTCTGATCCCCCGCCCCACAGTCCAGTGAGCTCAGCTTCCGGTTCTTTTCCTGCCGATAAGTCATGGCTGCTTTATTCATGCTCACTTTCTTCCTCCTGGGAAAGAAGATGGAAAGACAAAAAAGGAACAGGGGAGAAAGGAAGAGAGGAAAAGGGGCATCAAGTGAGATAAGCAGAGGTAATGTGAAGGAGAGGGGAAAGAGGAGGATCATGGGATAGATGTGGCAGCAGAATTAATGGCCAATGTAGGGCAGAATGGCAAAGCGGAGGCAGAGAGCGATGGGACGATAGGAAAAGGGGGCAGAGGGAGATAGGCGGAAAAGTAGGAATGGAGCGGAAAGGATAAAGGATGAAGGAGAGATAGCCTGCCTACAAAAGTCCAGCTAAAGGAAGGAGAGTGATGGGAGGGCGATGAGGAAAATTGTGTGGGGGTGGGGTGGGGGAAGGCGGGTTCACTTACGGGTAGTAAGGGTAGGAATAAAAATCCCTTCTGGAGAGCATAAGACCGAGAAAAAACAGAGATACATAGCAGAAAGATAAAGTGAAGGATGCCGAATGAGAGAAAGAAAGAGAGAGATAGAGAGTGAAACAGAAAGGAGATGAGACATGCTTTGGGTTAATTAAGATGATCTGTAGCCACAAAATTGGTTAATTCAAACTGCAAATGTGCAAATTAACTGCAGATCATTGATCCCCGGTCCCTTACACCTGTAAGATTCTGATAAACTTACACTTGTCACACACACATAGTCACTGCAGACTCAGAAACCAATTATCATATATGCATGAAGCAACAGACATCTCACACATACATTTTTTAAAGAGAGCAAAACAGGGTTTGGACAGAGCAGCATATCACATCAGCATAAACATTTGCTGAATGCAGCTTTTATATATATTTTATATATAAAATAAAATCTTGCTTTGATTTGGATTTTGGAGATCCAGTTGGTTTTTATCTTAGGGGCCTGGTGTAATGGCTCCATCATCGTTAAATCTGTAACCATTTGCAACTTCCATGTGTAATTAAAATCCACCAATTCACTTAATCTGAAAATCATGGCCATATTTCCCTTGGCCTTCTCGGCTAATGAAGTCCTGACACATAGGACCTGCATGTAATTGAGCCAGCAACGGGTCAGACTTGCACTCGATGGAAAGTTGCACACTCAGAGGTAGGTTTCTCTGAAACACTGAACGGGGGCACTTGTGGATTTCAGGTATCGATGTTGCTCATTTGTAGTGTTTCTGTAGATTTTACAGAGAGGCTCAAATCTTTCCTTTTTGCAGTTTAGTAAAAATGCATCAAATGAGCAGTGAAGTGCACCTTGACATTTTAACCTTTTGGTTCATTTAGGGGAAAAAAAAATGTCAGAATCTGATGTCTCTGTGAGTCTATGAGATCACATTGGATTGCCATATATCAGGAAGAAAAGCTTGACCCCAAATGATGATAACACACTCACCCGTCACACGCACACACACACACACAGACACACTTATCTTACCCTTTTTTGACGATGATAACAATAGCTCCAAGCAAGAGGATAAGGACCACAAGTCCTCCAGCACAGGCTCCCAGGATCAAGCCCATGTCTTCAGCATGCTGGGATACTTCCAGAGCACGCTTATGGTCCTTACAGGCAGCTGAGGGATAGAGGTAAAACGTCAACTACATCTGAAATATATCTGAGTTTGAAACAAAACAGCAGCAGATGAGTACAATTTGAGTGCACTATAGCTCACTAAAGTCTCTCTACATACATACCTATGTTGCTATCAGAGAGTTTAAGTGAGTGATTATTTGTCATTGGGAACACAGCAGAGCACAGCACACAGTGCACTACAGTGAAATGTGACTTCTGTATTTGGCCCATCCGTGAAGGAGCTTTTTGGCAGCACCCACAGAGCAGTGCTTTGCTCATGAGTACCTCAGTGATAGCTTTACCGGTCCAACCAAGTTCCATCCTCATTGAAATGAGTACAGCGTGACAGTGAGACTCCTATCATGATTTCTTTCATCTACACCTTGTTTCTCAAATTCTCAGAATATCAGATATTAAAAATGTAGCAAGTTACTAACACACTTGACATCACATTAATAACCATCTGCTCAATCAAGACGATACAGAAAATATTAGCAAAGTGTCAACACATACAGAATTTGTTAATTCTTTAATTATTGTCTGAGACTCTTTAGCATTTAGTAAGTAACCTTCTTAATGTCAATTGTCATTTCAAATGTACCTTTGCTTATGAAAGTAATGAAAGTTAGTGATTATTTATCATTGTGAACACCACAACGTGTTCTGTGACCCGTCCATGAAGAAGCTGTGGGCAGCTGACATGAGCAGTGTCCGAGGAGCAGTGCTCGGGAACGGTACCTTGCTCATAAGTACCTCAGTGGTATCTTTACCGGTCTGGGATTTGAACCGGCACCCTTCCGATCATAGGACCAACGCCCTAACCATTACGCTAACAATTGCCCTAAATGGATGATGGATGGTAATGGTTTGATGGATGAATATACAGGTAGACAGATAGATATAGATAAATAGATTTGGAAACTTGAATTTATTTAACTTAACTGTAGTTGATATTATATAAACTATGTGCAAACTCAAACAAGTAGGACAAATTATCTCTGTGCTTTTTCACTTGCTGAGGGACGCCATTTGGAGTGTAGCACACACAGGCTATGAGAAGGTTCTGGGGCCTTTGCTCTGTTTTCGGTGAGTTAATCCTTAAAGAGTTGGCACAGAGCTCCTAGAGTGAGGGCAGGTTATCAGGCTGGCGCAGCCGATGAACCCTCCACAGGAGAGAGTGAGCGCTAGTGTGGGGAAACATGCTGGGGTAGAAGTAACACACACTGGCAGAGAGGGAAGGCTGACTTGAGATGTGCAAAGGCCAAAGTTCCCAATGTGCAGTGCTCTGGCTGGAAGTTTATTGTCCATGCTGTCGAACCCACCTGGTGTCGAAAGTGGATTTTGCTTAGCTGGTTTAGCTGCTCCATAAAGTGCCATTTTTATGACCGTGGCTTATGGGCTTACTTTTGGGTCATAGAATGCAGTCACTGTGCTTATAAGAAATAAAGACTTACAAGTATGACTCAGTATTTGTGAATTTCG
Organism: Distichodus sexfasciatus; assembly: GCA_032718565.1. Lineage (NCBI taxonomy): Eukaryota > Metazoa > Chordata > Actinopteri > Characiformes > Distichodontidae > Distichodus > Distichodus sexfasciatus. The sequence continues at coordinate 120,085 of JAVGVS010000103.1, read as the reverse complement.
GAACGAGGCAGAGCGCCTTCTCGTGGGGAGTCTTTCATCAAGCTCCTCCTGCATTTTTAACGAGCCTTGTTTTATCACTAATTCTAGTTAAACAGGCCATTTTAGCATGTAGTTTTGGGGCAGTTGGTGGTGTAACGGTAGGGTGTTCAGCCTGTGGTCAGAAGGTCGCAGGTAAAGTTACCACTGAGGTACTCATGAGCAAGGTACCGTCCCTCAAAAAAAAACAAAAAACCTAAAACATCCCTACATGGTACCTGTCAGCATAGACAGAATAAATAATGCCTAATAAACAATGGTTGCAATGGTCTCCCGAGGAAGTTTGTTCAGTTCGATCTTCGCGTCTGGCCAATGGCAACATAAAAAACTAGTCAGAACAGAATAAGCATAGCCTTTAGAGACCTAAGAAAATTTGGGGCATTTTTCTATACAATTATTTTTAGGCTTATTTTATAATTATTTTTCTACACACTGTGTGTGTGTAGAAGTTAGCCATACATGCCTTGTGTTCAGGACGTTCTGCGCTACTTAAATTTGTCATAGTTTCATGCGTAAATGCTGACACAATCTTGAAATCAGCCATAAGCATTTCTGATGAATAACTAACCTCCGCCTGTAGAGTTTTTTTTACTTTTCTTTTTAGCTTTATCTATAAAAGTGCTGGAACTTTAGATGTGTCTACAAGAAATAGTAAGAACACATTCTGTTTTATTTGCTGTGCAGAGTTGTTATTATGCAGAGACATTCTATGTTAGTACTGTGAAGAAAAATAAGGTTAGTGCCAGGCAGAAACACTCCTTAATCCATTTGGTATCCATCTGGATACAGAATAAAATTATTTCATAAAAAATAACAAATTTTTCTATATTTATTTTTTTCCTATCGGTTTCTGTCTAACATTATAAAATGGAGAAAAAATCAATTGAAAATGAAGAAATACCAAAGTTTTTTGCTTTCTGGAAGAGAACTAATTTTTGAGAGTGATGGCGTTCCACAAGAGAGTTGCAAGCGCTAACGTGTGTGTTTATATTGCAAATAATGTATTTAATGTGTTTTTCTGCAATTACTTCAGTTTTTGTGCACGAAATTACTCACAAATCATTTCAAATACAGAGGAATAAATATAATGTCTGTTAAGGTAACGGTATGTGTATGTGTATGGTGTCTGTAAGTAAAAAGGGATTCTGAGTTATTAAAAAACTAATTAAAAGACGACACAAACAGGTGCGTCAGTTTCAAAAAGTTAAACGTTTTTGAAGATGTTCATAGAATGGACGGGCTTATTTAGGGCCACCTTACAGAATTACAGAACCGCCTCTGTCTAAAATGAGACTAAAGGGGTCTGAAACTGGACTGTATGTCACGGACCATCTGCATTGTTGGTGTGGACCAACAGGGGAGCGAGGACAACTGGTTGAAAACCCCTGCCATAGTGTATTAAAAATATTGTTTTAATAAAAAAGTTTTCAAGTTCAAGTCTTACAGTAATTGTTTCTAAGTAAGAGCATTAAGTAATTCTTTTTAGTGTAAGAATTTGTTTTTAAATGTATTTATATATTTTGTATGTATGTATTCTGCATAACAGAATGTAGTCTCAGAGCATGGGAAACATCATTTATCAAAAATGTTGACTTGGGATGAGGACCTACTGCCAAACATTTGATAGAACAGGCTAAATCACATATGTGACTGTGACCAAACACACATGCAGTCAATCTCACAACAAAATGAATCAGACAGTCACTAAATTGAATTCCACGTTTGGGAGAGGTCTACCGCCAAAACCATCGTTGTGACCGACTTAATCAAATTTGCGGCTTCTGCCAAACTTGCACGGAAGTCAATCTCGCCGCTCAGGACATCCTTGGCATGGGGCAAATTTCATTTACTGAGACGGCCAAATCCACTAAATCTTTCTGTGTGTTCATGAACAGGCCTGGCACCGTTTTTGTATTTGAGTGTGGAGAGAGCACGGTTAGCAACGAGGCGGGCTTCACGGCCTTCCACGCGTTTTAAGAGCGATTCATACCACATCCCGAAAACAGATCTGGCTGGCAGTGGCGGCCATTTTGCACCTCGCCGTTCAGCATCTCTCCCTTCCTGTGCTGTCGCTATGTAAATCCGGCCGCTTTATCGAGTCAGAAAGACAGCATGAAATCTCTCCTCAGATTAATGCGAGCTCCCGCCGTGCTTCCGAAAGCAGAAACTGCCATTCGAAAAACCGCAGAAACCATGCCACATCAACACGCCATCTGGCAAGGGAGCACTAATTAAAAAGCGCTCGATGGGTCGGATAAATAACCGCATGAATAAGTGAATATGAGAGGGGAGATGAATTCACTCCAAGGAAGTCGCACTTTCCACATTAGGTGGCTTCTGATTAATGTGTTCACTGCTCTGTAAGCCAGGCAGCAGATTGGAGTCAAGTATTAGTAATCGGAGGCGAAAAATAATGCAGTGGGTTAGAGATTGGGTCAACAGTTAACAGATTGTTGGTAACAGAGAGCTGGCTCGACAATATCTGCCCACAAGCAGCATCACTTGGACGTGAAGTGGTGAAGACGCATGTATTCCCTGCGTTGTTTCTAAAAGCCAATTTGTATTTCATTATTTCAGAATTTATTAACACGGTGAAAAAATGAGCTACACCGGATCAGCTCAACCATCTCTGATTTTCACTACACGTTGTACAGGGACATTCACTCGAAAGAGGCCCAAATATTCTGTAATAACTCTCACTAGGACGAAGCAATCTGAACAAAGTTCTTCTCAGTATATGGATCTTCGAAAAATACCCCTGCGTCAGAGCGACGAGGTAGGCACCAGACAGTCTTTGTGGCATTGAACCTCCGTTTGCAACTTCCTTCTCTCTGTCCCTTGACTTCTCATCAGGAAACTGGAAACGACAGGAACACTGATCCGTTCATATAGCGGAGGCCGTCCGAAAAATGTCGGAGAACACAATCGATGACGTGCAACATCATCTGCAGCAGTCACCTGTAAAACCTCTGAGACGCCTAACACAGCAGACTGGTGACTGAGAGCCATGTCGAAATGTGTCTGGCAGAAAACGGAAACCACTTCCAGCATTGCATGTTGCAACAGGATATTCCTCTCCCTGATTACTCCCTGGTTCCTCTCAAGTCTTCTATCTGATGATTGATGCTTTTATTCCCTCGAGGTTCACATGTAAAACAAGTCGTGGTCACTTCTCCTAACGGCAGACCCAAGACTCGTGATTCATTCCACGTGCTCCACTGTCATCGTTCTGTTACCATGGAGAACGACAAACGGAAAAAGGAAGAATGATAGAAAAAAACGAAAAAAGTTTCACAACTTTTATATCAAACTTTTCTGTTCGTCTCCTCCGAGCCTGCCTGACGATGATGAAGAGGAAGAAGAAGAAGAATGAGGGTTTAAGAAAGTGAAGGAGTGAAAAAAAGGGGAAGGAGGAGGAGGAGGAAGAAGAAGAAGAAGATGAGAGGGGCGGGCACTTCATCTTCATCTGCCTGGGTTAGGCTGTAATTAATCAGAAGTGTGCGAGTGTCAGAGTGGAGCACCTGCGGTGTGGGAAAAAAGGAGGGGGCAAAGGAGAAGGCGAGAGAGAGAGAGAGAGAGAGAGAGAGGAAGAGAGAGAGAGAGAGAGGAAATGGGTGGGTGTCGGGGGTAGAGGGAGAAACATAAAAGAGGAAAAAGATCCTAGACTCCATCTTGCTGGGAAATAGAGCATGGCCGTTGTGTCCTCAGCTGTTACAGCCCTGCAGTGAGATGGCCATTTCTCTCGACATGCCCCTGCATTAGCCTCCGCCTCCCTGCACGCATCCTCAAAAAGACAATAGAGGGCTGGGGCCACTTTCATGTTGTCAGTTCAATAGCATGGAATTGGTGGAGAAATCTGAGCTGTATCAGCCTCGTTTAAAACAGAGCTCAGGAGACTGCGCCGGTGGACCAGATTCAGAAACTTCAGTTGCTCATCAAAGAAGCTGGCACTGAGTAAAGGCGGCTGGCTCCCTCTCCTGTTGCTGTTTGATCTGAAGGACCATCTCTCTCTCTCTCTCGCAGTCTGTCTGTCCATCTGAACACACACACACCTTTTGGGCTCTACAAACCAAGTAAATGCATGGCTTTTGAAACTACGCAATACTAAAAGATGTCAAAGACATGAAAAATATCTCGTCTCTAGAGAGCGTCTGCCAGGAGACCATGCGACATGAAGCTTTAAGCATTAAGCTGTCAATTCTCTCATCACTGGAACCTTTGCGTCTAGACTGGATCCCATGTCCCTCTATCAAATCTCTCCAAGGTAATACCCTTGTAAATGAAAAGACCCTCTCATTTATTAAAACTGAAAATGTTAAATGAAAAAAAGATTGGAAAGAGTGACGAAACCACCAATTAAATATTAAGGGATTACATCACTCCTTGCATAAGGGACCAAAACCAAAATAAACTTTTAATTTGTTATAAATGAAATATTTAAGAAATTTTAAACATTTATTGGACATTGGGTTGTGACAGGTCACCTCTTCCAGCTTCCCGCTTCCCACTGGATGTTATTTCCACTTGCTGTCACCAGTTAGCATAGCTTGCATAGTCCGCATCACACTTCTGGCTCAAAAGCTGTCAAACTGAGCTGGGTATTATCACGTCATCACAAAATCCACAAATTCACTTCTGATTTTGATTCCATATTGCAGTGGTCGCCAATTATCTCAATTATCTTTCCCCCGAGTGCCAAATTACGTAAAGCACAAAGAAATACGTATATACAGGGATGCAAAGACATGTATGTTCAAAATAGAGAGAGGTAGTCGAGCCCCCATTTTATATTAATATTATTAACAAATGATATATATTTATTATTATTTGTTTTTAGCTTCATGTAGTATAAAAGTGCTGAAACTGTCGGGCATAACTACTAAAAATAGTAAGAACAGTGTTTTATTGTCTTGCAGGGTTTTTATGTCATTATATAAAATAAGCTGCTTTTGGCCTTTCTGAAAGAGAACGACGTTTTTGCGCATGATGGCGTTCCAGATGAGAGTCGCGAGCGCTAACGCGTATTTACATCGCAAAAAATGTACTTAATGCGTTTTAACGCAATTATTTCAGTTTTGCATGGAATTACTGAATAATAATAATTATGCATACCATAAATAATTTGGTAATGAATCATTTCACATACCAGGGAATGAATATAATGTCCGGTAAGTTCCAAGTCTGTAGTCTGTTATTGTTATCTGTTATTTTGTTACTCTTAATGACTAGATGTCAAACCCACTTACGTGGAGATCGCTAATCACAGATGGCCATAGAGAGAGCACGTCTGTTTATGTTTGCTGCTAATGTGACGTGAGGGGCAAATCCCGGGAACTTACGGGCACAAGGCGGGGACCCATCCTGGGCAGGTGCCAATACACCACAGGGCGCGCACACACACTCACACAATCACACTCACATTCACACCTCACATTTTAGCGTTGCTAATTAACCTATATTGCTTGCTTTTGGAGGGAGGGAGGGAGGAAACCGGTGCACCTTGGAGAACACCCACACGAACACGGGGAGAGAATGCAAACTCCACACAGAAGGGCCCTACGGCCGTCGCCGGGGTTCGAACCCAGGACCTTCTCGCTGTGAGGCAGCAGCGCTCACCACTGCACCACTGCGCCACCCACATCACAGTATACTAAAGCCTAATATGAGTTTTATCATTCATTTATGCTTTCATTGTCAACACTATTATAACACTACCATCATTGGGTCCATCACTGAGCAAGACCCTTAACCCCAAGTTGCATCAGGGAGACAGGGAAGCTGTTCTGGACAAGAGCATCTCCCTGGAGCAACCTAGGGGTTAACGCTCTCATCAGATTTTCAACTTTGTATTTATAGCCGTCGGGGTGTTGCTGCACTCATTTAGAGATCAGTCAGGACTGACTCATATTTTATTTATTTGCAAGGCACAAACACCGTTTTGCACTCAAATTTCACTTGGTGCCTTTAACGTATATTAGAGCACCCCCTGCGTAAATCAAAAGCAACTTCATGTTCTTTTCGTGTTCATATGTTTGTTTCTGTGTGAACTTCACATCATTAACATAAAAGTTGAAGTGAACTGAAAATATTTTTATACCCAGTTCTAAGAAAAATGCCAGCGATACTGGCTTTGGTTTTCGTAGCTGTGACAAAAAACTGGCCGAGTAAAAAGACTTTGATTAAAATGCATTGAAGTGAATGGGCGGAGAACGAGGGACGCTAAAAGTGAGGAAAAGAGTAGTGCAGGTCAAAACAGATTGAGATGTGTGTTCAGTGAGGTGGTCTGAGGTGGTTGTGTGAAAACAGGCCGAGTGAAAGCTTAGGAGTCCCGAATCCCATGTACCGTATTCTTAATGGGAGAAAATGAATAGGAAAACTAAACGACGGGGAAAAGAATGAAAAAGACGAGTGCGGGTCATGGCGGATATAGATATGCATAGATCCTGGAATCACGTCGAATCATGTGCGGGCCCTGGAATCACATCAAATTTGGCGTCTTCGCAAAGAACGGCAGCCGGGCGGTAAAGCGGAAAACGGATGAAAAAATGGACAGAACCCGCAAACGAGTGCGAGAATTAAAAACCTGCACAAGCACCCCACACTACAATTGGCCACACGTTTTAGAGCTGGAGCAAAGTTTCTAGGACAAAAACTGTAGGAGGTGTGTGTAGAATAAATATCGGATAACGACATGTGACTGAGGGCGGCACGGTGGCGCAGGGGTTAGCGCTGTGTGGAGTTTGCGCGCTGTCCCCGTGTTCGAGTGGGTTTTCTCTGGGTGCTCCGGTTTCCTCCCACTGTCCAAAAGCATGCACTATAGGTTAATTGGCGACTCTAAATTGGCCCAGTAAGGTGTGAATGACAGTGTGTTGGCGCCTGCCCATGGGTTGTTCCCCGCCTTGCGACCGTAGTTCCCAGGATAGTCTCTAGTCCCCCCGCGACCCCAGTTGGGATTAAGCGGTTTGGATAATAAATGAATCAATGAATGAACGAATATATGACTGCTCACGCAACTACATAATTTAATATTTAAAAAATAAGTATTGCTAATATATTGGAATGTGGTAAGTTTGGCCATTTTGTTAGCCAAAGTTGCATCTTGGTAAAGTTGGTCTGCAAAATAAAAGATTCACCAACGGTGTTGGGGATTTCAATCTAATGAGGGGCTAAAACCTCCCACTGGGCACCTGAGCAAGATCCTTGACCCCGAATCTCTCCACAGACACTGTTCCGATAATTAGGCAATGTAAGTTCCTCTGGATAAGACCTTGCTTTTTCATTGATGACTACTACCGGCTGAGTAAAAGTGTTGGATTAACAGTGTGTGTAAACGCGACGGATAAGAAGAGCTGCGTTACCTTTCCGAGCGATCTGGATGCAGTTGATCCGCGTCTCCTGTGGGTGACACACAGAAAAGAGAAGGTTATCAGTATTAGGTGAGACGCCGGGCATACGTGTGTGGCGAAACACTCATCTGAATAAACTCGAAAACACTGCAAAATTTATGAACGAAGTCATTTTTATGTGAATGAAATTTTGGGGAAAAACCAAAACAATTAACTGCTATTAAAACTGGTTTTGTCTGGTTTGATCTTATTGTGGCACATCTGTCCGCCTAATATACGTACATACACTCACCACACATACACACAGACACGCAGATGGACAGGAGCTTAGCCTGAGAGAGACATATGATCAAATTAAGATTTACAGATGTGAAATTGGGCTTTATGGGACAATTATGCAAATGGTCCCAATCTAGATTGGAGTCGGGACCCCTCTCCCCTAAACCGCTGTTAAATCACCTTTTTAATTGAAAATCACTTTCAAGTTGATTCCACCTTTCGCCCCTGCAGATGGGACATATCTACCACCTCAACGGGGCCAACAACTTGTCTGTTCCCACGTCCTCCGTCAAGGTTGGCGACGTGACAGAGAAGGAAATCAGGCTCGGGGAAAAACGCACACACTCCAACTACAGGCTAATGCTGACGCATGCCGGTCACGTAGAGCCTTAGTTTATAGAAGCACGATGAAGACGGTAAGGTCCAGTGAGTTTTTCAATACCTCTGGTCAATATTCAGAACGAAAATGTGTCCATCTGCCACCTCGAGGACGCAATCGACTATTACGCGGCTGTGATGAATTAGGCGGCCGAAATATTGTGTGTGCTTGTAAAAGAGAGAGAGAATGCATATTTTCATATTAACCGTATGTCTTTCAAGCTCCAGTTAAGCTAACTTGAGGCAAAGTAATTACTACTAAAATTCAGGCGAGGCGAGGCGAGGCGAGGCGAGGCGAGGCCTCCACTGCCGTAAAGCCACACCTAATTATCTAGAATAATTGTCAAAATAATTTGCCTCTCTTCCTCCTCCTCTTTTTAACTCACATTTTTAAACCGAAATGACTTACGGGACGGCGGCAGAGTCAGATAAACAACCACCTGAACGCGTTCGAATAATCGCGAGCCGAAATGAACATGTTGAGACCTGCAAGTGAAATGTCTGAATGATTCTCGGGCACTTAGAGCAGGAGCTACTGGCGAATAATCAACACATTCTAAATATCCAATTACACAAGCCGTATTTGACCAAAAAAGGAAAGTAAAATTGTCAGAATTGAGCAGGATCTTGTGGAGACTGTCGTTTTTGGCGACCTCTAAGAGAGAGAGCCAAAGAAGTGCAAAGAGGAGAGTGTGTGTGTGTGTGCTCTAAGGTATAAATCAATAGCCCCACTTCTCAGAGGAGAGTAAAGGAGAAGAGAGGAGAGAGGGGAGTCATTTTAGCAGACAAGTGGAGTCGGCCAGTGACTACACAGACCTCACGCTTTCGTGGCAGTTTGACAAATCTCTCCCCCACTCTCTCGCCCCTCTCTCTCACAGCGTAGCCTGTAATATGAATTAATGAGATAAAGTTGCATGCAAGAATGTATTTAAAATTCTGGAGATTTTTCAAGTTTTTTTTTTTTTGTTGCACCATTACGAGGTGACACATACATATTTTTATTGGCAAACGTTTTATGCAAACAAGGTCGAGTAATGAAAAACGACAATGATCTAGATTTCTCGTTACTGCGCGTACATATTCCATCATTCGCCCGAGAAGATGTGATGCATAAGTAATGAAATCCTTGGTTCTGACGGCTTCCTCTGACTGTCGGAAAAAGGCCGTGTTCTATCGGCATGTACAGACAGCTGCTGTAATTATTTTGTCTGCTGGGATTATTAGTCAACAAGGAAAAAAAAAACTAGAGGGGAAATTAAGTGAAAATGATATTTTTAGCCAAACGGCAGCTTTCACTGGAAAGAGAAAATATAGACGTACTCTCAGAAGTATACGACTTTATACCCAATGCCTTTGGCTCAATGTTCAAAAAGGTGGAATGTGCATCACACATCCATGGATGTCAATCCAGAATCAGCATGTGCTCGAAGTAACTGTGCACTGTAAGAAGGTGCGGAAACTACTGTAACGGTCCCTGCGCTGGTCCTGTGAACCGAGGGCCACTGGTTTAAATCCTGCGCTGGAAAATGTACCACTGAGGTACCCGTGAGCATTGCTCCCCAAGTGCTCACTGCTCCTACAGAAATGGGTTAAACGCAGAGACTGGCGCATTAATCACCGATAATCGCTCACTCCCTTTAGGGACCATAAGGTATCGCTGGGACGTGGTTCTGAGGTCAGGATTCTGTACTCAAAGCATTGCATGTTGTCCAAGTCCAATCCCGCCTACATCTTGACACATCTCAGCGCAGGTAATTGGAGCGACTTCCTTTGCAGAGAACCGAGATCTATTAGGGATTGTAAATGAAATAAAAATACACTAAATCTACCGGAAGATGCAGTTTGAAAACTTTTCTCTCTGCTAATAGCGGGGGAAAAAAATACCCAGTGAGTGAACATTTGCCCGTCAATGTCTTGTTGTGAAGTAGCTCGAACCCTGGCGTGTCTGCAGCCGATTGAATATAAAAAAAAAGGCATCGGCTGAAACACCCCATCATTATACTGAGCGTGGCTTCATTGGCATTCTGTCACACGGCGTGGAAAGCGCAAGTCCATAAGGAAGTTGAGGTAACGTCAGCAAGCTGGGCCAAATTGGGCGTGAAGAATGGCAAATGTCACCAGCGTGTCGGCGCACAAAGGTGACAGACGCTTAACCGAAAGACGTGAAGCAGTTCGTGTGACAAAACCGCCCTTTTGCTTTGCATTGTAGTAAGGAGCCCATTAATCACGCAAAATTAAGCATTAGTCTATAAATATCACAACGCAATACAAAACGGTTGCAAAGCAAAATGTGACTCTGTTCTATGTTAATGAGTCTATAATAAAAGCGTTGGATTAAGTTGGAACATTTTTGCAAAGCCTGAATCAGAACATAAATGTTATTTTTATATTTCTTCGCATGATCACATGGCATTTTGACTGGCACACTTGTTTCCTAATTCCAGCGACATTGTGTTTGGAACAATCTGGGCGTTTCTTAACGGCCAAATGCTGGTAGTTGCTCACAGGGAGGTAAACAGCACTATTTACTTCACTTTGACTCTAAATTCACTTTGCACAGTGGGCACAGCAAAGCAAATGAATGGACATGCTTGAGCACTGAAGCAATGAGTGCCGTAGCACAGTAAAAATGAGATATATTATCCATACCACGTTTAGTAATTCCACTGTAAAAGTGATTTGTTATTTGATTTATTCGAAGTTGTCATTTTCTATAAACTACAATAACTTAAAATCTAGTAACTAGGAGCGGGACGAGACACTCATCTCATGAGACGCGACGACGCGAGAATGGGTTGACGGAACTAGGATGAGATTTGATTTGAACGCCATTTTAAAGAAAACGTCAACGATGAAATATATGACTGGAATACGACCTTTAATTTGACTGAAAAGATTGCTCATGTGTCACTTCACACCATTACTGTGCGTTAGCTTCTAACTTCTAACTGAAGTTTAAATGATCTATTTAAATAATCAGACTGTACAAAAGAAAATCGACATATTAATTAAAACATGAAACATGACGCGTGAATCCTGCTAAATGAATGTTAACAGGTACAATTAGTCTAGGATAGAAGCTAAAAAAAAAATCTGCTCATCTCAGCTTCTTCAACTCATCTGCTTCTTTTGGCGCCGTACTGGAAAAATGTGTGCTCATATTTGGGATATGAACTTGGAACCATATTCGCACGCCGACTGGAGACGAAATCAGTCAATCAGCTTTCTCCAAGCCTGTGACTGGCAGTTTTTGGCACATTTATGACATAGTACTAAGCAGAGTGAGCTTGAAGGTGGAGTTGTGAACATATAGTCAAGAGCTGAGTACATACAGATGCCAGATTTTCCACTGCGCGCTCAGAATTCTGGCATAAATCGAAATACTATTTCACTAGACAGCTTTTCACTGTCGCGAGAAATATCGTAGCATGAAATCTCGTCACATTCCTACTAGTGACGTTTGAAAGTAGAGCTTAAGCGATCGTTCAAATTTGAATACTGAAGGACATCCTGAACACAGCAACATAAAGCGTGTATGGCTAACTTCTACACACACACACTAGAATAAGCCTAAAAGAAAAATAGAAAAATGCCCCAAATTCGCTTAGGAATGTAAGGATTCATTTTGATTTTGAGAAAGGAACATTCAGGAATCAAAGTGATTTGGTTGTACATTTTCAGAGTTGTCTTTTTTCTGTTTCGATAGAATGCTCGATTACAAAAAGAAACAATAGTTGGAGCTCTACTTGAAAGCAAGCGTTGTGTGTTATGTGTGTAAGGGGGAGAGTCTGTACAACGCAGGAATGATCATGACCATATTATACTACTTGAATACTGAACGAATTGCCTTTTGATTACTGAAGTGTTTAAATGGCGGGAGGGGGCGTAGGCTCAGGGGTCCAAGTAGCTGTAGTAAACTCAGCGACCAAAACGACTGAGGTTTTAGAACCAAAACCCAGCACTATGCCTCTGAGCAAGACTCCATACCTTGAGGTGCTCCAGCGATACTGTCTGTATAAGAAGGAAATGGGAGACATCCTGGATAAGAGTGTTTGATAAGTGCTGTAACTGCAAATCCTTGCTGCTCTTTCCCTCGCTCACACACTCCTACATATGCGTGAGGGCGCATGCTTTGGATTAGAATGGACAAGGCTCTGTGGAAACAGCCTACATGAAGTAGTTGCTGTGAACCTCAATATTCAACGTCTGTGACATGATTTTCCTTGAATATGCTTCAAGTTTTCACACAATACTTACATAATGGACTCTCTTTGACCTTTTATCTTTTTTACAGTACATTCTGTTCTGTTCTTGTTAGGTAACATCATTAATGTGCCACTGAAACACACAGCCTGTCAAAACTGATGTACACTGATTGTATTTCTTACATTTATCAAATGGATGTTGGAATGTTGTTCTGAGCAGATGAGACTAAATTGTAGCGTTCTAGTTCTTTTTATCTTTTTATCTCGGAATTCCGACTTATTACGCCTCCAGAGCTTTTTTCAAAACCTTTCGAGAGTTCTTTTACTGATTTAGACGCAGTGAGCATGATCTATCAATGACAAAATTTCTTTGCTTGTAAAACCAAATTAAAATTCTCCATTATATGCGCCATGCTGCTAAGATGAAGTGTACGACGTCTGCTGTTTCATGTGCATTTGAGAATGGATTTAAGTCAGCACTCCACATACAATGAAAAGTTAAAAGTTAACATACATATTAAGTTAGAAAGCCAAGAAAAAAACTCAGAATTCCGACTTAAATCAAAATTCTGAAATATTACATTAGAATTTCTATTTAATAATGTAACGGCAGGCGGGTGAACCCAAACGCAGAGTCGGCAGAACCCGGTCGCAGGCACAGGGGAAACTGACAAAACGTAGTGAGTTATTCAAACGTAGGTCAGAACCAGAAAACACAGTCCACGGAGCAAACGAATCCAAATTGCCAGAGGCAAAAGGGTAGTCCAAAAACAGAAAGCCACGGTCGAAACGGAGGCAGGCAAACACAAATAACGCTCGGTAAGTCGCACTAGGCATAACAATACTTTGCAGAGAACAGTTGTAAATGAAGGTCTTTTAAATACAGGTAAAACGGCTATGATAGGCTAAAATTCTGGTGACGCTGATCTGGTAAGCTGAGGTCGTCGTGAAGGTCTGGAACTGGAGTCCGATGAGGCGGACTCCTCCATTGGTCTGGGCTGGGATCTTACAAATAAGTTCTAATTCTGTAATAAAAAGGAGGAATTCCGACTTAATGAATCAGAGATGAAAATTCTGAATTCTGGGATAGATGTGCTTTTTCTTTCTGTGGACGGCACGGTGGCGCAGTGGTTAGCACTGCCGCCTCACAGCAAGAAGGTCCCGGGTTCGATTCCCGGGTCGGCTGTAGGGCCTTTCTGTGTGGAGTTTGCATTCTCTCCCTGTGTTTGTGCGGATTTTCTCTGGGTGCCCCGGATTCATCCCACAGTCCAAAAGCATGCAATATAGGATAAATGGCGACGCTAAATTGGCCCCGTAAGGTGTGAATGTGAGTGTGATTGTGTGAGTGTGTGTGCCCTGTGGTGTGTTGGCGCCTGCCCAGGGTTGTTCCCCGCCTTGCGTCCGGGATAAGTTCCCAGGATAGGCTCCGGTCCCTGTGTGACCCCAGTTGGGTTAAGCGGTTCAGATAGTGAATGAATGAACTAATGTGCTGTTTTCTCATCCTTCATAGGTTGTAGACCTACAGCAGCTCATGACGAACAGACTGTTGAGTAAACTTTACAGAAAGGATGCCCAGTTCTCTCTGATCCATCCCAAGGATAAAAAAGTGAATTTGAATACCTTCACTCGATACACCTTTTCATTGAGGAGCTAATGGGACGCAGTGGGACCAATTTATTCCTATTAAACAAGTGAGAAAGGTCAATGGCTCAAAAGCTCTTTGACAGTCCGACGCCACAATCGATGCTTACAGGAAAGACCATTTTTATAGATGTCGCAACACCGGTTTATCGGATTTCGTTTAGAAAGAGGGTGTTGAAACACGAGTCACACTTTCCACAAGTCCAAACAGACACTCGCACGACTCACCCCTCTGAAGTTGCTGGCTGCCTGGAAGTAGATGAGGTAGTTCTTGCTGGGGTCCAGGGGCGTGTTCCAGTAGCCGTTGTAGGTGTGGTTGTCCCCGACGGTGAAGGGTGTGGCCTCGGGGAGGCTGCTGGGTGGGAGCTCAGCTGTGTAGTAGTGAGGAGGCGAACCTCCAACCCCAGCCCCGGCTCTGCCCTGTACCTCGGCCTGGGTGGAGGGATGAGGGAAGCAGTCCTGATGGCCCAGCTCCCTCCTCCTGACCTGCCGTGAGCCGTCCTCCTCCACCACCACCACATGGTAAGTACTGCAGGGAGCACAAACCCACACATCAGCATCACGTCTGCCCCGTACACAAGTACTACATGAAAAATACCATGCTTTCGATAAAGAGGTGTGTATAAAATTAGATTTTTATGAGTTATATTTTGAGAGCAATATAATATTCAAGATTCAAGATTATTTATTTGTGACCCTCCACGGCAAAACCAGTCGCTTGTCGCAAATTTACAAAATTGAGCTATGATGTTTTCATGAAAGGGCATAAATCAAGCTTCAAAACGATACCTATATCGAATGAATGGGACAACATATGACTGAGATATCAACATTCAAAGGAGTCTTCTCCTGTTACGGCAAGTGAGAAACGGAGAAATCTGCCTTTGAAGTTGACTATCGACGTAGCACTCACAGACGCCTGGTGCGGTCAAGGGTTACGCTTGTATTTATACGTGTAGCCAACACTGCATTCACAGCCACACGGATTAACTGAAGGTTAACTGAACTTGGGAGACGAAGATGGATTCCGGAGAAATATCTTCGCTTAGTCAACGGAAAGTGGATTTATCGAATATTGGAAGAGAAAGAGCGGCCAGAACAGAACCTTTTAACATTCTGCTGAAGGAATTCCTCACCTCAAGAAAGTTTTCGCGTTTTTTAGGATGGAAAGGGTAATGCTTTTTCAGCCAATTTATTCACAACAGCATAGTATAATTTTCCATCGTTTCAAAAACGACTAAAACAAAAAATCAAAAATTTTACTCCCACGCAACATAAACGCTGCTTTTTCTGAAAACCTGCTATGGATAAGCTGCTGGTTTTGGTTGCGAGGGTCACATTTGTCACAGGCGTGTAAATTATACAGGTACAACATGCAGTGAATGTGTCTCGATCCATGACCATGCAATTAAGGCAAAAATTAAAAATAAAAATAAAATAATAAAAATAAAGGGAGATACAATACAAACTCAAAATAACTTAAACATAAGGAGATAAAGGGAAAGAGATAAAAAGAATGGTGTCTTGGTGTTTTAGTGCCACAGAACTGTATTTAAACAAATAATTTTTGACATGTTATTTTAAGGTGGAACGGTGGCACAGTGGTCAGCGCTGCCGCCTCATAGCGAGAAGGTCCTGCGTTTCAACCCGTAGGGTCCTCCTACAGTCCAAAGGCTGTAGGTTAATTGGGCGACTTCCTAAATTGACCCCAGGGGTGGGAATGTATGTGTGATTGTGTGTGCCCTATGCAGTTTGCGCCTGCCCAGGGTTGGTCCCTCCCCTGCAATCTGTGAATTTCCCGGGTAGACACCGGGTCTTCCCAGACCCAGCGGTTCGGAAAATGAATGTTATTTTAATACTATATTAGATATGGGAGTATAATTATTACACTGTTTTAATTAGGAAATCAGTATTAAGTCAAGTATTACCTTGGCACATAGAACAATCTCACAGACAAAAAGACAATCTTATTAAAACCTGGTATCAGATCGGTACGCGGGATCGACCGCATTGACATCGATATCGGAACTGAAAAAGTTGAATCCCTAGTTTTAAAACTTTATACCACAAGAACATGGGTTGGATTGTGGTGCCAGTGGTTAGGAGCTGTCGCCTGGCTTATGTTAAAGGTCTTTCTGAGTGATTCTTTATATTCCCCACGCTCACGGGTTTTTCCGAAAGTGCTCCATTTTCCTCTCACAGTCCATGCACTATAGGTTGGTTACTCTAAATTGCCCTATAGGTGCATTTGTGTGAGAGTACAGTACTGTGCAAAAGTTTTAGGCAGGTGTCATTATATTATTTTGTAGTCATTATATTATTTTGTAGGATTACAGGATTATAGATCTGCGGTTAGTTCTCCAAGATGTTTGGAACAACCTACCAGCCGAGTTTCTTCAAACACTGTGTAAAAGTGTACTCCAGAAGAACTGATGTTTTGAAGGCAAAGGGTGGTCACACCAAATATTGATTTGATTTAGATTTCTCTTTTGTTCATTCACTGCATTTTGTTGCTTGATGAAAATAAATGATTAACACTTCCATTTTTGAAAGCATTCTTTGTTTACAGCATTTTTTCACACCTGCTCAAAACTTCTTTCCACAGTCCTGTATGTGTCCCAGCAGTGTTTTGGGCCTGCCCAGGTTAGTCCTCACCAGAAGTTCCAGGATATGCTCTGTCCTCGCGAACCCTATAAAAATTAAGCGTTCAGATAGATGAATGAATGAATGAATGAATGATGAGAAAAAAAAAAAAATCAATTCAATGTTTAATTATACTGTATAATAAACATACATAAAACTATAATGTAGTAATGCAGCATTGCCGCTTTCTCAAGTATTGTCATCTGACAAAGTGATGCTATGGCTGCTGTCAAATCCCCATTCTCCTTTCATTCTTTCTTTTCTTCCACTTTTTCTAACTACAAGCGAAGAGTTTTCTTGTTAGGTATAAAGTGACCTTCCCCAAAGATTTAATTTGCTTCAACTAGGTCCATATTAACAAAATTTAGAAATAAAAATAATTTCTTTCATTCTTACCAAGTGGTGTAAAAACAGGGATAACTGAGGGAATGAGAGTGAAGGGAAAAGTCATTCCAGATTTTACATGTGGTGCCTGTAGTGTTGTGTTTAATGTTCCGCTAAAGTGTGCAAAACTGATTATTTGATTTGGGTTTAATATGTGTTTAAGGCAGGTGCAATACAGTATATGTCCCTTGACCTGAAAGTTCTGAAATCTTCATGTTTCGCTTTCAATAGTAGCTCTCTACTTCAGACCCCTTTTGTCTGGCATCTAACCAGCAAATGTCCATCACAGACCAGGTATGCAGGGTTCTTTCGGTTGTTTGTTTATTTCTTCCAGCACGGTTCAGTGGTTCAACAGCAGAACGCAATGCAGTGGGAGGATAGAATCCCCACGTTCAGTATGAGGCCTTTCAGGAAACAAGTGTTCACGTGGCGGATAAGGTCTTTAATAGTTCCTGCCACTGCCATAGCAACAGTACACTACTGCATCCGAATTTAAAGTTGGTTCTTGCAGCAAACGATACTTTTGGGCGAAACAATGGCGTACACTGGCGTGCACGTTAACATACTTATTTCATTTACTTCAACTTAAAACCAATTTACACAATTTCTTCTCATTTTTAAAAGCTATATTTGAGAATGTGTGTTTCAATATGTTTTGCTCATGTATTGAAATTGCCAAAACTGAATTATATTGTAATGTGAGTGCAGCTCACGCTGTCTCACTAGCCTGAACTCCTGAAGATTCTGGCACACCCACACGATCCCAAATAAGAGTCTCGAACCAGCCTTTCTTTGATGTCTGTATCTTTACTTAGACTTCCACAAGCAAAAGTTAAATTTAGGACTTTATTGTGACGGTCAAAAAGACCGTACGTTCTAGTCCCCGGTTTCAACTCAATTTCTGCCAGTCTGTCTACCCTTACTTCTTTATATATATATTTCAGGACAATCAGATCACGGCATCGTATATGCACTAATGTGACATTACTGTTGTTACGCATTAGTACAGTAATGTATAATGACCATATAACTAACTCAGTTACGTAACACTGTATGGACAATTCAAATAGAAAGTTCCAGAAATATTCAAATTAGAATTATAGCTCTAATTTCAGTACAAACAGTTGGCGAACAATCCTTTGAGCTTCCAATTACAGGTGACTGTTTCAACTGCACCGCTGAATAGTGATCATTTAGCTGAACCAGCGTGGCTGTATTGTTGAACCAGTGTGTGGGTGTATTAAGTTGAACCAGCGTAGGGGTGTATTAAGTTGAACCAGCATGTGGGTGTATTAAGTTGAACCAGCGTAGGGTGTATTAAGTTAAACCAGTTGTAAGTATTATTGAACCAGCGCGGTGGGTGTGGCTTATGCTGAACCAGCATGTGTATTGCTGAACCCAGCGGTGGGTGTATTAAGTTGAACCAGCGCAGGGTGTATTAAGTTGAACCAGCTATGGGCTGTATTAAGTTAAACCAGCTGCGGTGGCTGTATTGGTTAAACCAGTGTGTGGGTGTATTAAGTTGAACCAGCGCAGGGTGTATTGCTGAACCAGCGCAGGGTGTATTGCTGAACCAGTGTGTGGGTGTATTGCTGAACCAGCGCAGGGTGTATTGCTGAACCATGCAGGGTGTATTGTTGAACCAAGTGCGGCTGTATTAAGTTAAACCAGCGTGTGGGTGTATTAAGTTAAAACCAGGTGTGGGTGAGCTATTGAACCAGCATGTGGGTGTATTAAGTTGAACCAGCGTGGGTGTATTGCTGAACCAGCATGTGGGTGTATTGTTGAACCAGCGCTATGCTGTATTAAGTTAAACCAGCGCGGTGGGTGTATTAAGTTGAACCAGCGGTGGGTGTATTAAGTTGAACCAGCGCTATGGCTATTAAGTTGAACCAGCGGTGGGTGTATTGGTTAAACCAGTGTGTGGGTATTGTTGAACCAGCGTTGTGGCTGTATTGTTGAACCAGCATGTGGGTGTATTAAGTTGAACCAGCGTGGTGGGTGTATTAAGTTGAACCAGCATGGGTGTATTGTTGAACCAGTACGTGGGTGTATTAAGTTAAACCAGTGTGTGGGTGGCTGGTTAAACCAGTGTGTGGGTGTATTGTTGAACCAGCTGCGGTGGGTGTATTGGGTTGAACCAGTGTGTGGGTGTATTAAGTTGAACCAGCGCAGGGTGTATTGGTTGAACCAGTGTGTGGGTGTATTGTTGAACCAGCGCGGCGGGTTGTATTAAGTTGAACCAGCTGCAGGGTGTATTGGTTGAACCAGCGTGCAGGGTGTATTAAGTTAAACCAGTGTGTGGGTGTATTAAGTTGAACCAGGGTGTGGGTGTATTAAGTTGAACCAGCATGTGGGTGTATTAGTTGAACCAGCGTAGGGGTGTATTAAGTTAAACCAGCGTGGTGGGTGTATTAAGTTAAAACCATGCGGTGGGGTGTATTAATACATTCACTTTTAAACACAGCCGACTTTTGCAAAATTCCATTTTAAGTTCTTGTTTCATCTTTATATTTTCATTTAGGACCTGACCTAAAAAACCAAAGTTGTTTCGAAAACTCATAAAGTTGAAAATTGCATAAATTATTGTTTAAGTTAAAGTATGTTGATGGACATTTTTTTACTGTGTATGAGCAAGTTTTCCTTTGCTGAACATTACCTACAGGAACGTGTAAAATCTGGAATATTCCAGCGTGAAAGTGCCAGTAAAAGTTTCCGAGATGACATCTTCATTTTTTGACTGGGGTGGTGGTGAGTTGTAACCTCACATGTACAAAAGTAAACCACATGGATATAGCAGTGTGTGGTGCCATTTATCTGCTGTGAGAGGTGCGGTACCTGACAGGCGCCTCTAACACCCAGCGCCTCGGCCTCAGCAGTACTTGTGATGGTACTCCAGACTCCGCCAGGAGGAGACGTGGATGTCCTCATAATCAAATGTGCAGGAGCTAAAGGAATGGTGAGAGAGAGAAAGAGGGAGGAGAGAAAGAAGTAGACAAGAATAGAGAGGAAGTGAAAAGGGTCGAGAGCGGGAGTGGAGAGAGGGATATGCAGAAAGAGGCAGGCAGAGCGCAAAGAGACAGTAATGGAGGGACGGGGCGGAGAAGAGAAAGAGGCAGACATTGAAATAAAGGGGCAGTGGAGAGAAAGAGACAAGAGAAAGAAGGATATGGGAGGAAGAAAGAGAGAGAGAGAAATGGTGAAGGAGGAAGGGAGTGTTGAAGAGATGAATGGAGAGAGAGTGAGAGGGAGAGAGGGCGTAAGGACGGGAGAAAGATGCAGACAGAAATCATGAGGGAGCAGAGGGAGAGAGAGATGAAGGGACAAAAGGAGGAGGAAAGGAATGAAAAAGAGATAAGTGAAGGAGAGAAATAATAGAAAGAAAGAGAGAGAAATAAGAGTTAGGTGAGACCATTTCAACTACACAATGTAAAGCAAACAACAGTTTTGTTTTGGTAGATAGATCAGCAGCTACACACACACACACACACACACACACACAGGACAAAGCCTCATAAATTATACTCCATTGTGTTTGCTCAAAACAGGTCTGCCATATGTGGGAGGCAGATTAAAAGCATTCGCAGGGTGGCGGGAGCGTGCGAAAGGGAAGCCTCGCTCCTCGGGGACGACGCAGCCGATTGGCCTCCCGCTCCTCCCACCCACGCTTATTATCGGAAGTCAATCACCGAGACGGACACGCAAACCGGTCAACGTGTCAGCTAGCGAAAAAAATCAGCAGCAGCAGCAGCAGCAGCAGCAGCAGCAGGTAAACAGGTAAAGCACAGGCACGGATGCCGCAGTACTGCTCTCACGAAAACCTGGGCAATTTAGAAAAACAAAATCATACGCCCACAGACACATTCACATTCTGTAAACACGTGTGCATACACGCTTATCGGCGTAGTGATGCAATGTGACCTCTCAGCGGAACGCGCGTACAAACGCACGCATACCCAGTGCGAACAAACAACACAAGATGAAGCGAGGAAAATCCTGAGACTAAAAAGATCGAGGACGGAACCGCCCGGCATTAATCATTGAGATGGAAATGAATGGCGAAACTACTGAGCACTGAAAGCTCTCCGCAAAGCCTGTGCATTTTGCTCGCTGGCTAAGGCTCTGGAGAATGCACACTGAGAGGGGTTTAGGGGACAAAACCTCCGATTTTACAGTGAGAGAGAGAAGGAGACAGCAACACCTTTGATGTGGCTTAGATCAAAGGGAATATGATGGAAGAAGCTTCTGAGCTTCGCTAAGTGACACAACTGGACTTCACGTCTAGAAAAGTAAAGGGGAGTCATCAATATTAATGGTCCCATATTATACATTTTTTCAACAAGTTAAAATGGGTCTATGAACTCTACTAAACATGTCTCTGAAGTCGTTTGCTGAAAATACCTCTCGGAGTTGGCATTTTCGCCTGCTTTTTACCCCTCTGTTTCAGTCCCTTTCAGAACAGGCTGTTTCTCATTAGCATTCCTAAACGCAAATGAGCCACTGCTGCCCACACACGCCCCACTCCGGAACTGGGGTGTAGACAGGACGGCAAGAGTTTACCTCACGTGAAAATAATCAACATGGCTGCTGCTACCATGTTCAACACAACACTCCGCCGGTAGACTTCATCACTGCGGTTCCTACGCAGGCGCTTGCGAGAAAACATGGCGGATCAGGAAGTGCTAGCAGTTCTACCCGGTGGGCAGAGGTTCTCAGATTTGAGGGTGAAGTCGTAAGCCATAAGACATACAAATAGTCAAATATCAAATACTTCTGTACAAATGCAAACGTGATTGTAAACAGATTCCTTACACAAATAGCTTGTTATACTAAAAAGTGCATTTACAGTAATGCCAATGCCTTTGTCGCACCTTGAATCAACCTCAGCAGAAGAGCTTCATGCAGTAAATTTCCATGGGCCAGGCGGCTGCATGCAAGCCTCCCATCACCAAGCACAATGCCAATCGTCAGATGAGATCAAGTAAAGACACCGCCACAAGACTCCTGAGCACTGGAAACCTGTTTGGTGAAGCCATGCATCGCACTTCTGTCTACCAGTCTGATTTGATTTGGTGGTCTTCAGCAGACCAAAATATTTTGGACTATTCTGTGTTTCCAATTTGGTCAGAGCAGTTTGGGAAAGGCCCTGTGGGCCCGCAAAGACAAAGTCTGGTGTGGACGAACTTAACTGGACAAACTGCAAGTCCTGACCTCAACCCCAACAAAGAACTTCGGAATGAAGTACAACAGAGATTGTGCGCCAGGCCTCCCCCACATTAGTGCTTGAGTTCACAAATGCTCTTCTGAATCAGAGGAACAGCTCCAGAATCGTTTAGAAAGTCTTCCCAGAAGAGTGGAAGCAGTTAGAGATGCAAAGTTTGACCAACTACCTCTTAGAATGTTGGAAAAGATGTCAGAAAAAATGTTGTATGCTGAAGAGCCAGATGTCCCAAAGATTTTGTCAAAAAGGCAGTCTCCCTGGAGCAATTTGGGGTTAAGGTTCTTGCTCATTTATCCAATGATTGTAGTGCCGGAGGTAGGATATAAACCCACAACCTCTTGGTATAGAGGCGAATATCCTAACCACTAGACCACCACTGCCATTTTTGTTCACTGTTAGTCACACTGAAGTAGGGTGCCTCTTTAATGAAATGTAAATTCACTCACAAGCGCGATAAAGCCGCATGGTAAGTTCTCACTGAGGGTGTCACCACAATCCTCTCTGCTTCTCAAGTTCATAATCAAATGTGCTAGCAGCTATGGCTCTGTGACTCGTCAAAACCCAGCCGTGATCGGATGCCTTCTGTTCTGCATCTCCGCCCATAGCACAGCAGGTAATAAAGTGACTTTAGGCGGACACGGTGAATAACTGGGATATGCGAGCAATAAAAGCAAATCCCTCACCCTGCCGTCACCTCCGATCAAATGCTCAAAGCAATAAGTGACTTTTTCATATCCACACTTACATCTCAGAAGCAGACACAACACAACACACATTTCACAGATGTAGGTTTTAAAGGCAAATTAAAATATGGTTAATTACACTTAAGTCATTAAAGCATGCAAACATTTCAAAGCTTGTGTACCCGTGAGCATATGTTCATCAGCATAAATAAATATAGAGCAAATATTCAAAATCTTTTTGATCCTTTTGTAAAATATTCCCCCATGTAAATGGTCTAGTTTTGCAATCGACATTTGTGCTTATGTTTTACACGTTTTGAACGAGGGGTAGGACTAACCACCCCTACAAATGGAGATTTTTCAGACGCTCACTCCAAACGCAGGGGTAGGAATTATTTCCCAGAATGCCCTGTGAAAAACATGGACATACAAATGTACATAATGTCCCATTTCATTGGGCTAGAACCCCTCCGAGGGGTTAGGGCTAAGGGATGGGGCCTTCTGGTGAAATGGGATTCAGCCGAAGTCCACTAAAGCACCTTTTAACCTTCCTCAGCCTTCACACTCAAAATCATTGTGGCCGGATAAAACCAGCACTGATATAAAACCTACATTCATCACTTTCAGCAACCATTCATCATTTTTAGCAAACAAATGAATGTTTGTACTGTCAGGCAAATAAGAAAAGTCACACTTGAATTTTGGTAACTATTAATTCTACAGGAGGTGGAGCATTTAATGCCATTAAAAGTCATTTTAACTCCTACCTTTTATTTTACACCTACCACTGTTGCGCAATTAAAAAATTAGAGAGAAGTGTCCTCGTATTCATCCTTTTGAGGTTTCACTTCATCCTTTTTTCCCCTTAGATTTAGATTAGTCCGCAACATAAAACCTCCAAACTCAATGGAGACATCCAGGGTCAGCAGTTAAATGTATTCCATCTATTTCCACCGGTTTATCCTCTTGTCGTCCATCTATTTTCATTCCTCCATTTTTATTGCATTGACTTCTGTTCATTTTTCAATGTCTAACAGCTCAAATAATCAATTGAGCTATATAGCCTTAGACTATCAACCCTATCATCAAAACCTCATCTGTTCTTAGCAATCCCTCACTCCACTTATCCATTTCATCCCTCCATCCTCCCTTTCACTCTCACTCATTACACACTGAACCCATATTCATACATGTAGCACTGTAAAATCTTTGTTTAGTTTTCACTATCAAATGTCATCAGCTACGAATATACAGTAAGTACCTCTTTTCCTATTTTATTAGTCCGTCTGTCAAGTCTGAATCTGTTCATTCATTCCGTGTTGCACATCTTTACTGACTACTAAAAATAAAGCATTAACTGTTCAATTAAACATGCGTTGTTTTTTTAACAGGATAAATGTAAATTGACAGATGTCCAGGCCTTCTTGCCAACATTACGTTTCTAATCTTTGCACAGTTTGTCTTCAGATTTGCTCGACATCTCCATCAGCAGTGCTTACCAGAGATGTTGGTGGTGATCTCGGTTAAAGCGGTCTGGCCGAAGCCCTTGGCAGTTCGAGCGCGGACAGACACCAGATACGTGGTGCCGGGGTGCAGGCCAGAGAACATGTGGTAGGTCTCGTTCTTCAGCTTGGACACAGTGCGGCGAGGGCCGGGCACGTTCACGCTGGGGTCAAACGACTCGATGCTCTGGTAACTGATCTGTGGGTCAGCAGGAGAACAGAGAAAAGGAGAGCTGATTTTCACCATCTGTCTTAACTAATGTGTGTGTGTGTTTGTGCAAGACTTTGAAGTATCTTTATATGTGAGCGTACAGGCATTGAAAAGTATATTTACATACAGTATCTCGTGAATATTCAAAATGTATAAATTCTGTGGGAGACTGAGCATTTCATGAAACCTCAGACACACCACTTTAACCTCTAAAATCAACAGTAATCTCAACTCCAACCTTTTATTTTACCACAACAGTTTTCACAACCCAAAATTTTGAGAGAATTGTATTCATGCTTGTACTCATCCTTTCGAGGTTTCACTCGCCCACTTCTCACCCGTCTTCCAGGCATGTTTTCCCCTTAGATTTGTACTTTTGACCCCTGAGGATGGTCAAAAACCATCAAATCCAAACATTTTAAGCACCGTTGATAGTAAACTGCTATGTATTGCATCCATTAAATGTTTTCCATGTTTTTGCCACATGAGATGAGCCTCATCTTTATCTTCATCTCACAGAATAAAATTTCAAGTTAATAATTGTGGGACCTTGTTTATTTATAGACATAATAAGCATTTAAATAACTTTAAAACCACTTCCATTCCTATTATTTTCCCTTTTCCTTTAATACTGCGTGGATTATGGAACAAAATGTGGAAATGAAAGTTCTACTTGTTCTCAATTTAAACTCCTAACATGATGTCAATGCCGCAGTTATAGTTGTAACAAAAACATTAAAATATTTAAAATATGTCAACAAAACATGCTCAACTGCTTTAAGCAACTAAGGAAAATGTGCACACTTGGGGCAGTTGGTTGCATAACGGTAGGGTGTTCGCCCCATGACCAGAAGGTCGCAGGTTCGAACCCAGGGCCGGTAAAGTTACCACTGAGGTACTCATGAGCAAGGTACCGTCCCCAAACACTGCTCCTTCATGGATGGGTCAAATGCAGAGGTCACCTTTCATTGTGGAGCGCTGCGTGCTGTGCTGTTGTGTGTTCGCAATGACAAATGATCACTCTCTTTCACTTATAGACTGATATAAGCTTATTTAAGGATGGTTTTTCAGTGCTTTTCCATGAATAGCAATACGTGAATGAATAACCACAATGGAATATTTTCAAATGCAATGCCTCAGTTTTCCTATTTTACCTTGACGCCTAAATCAGACTATGAATATGTTAAGGAAAGAATATCTAGCTGAAGCCTTGCTGAGGTGGAAGAGAAATCATGTAAATGCTGTAAATGATACAGACTAAGCAAACTGTGAGGGCTGTGCTGGCTTTTTGTATCCTTTTTCCACAATGTCA
Source organism: Distichodus sexfasciatus (assembly GCA_032718565.1). Classification (NCBI taxonomy): domain Eukaryota; kingdom Metazoa; phylum Chordata; class Actinopteri; order Characiformes; family Distichodontidae; genus Distichodus; species Distichodus sexfasciatus. The sequence goes on along the minus strand of JAVGVS010000103.1, from coordinate 94,244 downwards.
GGAGAAAGTCTTCCACACATAAATGTCTGAGTAATATTTATTCTGTGATCAGTTAGTAATAATCTACAGGCAGTGCCTTCACTATCAATGTACTTGCTCCTGAATAAATGGTCTGTTGGGTTTATGTAGAAATGAAGCGACATCTGCGGTCTGGCCTTATAAAAAATATTTGTATTCCACGTTTACTATATGACTGTTTTTCCACGCTTGAGAAGTCCTGAGTGCTCTTAAACTCCCTCCCACTCGTTGCCCTTAGCTGGTGCATAATTAGCCGAGCGTCGAGCAGGCTAAAACTTCGGCTGCTGCGTCCTTCCAAACCGGCTGACATAAACGGAACATAATGGGAGGATCTTTACTCAGTCAAGCCCAGGCTTGCAGAGCAGGTGACCCAAAACAGGGATGAAAAATTAATAATTACGAGCACTTGCATTTGCCCCGTATGACAACCTTCTCCAAGGCAAATAAATAATTGTAATGCTTGTCCCTTGCTCTAATTGCAGCCCAGAGACAGGGCTAGCGGCTGATTAGCATAAGAAGGTGAATGCACGGGGATGCGAGTTCAAAGCTATAATAACGCCGCTAATGTGGCGGATAAAAACGGCTTCCTCCGACCAAAACAGATGAACGAGGTGAAGATTTGCCGCAGTGAGCTTAGACGTGTGCTCTAGCTAATATGTGGACATAGTAGGGCTGGGTATCGTTGCTGATTTCCTGAATCGATTCGATTCCGATTCACAAGGTCATGATCCGATTCAACTCTTGATTCGATATCGATTTATTTAGAGATTTCTTTGCGTCAATACTAGTTTTGCTTGGTTATAAAATAACGTGTTTTGAAACCGAAGTGTTGCCAAACATCGGCCTTTAGGCCAGACGGTGATTTGAGCGGAGCAGCTTCAGCCATGGCTCTATCTGGTTTCGGTTTCGCCGGTCTGCCGTTTTTATAGCTCTCCTTGCTCGGTCGCGAGAAGTAGTGCATAGCCACAGGAAAAGATCCAAATTTTTGAATCGATATCGTATTTTTCGAACGAGAATCGATATTGATCGGTGAATCGATTTTTTGAACCCAGCCCTTGGACATAGCAGTCTACATTGCTACAATAAAATTACCTTTAAATGCCACCACACCGTAAAACTATAATGTCATAAAAGTACAGTGATGTTGGGAACCTTTGGCCGATGACGATATCCGAATGATGATGATACCCGATGTTTTTCATGTGTATTTATCTGCCGATACCATTGCTGATGAATGAGGAAGGCATTTCCTCAGAATTGCTCAGAATTTTGGCACAAAAATAAAGCCATAGTTCTGACATTTCTAACAGAGAGTTGAATGAGGGCATTTCAAGCGTAGTGCGCAACATTTAAAGAAAGAGTCACTTCCCACCCTATGAGGGCGGAGCATTTCGAGCGTAGGGTACAACATTTAAAGAAAGAGTCATTTCCTATGTGGTGTACCAAACAGGGCACGAGTGACACTTCATGTGCACTAACTAGACAGCCGTTAAACTACAAACCCGGCGATTTCCTGAGATGCATGTTATCACACAGAAAAGTATATTAACAGCACCTTACCTACCATATTATTAAGCGTGGCAGTATGTGGCTCGGAAAACACAGCCCATGTGCGAGCTCACATTCGCTAAGTAAGGCAGACACGCAATTTAGTTAATAAAACCATTTTCGCGTGTAGAGGCATGATTTTGCTCACGAACGTTCCACTGCGCGCTCAGAATTCTGACACAAAATAACGCCATATACATTTTAAGACCGAAGGCATGAGCCGTATAAAATCCCAACTCAGAATCTGGACATGCCTGGCACAAGCGCTACCTTTCCGACGTACAATAAATGCGTCATAAAATATCGGCTGAAAATATCTAAGTATCTGTCTGGTGATGACTTGTGATGAAAAAGCATTTTCCGGGCGAATCCGATATGATTCGAATATCATCGGAAATTGCTGTCAATCAAAATGTTCTAATAATCCAGTAAAAAAAGATTGTGAGTCATAAATCTGTTTAATGACTAAGTATAGCAATAAAGTCATTCCTTTTTTAGCTTCATAATATCCTCCCAGATTTAAAAAAAAAAATCATTTGTGACTGATTTGATGAAAGTTTGCTATTTTCACCATGGGCCTTAGCCCTGAAATGGCACTACATTCATTACGGTAACCGCTCTGAGACGAAGCGGACCGTAAACGGCTCGGGAAAACTTTGTTAATGGTCCCTTCCATCCTTAAAGTGCTCCAATGTCATTTGGTTAACCTTATAACTACACACGTTCTGAAAATACTGATGTAAAAAGAAATGGAGCGCATTACTTCACTTAAGTGAAGGACAACATTACATCATCTAGTGCATTTTGCTTACAAAGAGGGGGAGAGGGAGAGGGAGAGGGAGAGAGAGAGAGAGAGAGAGAGAGAGAGGTCGACCCTTGCTGTTCCTTACAGATAACATCAGACAATCGCTTACAACTTGTAACAGTGAATAAAAATATGGTAATGTACTGGAGCTCAGAATTTTGGCTTATGTTCAGTTATGGGACAGCAGATGGTCAATGTAATCGGGGCGATGCCATACCAGGGCTCAGTGGTCCCCAGTCAATATGAAGCTAATCGAATGACTCTGATTCTATTACCTCGTACTGTGTGATGAGGCCGTTGGGCTCCACCGGCTCCTCCCACTTGAGGAAAATCATATCGTCCAACGGGGTGAAGGTGAGAGACTCCGGCGCAATGCCTCCTGGGACTGGAGAGGAGAAGTCGAGAGAGAGAGAGAGAGAGAGAGAGAGAAAGTGAGAGAATAAAGTAAAAGGCTATGCGACTAGCTCTACAGGACGCTGTAGGAGATAACAGTCGATAGCATGACGTTTCATCTCGTTGAGCTGCATGAGTGGAAAAAGTGGGCCACCGACCTATGGAGAGCTAGCGAGAGAACACGAGAGAGAGGCAGTAGAGTAGAGGAGGGCATTCCAGGACAGAAGACGGAGAGGCCTTGAGGGTGCCATGCTGTGAATACTAACTGCCATACAGAGTGTGCTTTAAACACACTTCTACACAAACCCAAACATTGCTCTATGGATAATAAAGAAGAAAGTGAGAGACGAGGGTGTGCAGCAAAGTTGGAAGACCACTCAAAAAGAGATGAACCATTAGAGCACAAAAGCAATCAATGGGACACTAGGACAAGGTATTAAAGGATAGAGAGGAAGAGGGATTTCTGCATGGCACAATGCTGTGAATACTAACCGCCGTGCTCTACAGTTATGCACAAACACATACAGTACATTATGAAGCTCTAGCAGAGGCTCTATAGATCATAAGAGATTACAGCCGCTAAAAGATTGCAAAAAAAATTAAGGTTGGGCGATATGGCCTAAAAATAATATCGCAATATTTTTTACGCTATATAGTGATACACAAAATATATCTCGATATAATCTCTCTTTCTGGTAGAAAACTACATTTCCCACAATCCGCCGCTCATGACTCACAATAATGTGCGTCACAATAATGCCACGGATGCACGTCCGGAATAAACACTTAATCAAGTAAATAGCCGTTTTTGTGAGTTGAACGCTAGTAGTTGTTATTTATCAGCTAAAATGTGAGTTTTGTCTGTAATAAAGGGGAAGATCTGACTTGAACTGGAGAGATGGCGTTCCACATGAGAGTCACGATCGCTCACGCACACGGCACGTTTATATCGCGAAGAATGTCGTTCACGCGTTTTTACACATTTACTTCTGTTTTTGGGCACCGAACAACAGAACCAAGTTGTTTTTCTTCTGAGCCAAGTTCTCCGCTTCCATCTCCAATTAACGTCTCTGAAATCGTGTGACCTCTCTCTGCACGCTCGCTTCCCTCCGCTTCCGCTGCAAAACGTGAATGTGCTAGAAGGGTTGAGGAGTGAGCTGTCTGCTTTGAAAGGGCTGAGAAGCAAAATGAGAAAGTGACGTGCATGCTGTCTGTTGAACGATAACCTAAGAATTTTTGCTTGATATTCACGATATAGTCATTTACTACATCGCAAGTGGAACAAACCGAGATATCGTATATCTTCCAGTAGTAGCCCCGGCGTTTATTCAAAAAATTATTCGGACGGCCCGGCGTTTAAAAGAGACCGGCGGGTGTTGGAGACCGGCTATTATTCGCCTCGCAGATGGAATGGTGATGGGTAAACGGGGTTCATTTGGCAGTAAAATACGGTATGGTACCGCATTTACGGCCACAAAATGTAGGCAACAACACCGGATGAACATTTCAGGATTTAATGAAATTGTCAGTACAACAGTACGGTATTATTAAAGCAGTATACGGTATTACCGTAAGCATGAAAAACAGGTACGGTAGACGTCTACTGAACTTTCTTGCCAATGATGCCACCAGCACTGGCCTGCACCAGTCCGAATTTCGCACGAAAGCGCTCATCAGCCCGATCTTTTACTAGAGACCGGCTACTATTGGAGACGGGCGTCTGTTTGTCGCGACATCTCTTCAAACCCGGCACTGAGCAAGACCCTTACTCTGCAAGTTGCTCCAGGTAGACTGTCCCTGTAATTAGGAAATGGAAGAGCGTCTGGTAAATGCTGCAAGTGTAAATGTAATGCACAAGTGCACGGGTCTGCATCTCGTTCCTGGCCAATCTGGCATCGCTGGTCAGTTTGAGGCAGAGCTGGTCATCCGATTGCTTATAAAGAGGGAGCTAAACACAGCCTGCTTGATTGCACAGTGGAGCAGGAAGATGCGGCCACAAACATGGACACCAGATGGGAGCAATTATTGGCTTTTGCAAAACACTTGCTTTAAAGCCAGAGTTGGAGATGAAGGCCGTGGAGATCAATGCTGAAATCCAGCAATGCTACACAATCCACAATAAATATATATATATACATAGATAAATAAAGTGAGTGATTATTTGTCATGAGTACCGCACTGGGACCCTCGAACCGGCCACTTTCAGATCACAAGGTAAACTCTCTAACGCTACCAACGCCCCCACTGCCCAGGTACTCATGAGCAAGGTACCGATCCCAAGCAACACTCCCCGGACGCTGCCAAAAAGCTGCCCACTGCTCCTTCATGGATGGGTCAAATGCAGAGGTCACATTTTGTTGTGGTGAACTGTGTGCTGTGCTGTGTTTACAATGACAAATAATCACTCACTCACTCACTCACTCACTCACTCGCTCACTTAAGGTTGTGCTAAGCTGGCATCAATTGTTTTACATTTCCATTTATGGCATATAGTTGGCGCTCTTACCCAGAACAACTTAACAGCATCTCCCAGGAGCAACTTGGGGTTAAGGCTCTCGCTCAGAGACCAGGTGGTGGTAGTGTTGGAGGGAGGATTCGAACCCACAACCTCTTGGTCTAGAGGCGAGTGTCCTAATCACTAGACCGTCATAAAATAAAACCATAAAAGTACCGCATTGTGTTTCTTCTGCTCTAACAAACCCTATTCAACCTCACCAAGCAATTATGAGAGTCATTAATCAATCTGACATCTCAAAGTGTAACGATGACACCACTGATGGTGCTGATGTTAGTGAGTCTTCTTTTTTTTTTGTTAGTGAACAGCTGGGTCTGTCATTTTAACATCAAACACAAAATATAAAAAAAAAAAAACTCACTCAAGGTGCATAAACAATGCTCCAAAAAATTCAAGACAAAATTCAGAAATAGTTGCACACACACACACATCTCTGCATACAAGCTGAGCGTGGGAGGACTTGTGCACTTCAAAATGTAGGACAAATTTGGCGTGTCAGTGTGTAGGAAGACAAGATTCCCTCAGATGTGTTCCGAGATGAAGTTCTTGCCCCGCTCACAAGCTCTACTTCTGTTGTACAGTCGCTGAAATGAATCAGATTGAGTAGAAGTAATTAAATTATTCTTAGACTTCAGCAAACGCTTTGTCAAAACAGAGGTTGCAAAGATGCTTCTATGATGTCGCTTTTCTCTAACTTGCCACCAATCATTATCTTGGTTCTCGCAAGCAGAACGTCTAGCTTTTGATCAAGAATACAGGACACATTTGCGGAAGGAAAACTTTAGCTTTCACAGCTCGCAGGAGCATCCGACCAATCAAATGAAACCCGAGAAAACCAAAATCACTCCAACTAATCATAAAATCCATTTCCGCCTGATCCATTTCAGCGCCTCGAGAAATGTGAGTCATCAGGGATCCATTTGCCCGAGTTGTCTTCAAAAGAAGGCTACATTAGCTTCCCTCCTGCCTTCCCACCTCAACCAGAGAGATCACAGCGCCTCACTCAGCTAAGAAAGCAGCCCACGAAGGGGGACAAAATTGTCACCGAGAAAATTACAAATGGTCCGTGAATAAGTTCACCAGCACAGCGAAGTGCGTCAAGTGGAAACTTCAGAATAAAGCGAGCTCTAAACACGGCTCCTCTATATGGAAATGCTTAACCATTCCAGACAATAAAAACAATACCTCCTACCCTTGTGAACGCAGTCCCAATTTTCTCGCAGTGTCTCTAGACACCTGCTACAGATTGCTCAAAGTAAAAGCGTCGTAAAGTTTGCAGATGTGGGCCTAATCACCAACGCGGATTCCCAACAGGAGGCTGCAAAACTCGAGTGCTAATAACAGTGTGCAACAAAGCGCCACTTAAATGAACTTCAATTCAATTTTATTCCTTTGTTTTTACAACATTTTCACATACTGCCGGATTAAAGCGCCTAAGGAGCAAGTCGAGATCAGTGGCGATGAAATCTCCTTCTGTAGTAAACAGGCCTAGAGAGGAACCAAGAGTGGTTACACGTATGTGGATATTTTTATTATACATTTTTTTATACGTTTATTTTTTTTTATTGCGTTTACACGACATTGATTCATTCATTCATGATCCAACACACTTAATCCCTATTAGGGTCGCGGGGACCAGAGCCCATCCCGGGAACTATGTGCGCAAGGCAGGGACCAACCCTGGGCAGGCTCAAACACACCGCAGGGCACACACACTCACAGTCACACCTTACGGGGCCAATTTAGATTCGCCAATGCACCTATATTGCTTGCCTTTAGACTGTGGGAGGAAGCAGAAGCACCCGGAGGAAACTCACGCAAACACGGGGAGAGCGTGCAAACTCCTAAAGTGCGTATTTTATATTCAATTTAAATATTGCTTATTCTACGCGCCTTATTTGTTCTTTGTTCCTTGTTAAAACTGGAGCCAAAAAACTAAAATGTGGTCTCGTCTCTCTGGATACAGTATAGCAGAGATGATAATGAAGTTTACTTTGACTTTGACAGCTAAGGTCCCACAGCGAATTTAACAGCTAAGATGTAGGAAAGTCTGAGATTCATGCCAGGTGTACTGTACTGCACAGTGTGTCCACTATTTCTTTGTGTTGTAGTACTCGAGACCAGTTTTTGAAAGTCTCGTCGGAATCTGCTGTATTTGTACTCGGTTTTGTTGTGGACTTGAACAAAAAGGACTCTGGATTTTATTTCGCGGACCGCCGAGAGCAGAACTTTGAGAATATTACTATTAACTCCTTGAAACTGACACAGCCACTTGCATTGTTTATTAATTAGAGTTTTTCAGAATCCTTTTAACTTACAAAAACCACACGCATACCATCGGAATCACAAGACTTTGAACTTACTGGACATCGTATTCACTCCCCTGTATGTGAAATGATTTCAGTAAAACACTGAAATTGTGTAAAAACGCATTTATTACATTAGTCGCGATTTAAACACACACGTTAGCGCCCGCGACTCTCCTATGGAATGCCATCATGCGCAAAAATGTAATTCTCTTCCAGAAAGGCCAAAAGCAGCTCATTTTATAGGCCAAAATGAGTCCAAGTCGGCTCAAAATGACCCCAAACCTTTGTATTTCTTCATTTTCTATTGTTTACATTTTTTTTTTCCATTTTATAATGTTAGAGAATAAACAATAGGGAAAAAATAAATATAGAAAATGCATTATTTGTCATCAAATGATTTTATTCTGTATCTAGATGGATACTAAATGGATTTTGGTCTAAGTGTTTCTAAGTGGCACTTACCTTATTTTGTTCACAGCCATAGAATGTCTCTGTATAATAAAAACTGCCACTGCGGTTTGTTGAGTTTAACATGATGTGATCCGTTTGGATAACTGTTTCCTGTGAAGTGCTTTCCTCATTATAAATATGTAAGAGAAAAATACTGAATAAATATTGAATCTCTTATGTTGCTTAGTCTATGTTGTTTGCTTTGTTTAGCTCTGCATGAGAGCTGCTTTGGCTTTGCCTGTTCCACTTATGTGTCAGGTGGTGTAAAACGTGCATTGTTCCGCTCTTGGTCACGTCTTGGTCCCGTCCCTTCAAAGTCTTGGTCCAGTCTCGGTCCTGACAAACTCTGGTCTTGGCTTGTCTCGGTTTAGGTGGTTTTGACCCCAACTCAACTATTTCTGTGCATATTTTCCAAACTCCAAGCAATATAAACTTGAATGCTTATTATTATTTAAGCTTTCTCAGGTGATATATATTTGTGTAGTTAAGGATGATTTTGCCTAAAGTGAATCACACTTATAATTATAAACATCTTTACCGTAGGCAAAATAGGCCAAAAAAGAGATTTAACTCACATTAAAAAGTCAAAATTGTAAAACGCCTTTTAAAGGGATGCAAAAAGTCAGCAGGGTCATAAAACACAGGTGGAGAAGAAACGATGCACCATTTTCTAGAACTGCAGCCTGTCTGGTGTGTCCAAAAGTACCAAGTGTTCAGTGGTCAGAGACACGGCTGAAACACCACCACCTCTGAACAAGAGTCTCAAGGCGAAACATTTAGATTGGACTAAGAAACATCAGACGACAGGTTTTTCTAAAGTTTCATGGACAGATGAAATGAGAGTGACTCTTGATGGACCAGATGGATGGATGGACCACGGCTGCATCACAGCATTGGCAGACGCCAATAAGCTGGAGAAGGGGTCGTGCTATGGGTTGCTATTATTAACTGAGCTTGCTGGACCTTTTGGGGTTGAAGATGGACCTTAACTCCCAAACTTGCTGCCAAAATCAATTTCCAAATTTATTTCCAGTTTCTAGAAGATACTTTCTTCAAGCGGTGGTAGAGGAAGAAGTCTGCATCATCAAAGAAGGCCAGGATTTTTGAACAGAACAATGTTCCACCACATGCATCCAAGTATGTGAGTCCTGTGCAGTGGTGGCGGTGGCCAACTTTTTCAGCCTTCCTTACCTTGGCCATGTCTCTGACCACTGAACACATGGTACTTCTGGACACGCCAGGCGAGCTGCAGTTCTAGAATATGATGACGTCTAATTCTTTTCAAGTTAATTTGCATCTTTTCTTCTCCATCCGTGTTTTATGATCCTGTTGACTTTTTGCAACAAAGTGTTTGACTGTTTGGTGATCACGCCTCAATAGCCTAGCTATTTCAAGAGTGTTTTTCTATATACTGTATACAAGTATACAGTGAGACGAGATGACGTGGCTCCAGTTTTTAACTACATATATAGCGAATATAAAATACACACTTTAAACTAGTAGTGGAATATAAAATATTAACTTTAAATCAGGAAAGAGAATTAGGATGTGGTATTAAGTGAGTGATTATCATTGTGAACACACCACACCACAATGAAATGTGACCTCTGGATTTGACCTATCCATGAAGGAGCAGTGGGCAGCTAACAAGGGCAGCACCCGGGGCGGAGTGTTTGGGGACGGTACCTTGCTCACGCGTACCTCAGTGGTAACTTTTACCGGTTCTGGATTCGAACCTGCCACCTTCTGATCACGGGGCCAACACCCTACCGTTACGCCAACCAGTTGCAATATGAAAAATTCTATACAGTCCATTAAATAAAACAGCATCTTTTATAGAGTCTGAGCTAACATTCAAGTCAGATCTAGTATTGTGCAGATATCGTAACAGCAGTGAAGAACTTCTTTGCCACTGGAAGGCGTTTACAATTTTTGACTTTTCAGTGTCAGTTTATTCTCTTTTGTGGCCCATTTTGCCTACAGTAAAGACGCTGCATAATAATTATGCACACCTTGATATGGGGTGTTACTCACTTTTGGCAACATCCTCCTTAATTATACAAATGCATTTCACTTGAGAATAATCCTTCAAGCATTCAAGTTTATATAGCTTATAAAACATGCACAGAAACGGTGATAAGTTCAAAAAACTCACTTGCATAATAATCGCGCACACAGCGTATGAACTGCCATCATTAGCCGACAAAAATAATTCGGCTGATGCTGAAAAATCAGTCATCAATATTTTCAATTGATGCACCACTTTTGTATGATATTACCATTTTGATTTCTATAATGCTCCAAATATTACTTTGTATGCCTCCATAACTGCTGCATAAATAATGTAAGCCCTCGCTGCTCTGCACATTAATTAGCTCTAATCAATGCAACAGTTAGTTAAGGAGGAATGTTTTAAATTTTTAAATGTTTATAAATACACCCATGATTAAAGTCATAGGTCACCTGCCTGCTACCTTAAATGTCCATTAAATAAATGTTTGAGAAAAGGTTTACGCTGAAGTTGAAGCTTATTCTACGCTGACTAACGGTGCCAGTGTACGTGTCCTTGAGCTTGAGTATTTCATATCTGCAATTATTTCTTCAGGCAATGTCATAAACACATCTCATTTGAATGAATAATTATAATCAGTATAAGAAGTTAAAGGAACATGGTGAATTTTACTGTCGTAATTAGACAGGTCAAATAATTATGATGTACTTTTTGGTGGCAAAATAAAACGAATGTTAAAAAAAAAATGGTCATTTAATTTTTTTGAGGAAATTAATAGCTTAAATTAATTTACTAAAACTGAACAAAAAGTCAGTGACAGACCTTAAATTGGACGCATTAACATATTTGTAAAAAGTTGCACTTTAACCATCTGAGCTCTAATGGAAACTTTCAGTGGCTGCCGAAAAGCTCTGGCCAGGTACTGCAGTTTGTGAAATTTTCCACTGTGACTTTTCAGCCATCTACAAACCCTTGTTGCTGAGGACCGTCCTTATCAGCTGGCGACTGACAACTATCGACTGAACAGAAAGCTCAAACCTGTGTAGCCTTTCCAGACAGAACTCTACAAGGTTATCAAGGAGGGAATGACTAAATCTGCTCTAGATCATCTGTAACCGTTTTATCTCCAGAATGTCCGTCAGTGCTTGGGCTACACAGAAGGTTCGGTAAGCAAGAGTGGAATATAAGAAGCAGACTTTGTGACTTCTTTTAGAAGTTAAAAATGTAAAAGCACCCCCTTTTTTGCATTTTTTATGTCAAAAAACAATTATATTTTAGTCAGAAAACCTCAAAACAAAATATAGTAGAAATACTGGCATATTGGGGCAGTACCACTGAGGTATTCATGAACAAGGTAACGTCCCCAAGCACTGCTCCCTGGACGCTGGCAAAGCGGTACACTGCTCCTTCACAGATGCAGGTGGACTGGGTGCTGTGGTGTGTTCACAGTGACAAATAATCGCTCACTTAAATTTACTTAAATATATACATATGTCTAGGAAGACATAAGAAATTCATTCCACTCTGAGAAATAAATGTTTTATAGCAGTTAAAATAATTAAAATACTGAGAAATGAATGTATTATAGGCAAATGACTTTTAGTACACAGGGGAATAGATGTATTATAACATTGTTAAAGTGACTATACTGAGAAACATGTAATATACAGTAACACTCCTAGTATAATTGTTAACGCGGCCGCCGGGGATGCACGAGTCAGTGCAACTCTTAGGGTGTTTTCACACTTGGTCCGTTTCAGCCCTCAAAGCGAACTCAGATCGATTAGTCAGTATTTTTTATGTATATGTGAACACACCGAAACGAACTCAGACCCCTCTGAAACGAACCGAACTGAGACCACATCGGGAGGTGGTCTCAGTCCGGTTCACGGTTTGTTTAACTCGCGCCTTCTGAACGCAAAGCGCTCCTAGTTCGCTTCGACAGTTTTTGTTCTAAGAAAAAAAAAAAAAAAACTAGGCAGAATGCAAAGCAGTAAAGGTCTGAGAGCTCCATAAGAATGAAGTATGAACAGAAAAAGGAACCATCTGAGCTGAAGTGGACCAGGAAGAGAACCGAGTCCCCTTTCAAACGAACTCACAGTGTGAATATCAAAAGAACCGAGTTCCCTTTCTGTTGGTCCACTTTTTGGACCACTTCTAGAGGACTGAGTTCGGTTCCTTTAAAGAGGACGACATGTGAAAACACCCTTAGTGTCAGTCCCAAGCCCGGAAAAATGGGGAGGGTTGCATCAGGAAGGGCATCCGGTGTAAAACCTTTGCCAGTTCCAAATGCGGACTATGAGATAGTTGTTCTACTGTGGTGAGCCCTAACGGTAGAGGCTGCAAGAACAAGAAGAAGAAGATCATAGCATAAGTATTTCCTATAGTTTGAAACACATTATTGTAATATTATTTTAACTGTTGTAATTTGCAACCATCTTCTCGTGTGCTCATGTCATAGTTCAGTTTCCGGAGTGATTCTGACTCTGATAAACCTGCTTATTACAGCAAATGGTAAATCCCACCGACCAGCAGAAAAAAAGCCATACAAGCTTTTTTTTTTTTTTTTTTTACATTTTAATCACCCCTATTCCCTAACAACAGCATTCTCTTCAGTGCCTTTGTTTACTAAGATTTCCAAGACTACTGGAAAAAAACAGATAATTAAAGGTCCCCGTCCTCACTCGCCGTTTTTTCCTCTCTGTGGGCTGGAGCTTTTGAAACTTTATTTATGGAATCCATTTAGAAGTTTCCGTTGTTCGCAATTAATCAGCAGCTCGGCACGCGAGGCCTGCCACTGTTGAAAAACAAATTTGAGCAAAGTTAGGGCCGGGGGAAAGAAAAGAGAGAGGGAGTGATGGGCAGGAAAGAGAGAGAGAGCGAGGGGGAGAAAACAGAAGACAAAGATGGTATGAATTCTTTCCAGAAATGATAAACGAGGTGCATTCATCTTGACTGAATGCATCCTCTCCCTCCATTCAGTCACGGCACGAGCAGAAACGCGCGGGTCTTTAATTTGGGCGCGGCGGGCGGGCTTTCACTTGACCCGCGGTTTGTTTAATCTCTCCCGATTTGCATGAAAATGTGCACGGTTTGCCGTTTGACGCGGCAAAAACGGCAACGCGAAAATAAGCAAAAATCTTTATTCCGCTCGCCGGTGGCCAAGGCTTATTAATTTTTCATGTACTTCCATATTAAAAGTATGATCTTCTGTTTAGTTATGCTGATGTCGGGCGTTCGCCGAGTCAATATTTGCGCGGTTGCTATAATTGGTAGCGCGGCGGAGCCCTGCTGGCTTATCGGCCTCGTGTGAGGCGGTGACATCATAATTGCTTAAATAAATGCTGTAGGATGATGGATGAGTTATGCTCACTGACCCGTAAAAAAGCAAGCCCCCCACCCACCGGGCACGCCTAAGTTTTAATCAAACTACGGGGCTCAATGAAATGCATGGATGCAATAAGAAGCAAACAAGTTTATCTGTCTGAAAAATGGAGAGAGTTGTGTGGAATATGCTGGGTAAGGTGGTCCAGCGCGCTTCGCACAGCGCTGGAAATGGGGAGATGATCCGAAGAGCCGGCTGTTTTACCTCGCTACACAAGTGCAAGCAATGGCTGGTAAGAACGGATTAAAGACTCACCAAAAATCTGGGGAAAGAATCAGTTTAAAGATAGGGTTAGCATTTTATTTAATCAGTGTTATTTTCCCTGTCTATAACGAGGTACATTCTTCTGAAGATTCATCCGAGTCGCCCCAGGGAGACTGTTCCTGTAATTAGGAACTGAGAACTGCTCTACATAAGAGTGTCTAATAAATGTGGTAACTGTGATCCTACATGTGTGCTTATTTATGGCATATTGAAGTTTTTCACAGAGGTGGCACGATACCACTTTTTTTTTTAATGTCCGATACAATATTGATACTGTAAATGTGGATATCTGCCGATAGGATATAAATCCGATACAGTCTGAGTCGTTTTTTTAAACATAAAATAATGCTTTAAAAATGTCTGAATACATGACTGAGATTATTCTGTTATGCTTAAGGAAATGCTTGATTTAAATACTGCTTTCCTAACTAAAACAATGTAATAAATACACACACACACGTATTTGCTAAATTATTTGTTCTCAAAAAATTTTTGTTTTAACATATAAATGTTTCTTCTTTCTTATTGATTCTTCTCCAGAATAAGTCTGCCATGTATTGAACGTGTTTCCAGCATCGTCGGGCATAGATATCATCTTTATTAAACAAGCCAGAAGGCATGCTGGACTTCATTTTCAGTATGAGCAGATGATTCAGTGTCAGCGGCTCAAGGTCACTGAGGTCATCCTTGCTCATGGTTAGGGGTCTTTCATTGACGATACTCTCAACTTCACACAAGTGGAGTGGTGGTGGGGTTAATCTCCAACAACGATGAGACGGCCTACGTGGACGAGGTGGAGAACCTGGCACTCTGGTGCCAGGAAAACTGCCTCCAGCTGAACGTCAGCAAGACAAAAGAGCTGGTGGTGGACTTTAGCCGGGGACAGCGCAACTACAGACCCCTCTCCATCAACGGTGCTCCGGTGGAGAAGGTGTCCTCGTTCAAGTACCTTGGCGTTCACATCTCTGAGGACCTGACATGGGCTGGACATATCAATGTTCAAGTCAAGAAGGCAAAGCAGCGTCTTTATCACCTTTGGAAGCTGAGAAAGTTTCGGGTTTCCCCTGCTGTTCTAAAAGCTTTCTACTCTGGCGCTGTGGAGAGCATCATTACTCAGAACATTTTGTCCTGGTACGGGAACAGCTGTGTTCAGGACCAGAAAGCCCTCCAGAGAGTGATCCGGGCAGCGGAGCGCTGCTGCACGTCACCTCTCCCTTCCCTGTAAGACACTTACTCCAAGAGATGTAGGACCAGGGGAATCAGGGTTATAAAAGACTCATCTCACCCAGGAAACAGACTTTTTCATCTTCTGCAATCAGGCAGAAGGTTCCGCACCATCATGGCCAAAACAGAGAGACTCAGGAGGAGTTTCTATCCTCAGGCCATCCATTTCCTAAACCAGGACATGCCTTTCTAAGTCTCAATTCTGTTATTATACGCTGCTAATACATACCTCGTTGTTACAATAACTTATACTGTAAATGTCCATGTTATTACATGCTGCTATTACATACCTCATATCGTATTGTTACGATAACTATACTGTAAATGTCCATGTTATTACATGCTGCTAATACATACCTCATATCGTATTGTTACGATAGTTACGATAACTATACTATAAATGTCCATGTTATTACATGTTATTATATGCTGCTAATACATACCTCTTATTGTTACGATAACTTATACTGGTTGCCACTTCATTGTCACATGCTCTACTCTGCTATGTACAACGCTGCAGCTGCACTTGGCACTTTAAAAAATCATCTCTTTGCACCTGTTCTGCCCTAGCACATTTTTACAATTTTTACAATCTCAGGTTTGCACATTTAACTTTATGTCCTTATTGTATAATATATAGTTTTATTTTTGTCCTGTTACCCCAGCCTCCGTATTTAAGTTAGTATTTATGTTTGTAAGTTTGTATTGCGTCTCTATCTTCCTTGTCTATTGCACAGTTAAAAGAGCGGATCAGGATACATTTCACTGCATGTTGTACCTGTATGACTTGCACGTGACAAATAAAGAATCTTGAATCTTGAATCTTGAAGAGAGTTACTAATCCTTCATCATCCAACACTTGTTGCCTTGCGACGGAGCTCAGCACCTTCTTTACTGTTCGAAATTGACATTCCCATACGCCACCATGATGAGGCGCAGCAGGTGGGTTGAAGATCCACTGCACTCCGTTTTGGAGCATGTCTTCGTTGATACGGAACTGGTCCAAGCTCTTTAACATCTGTCTCAGCTCTTTCTCTGCGCCGACCAGATTTGTGCCGTCGTCGGAACGGATGATCGAGACTTGTCCTCGCCTGGCTTGGAAGCGGGGAAGGGCATTGATACAGGAGTCTGTGTCAAGAGAATGGGCGACTTCTATGTGCACTGCTCTGGTTGTGAGGCATGTGAAGAGCACTCCGTAACGCTTCACTTTGGCGCGTCCTTTTTTCACCTCAAAGCGACCCAAGTAATCCACGCCTGTGTCCGTAAAGGGAGGCTTATTGGGGAACAGCCGGTCTTGTGGCAAGTCTGCCATCTTCTGTTCTCCAACCTTTGCGTTCAGTCTTCTGCAGAGGTTGCATTCTAAGATTACGGTTCTCGCTGCTGCATTCGCTCTAGGTATCCAATACCGCTGTCTTAATTTTGCTAGGACGTGATTTCTGCCACCGTACCCTGTTTCTAAGTGGATGTGATGAAGAATGAGACAAGCTATTCGGTGTTGTTTAGGCAGAAGAGCAGGATTTTGTAGAACATTTGTAGAAATGATACAATACTGTAAGATTGTCTGAGCAGACACAAAGTCATGGTTGTTTACATTTACAGCATTTAGCAGATGCTCTTATCCAGAGCGACTTACATTTCCTAATTTCAGGGACAGTTCCCCTGAGAGCAACTTAGGGTTAAGGGTCTTGCTCAGGGACCCAGTGTTGGTAACGTCAGAGGTCGGATTCGAACCTACAACCTCTTTGTCTAAGGGCGAGTGTCCTACCACTAGGCCACCAACACTCAGGATGTTTAGCTTCTTCAGGCATCGCCGATTTGTTCAGCCGTCCACCTACTCTCAACACTCTGTCTTGTAAGTATGGATCTAACTTAGAGATTGAACTGTTTTGTTTCACATGAGTGTTTCCTTGCTGCAGTGCCTTTATTTCTTCAGAGTAGGTTTGCTTCTGACTGTACTTAATCAGCTCCATTTCGGACATGGACAAGTCTTCAACGGTAAGATCTCTCTTTTCCATATACTTCTTTGAGTATGGATTCCTGGCTCTCTGGGCTGATTTTTTACTGTCGCACAGTCTCTCCTAACACTCTTCTGGATTCACTTAGATACTGCAATGTCCCTCTTACGCGCAGAATCCAGGCGGTTGTTTCTTTAATTTGTGCCAACTGGAGTAATACGCCACAAGTCGATCTATTGGGTCTACGTTGTCTGCCGCTGAAGTCGTGCGCAGCGTAGCATCTGACATTTTCACTTCTTCATCGTGTTCTGCCAGGTAGTTCAACTGTTCAGGTTGTTCCGGCCATTCACTCTCATTCATTAAGAAACTAGGCCCTGGAAACCAGCTCTTACTCGACACGAAGCTATCTCTATTCAAGCCTCGCGACGCCTGATCAGCTGGGTTCTGAGAGATGTTGACGCACCTCCATTGAGCACGAGTGGCAGCATCCCTTATAAAAAGAGACCGGGTCAGCCACAAACGTTTTAAAGCGAAGGGCGAAGTACTGTTGTACTCTCTGTCCAAAAGACTGAATTCGTCAAAGGAAACTGAAGCTCTTCCTTTAGCATTCAATCAATTTTGACTGCGACCATTGCTGCAGCCAGCTCCATTCTAGGAATCGTGACCTGTTTAAGAGGAGCGACTCTAGATTTTCCCATCAAGAAACAAACGTGTTTCTCTTCTCATTGGTTTGTTAACAAAAGATATGACGCTACGCCGTAACCATCCTGACTTGCATCTGAAAAGTGATGAATTTGTGCGGATTTCGTGGGGCCAAATAAGATGGGCTTGAAACATCGACCCACACAGAGTTCTGACAACTTCTCAAGATCCAACAGCCATTTCTGCCATGTCCGGCGTGGCTTATCTGGAATCTCCTCATCCCAGCCCTTCTTCTCTTTACAAAGATCCCTCATAATGAGCTTAACAGGTAAGATAAGCGGTGCTAAAAAACCCATTGGGTCATACACGGAACTAACGACGGAGAGAATGCCTCGTTGTGTGCATATTATGAATGCACTGACCCAAGACGTGGACCAGATATCAGTCCGATAACGGTTCAAATCGCTGGATCACCTATTGGTGGCATGGAGCCGATCTATGGAGCTAATCTGTATCACTGTAGGTTTTCGTACGTTTGCGTATGTGCGCACACTCAATTCGTTGGACATTCGCGCTGATTCCTACATGCAGAAATGAGTAGAACAAGCAGCGCAACACACTACAACCCCAAAAGTGAATTATACGTGATTATACTGTTTATTTTCCTTAATAACATCGTCTCTCGCTCAAAATCTCTGCGTTCCTCGCTGTTGTTAGCGCGCGTGCCTCACAGAGAAGTTCAATAAAGCATTCCAGTTCAGTCAAATTTCTCCCTTTATTACAGACAAAACAAGCAGGATTCTACTCATAATACAGCCGTTTACTCCATGTTTTCATTGTTTATTCTGAGACGTAAACTGTGCGGAATGCAATCACATCAAACAACCCTTATGTGGAACGCCATCATGTCAAAAATCAGTCCAAAATGAGGTGTAGGCCAAAAGGAGTCAATTACACTGAAAAAAATATTTTTACATTTTATAGTGTCAGAGAGTAAAAAAATAAAGCATGTATGGCTAACTTCTACACAAACCCTAATAAGCCTCAAAACAAAGGTAGAGACAAACGCCCCAAATTCTTTTAGAGCTGTATAGGTTTTTTAAAAAACCTGGTATCGGATCGGTACTCGGGATCGGCTGATACCCAAATCCCAAGTATTGGCATCAGTATCGGAATTGAAAAAGTTGGATCCAATACATACCACCTAAATCCAATAAATATTCACGTTTATAAAGCTAGGAGTTGAAAAATATGCACAGAAATAGTGTTAAGGTAAACAAAAAAAAAAACCTCACATCATAATTGTGTACACAGTGTACAGCGTTTATTGTTCTCGATAAATGCAAATCTATCCCATGTAAGATTAAACCTCAACTAACTATTTAACCAGCTATCTAGATAACTAGATAGGGTGTTGGTGGCCTAGTGGTAGGACACTTGCCTTTGGACCAAGAGGTTGTGGGTTCGGATCCGACCTCTGGCATTACCAACAATGGGTCCTTGAGCAAGACGTTTAACCCTAAGTTGCTCTCAGGGGAACTTTCCCTGAAATTAGGAAATGTAAGTCGCTCTAGATAAGAGCGTCTGCTAAATGCTGTAAATGTAAATAACTTAGTCTTATTAAACTAACTCAGCATTGTTACGGTGAAATGCCGTTTTGCCACTATGCTGCCCAATGCTGGAACCAACTGCCCGTTAATATCAGATCTGCCTCAACTGTGACAAGTTTTAAATGGATGCTAAAAACTGCACTTTTCTCTTTTGCTTTTGCCACACTTGAGTGCTGACCTGTTGCAATATTTAAAAATCTAATTGTGCCTGATTTTTAAATCATTTTTATAGAGCTTTTAATTGTTTTATTTCTACTTTATGTTTATTTTTATTCCTTTTTTCCATTACTTTCTCTTTTTTTGAATCTTTAATTTGAACAAATTTTAACCTGTTTCTGTAAAGCACATTGAATGACCCCTGTGTATGATAACGTGCTCTATAAATAAACTTGCCTTGCCTTACTGAACTCTTGTTCCAGGCTTGATTATGGCACGGATAATGTTGTTGCTAGGTATTATGCTAGGTATGATAGCAGTCAAAAATATATAATAATTTACGCAGCTTAAATCCCTCCATCCTCGACTCAAAGTAGATATTTGCAGCATGGCTTTGCTCCACACCCGTGCAAAGATAAAACCACCTGGCCTACATCAGAGAGGACATGTCAGTTCATAAAATGGCAAGAATTCATGTAATTGAGTGAACTGTGACTCATTGGGCTGCATAAATGTCAAGTGCAAGTAAAAAGTTGCGTAAAAATGTTTAAATGTTCTTCCTCGTGTTGACAACCTGCAAGTGGTTGTGATGGATGTTGACCCAGGGCTTATAACCCTCACATGTTGACTTTTAAATAGTTGAAAAATGGTTCTAAATGACAAAAACAAACTCAGAGTGAAAGCAGTGAATCAAATTTGATTTGGTCCTCAGTAGCAGTAGTGAGAGCATTTTTAACAAGCGTTCTAATCTACTGTCAACTTCAAGAGCATAGTTTATGAACTGTAGTAACTTAGGATCTGTCCTATAGAATGACGCAGGGATGGATTTGCTGGATCTGTAATATTGTTAACGTTTGTCTGCCCAAATTTGTCTTTGAACATCAACGATTTCCTCTATTTATTGCACCAAACTCAGAACACACATAGTACAGCTAAAAGCAGAGGTGTTGGCCGTGGGGGCGCTTATAAGTGCTATTCGGACAGGATTCATTTTACATGAGGATGTGGGGTAATGTTAATTTACCAAAGGCCGTCTGTAATATTCATGGCCAATTCGGATGGGATAAGAAATCTCAGTAAATTTGGGAGGGTAACCTGATTGACACACCGACATCACCTTCCCGTCTGTGCGTGCTACGTTGCTTACGAAACTGTTGGCAATAGGAACTTACCTAAAGCAGTAAGAAACATCGTGCCTTTCACAAGGGCTTTTGGCCTTCTTTTTCTTCGGAATCGCGTTCGTCCTACGCCGAGAAATCTTATGTTTTGCATAAACTTCCGACCGCACAGGATTTCCTCAAGTCTCTATTAGAGATGGGCCGATACCACTTTTTTATGTCCGATACCGATATTGTAAATCTGGATATCTGCCGATAACGATACAAATCCGATACAGTCACAGTCTTTTTTTAAACATAAAATAATGCTTTAAAATGTCCGAATACATGACTGAGATTATTGTTATGCTTAAGGAAATGCTTGATTTAAATACTGTTTTCCTACTAAAACAATGTAATAATTACACACACACATGTATATGCTAAATTATTTGTTCTCAAAAATTGTTCGTTTAGACATATAAATATTTCTTCTTTCTTATTGATTACACTATAACTTTATAAAATTGAAAAAAATTTGACCAATTGAAAATGAAATACTGAAGTTTGTCATTTTGAACCAATTTGGCCTACAAAATGAGCTGCTTTTGCAGAGAACTACATTTCCCACGATCGTCCGGGCGCACCCCGGAGTCGTCTCACAATGATGCGTTGGGCGCGCGCTCCAGAATAAACGAGGGAAAATGAAAAAATAAACGGCAGAATTGTGAGTAGAACGCTGGTTACTGTGGTTATTTATCAGCTAAAATATGGTTTGTGTCTGTAATAAAGGCCACATTTTGACTGAACTGGAGCGTAACGGCGCTCATGCGCGCTCATTAACAGAGCGCGTGCGTTTACATCACGAAAAATGTCGAAAAATGTTTTTGTGAGAGCAGCGCACGCCGTCTCATTTGCTGTGAGCTCTTGAGTTGTCGGTCAAAACACTGTGACGCTCCTGAGCTCTCAGCTCTATCACATTCAATGTGAAACTAACTCCTTTATGTTCTTACATCATACATATACCTCAGATTACGACACGTAAGGCACATATTACTTCTATTGTTACATACTAGTACTTTTTTAACGTGTGTCGCGGAAATATAATTCTATTACGTAGCGCTGTACATGGAAAGTTATGGAAGGTTCCAGAAACATTTCTCTACTTTCTATTGCAAACAGCTACAAAACATTAAATCTAAATATTCACACATTCATACACACAAAATGGCTCTAACAGTTTTTATGCATTTACTTCTGTTTTAGTGCACGGAACATCTCACAAATACTTTCACATACAGAGGGAAAAACTGCCTCGACCATTTTTGTAATAGAATTATTCGAGTTATTGGAACAATCGTTTTAGCTCTACTTTGCCGCAGTGCCACTTCCCATGCATAACAAATAGAGCGTACACGCATTTACAGATCGGCTCCATAGAACGGCCCAATGCCACCGATACCCGATCCAGCTGTTTGAGCCGTTATTGGACCGATACCGATCCACGTAACGGATTGGCAAAAATGCGGGAAACTACAGGATGATGGAATGTTTACATGCTCGTTTACAAGCTCTCGTTTACGGTATATCCGGACGGGATAAGTAATACCTGAGGTAATAATTCCGGACCTTTTAACAAACGGTAAAAATCCCCGTAATCTTTACTGACATTGTCTGTAACGATTAGGGAAATGGCGTATTTGGACAGGATTAAATCACTGAGAAGATCTTTTAATAAGTACTGTAACCCTATGACCTCATGTAAAATTAATCCCATCCGAATAGCAATTAAGTGAATAAACTTTGGTGACCATAAGATTGGAGCACGAGAAAGTCAGAGTTGGGCCCCTGAGCAAGGCCCTTGACCCCAAGCCAATTAGGAAATATAAGCCACTCTGGATAAGAGCATCTGCTAGATGTCATAAATGTAAATGTGAAGATCTGGCTTCAGCAAGTAATCCAGGTAGGTCCTCATTCTACCTGTTCAAAGGACCCCAGCGCACAGCATCTTGATGAATGGTACTTCTGTTTCTGTTCTGAAGTTCACCATCACTACCGGTGGAAAAAAGTGGCTTCGTCCATATTCACTAGGTATTCACAGGACCTTCCACGTCTCACTATAAACGGCATCTACCGCATTGTTGATGCATGTTTAACTGCTCCACCGTCCAAGAAGAACAAGGCTTGTAAACTCTACAGTTCCTCTTACGTTCATAACTATGCATAAGTAGCTATTCTATATATTGTTTCCGATGTTAGAAAGTTTTTATTTTCAACATGCAGGCCTACTGATCTTTGTTTGCTGTCGTCGTTGTTCTCAGTGAAATAACTGAATTAATTCTGCTACTCTCAGTCTGAAATAAAGAACAGGGTACAGTCAGAGAGAGACGTTGAGAAGATGGAGGGGCAGTTGGTGGCGTAACGGTAGGGTGTTTTTCCCGCATGATCAGAAGGTCGCAGGTTCGTATCCAGGTCCGGTAACGTTACCACTGAGGTACTCATGAGCAAGGTACCGTCCCTAAGCACTGCTCCCCGGGCGCTTGCCAGCTGCCCACTGCTCCTTCATGGATGGGTTATATGCAGAGGTCACATTTGGTTGTGGTGCACTGTGTGCTGTGCTGTGGTGTGTTCCCAATGACAAATAAACTGTAACTTTCACTTTCAGATTATCCTCAGGCCACTGTGCCACAGGTCCATGATGAAGTCAGAGAAACCTCACAGTTTGAGTGTATGCTGAAGCTAGGGATAGGGATAAGAACCCTTACGTTGTTGTATTCAGCATACCCTGTACTACTCAAATTTGATGTGCAAATGCTGACACAGTCCTGAAATCAGTCCATTTTTGATGAAAAACGACTTTCGACTATATAAGTTTAGACTTATTTTTAGACTTTTTTTAGCTTTACGTAGTATAAAAGTGCTATTACAGAACGGGGCAATTATTTCTTGGCTATTTTTGAGCCAATGTGGACTCTGAACTCATTTTGGCGTATAACTTATTTTTGACTCATTCTGGGAGCAAACTACATTTTTGCTATGAGGGTATTCCATATGAGGGCCGCATCTCAACAACGCAGTAGACGAGCTTTGGGAATAAATCAATATCAAGTAAACGGCTGTACTGTGAGTACAACGCTGGTTGTTTTTGTTACTTATCAGCCAAAAAATACATGCACGCTAACAAACACAATGCATGTGTTTACATCACGGAAAATATCCTTTATGCATTTTCATGCAATTACTTCAGTTTCTGTGCACGGAATTACTCACGGATAATTTCATGTACAGATGAATCATTATAATGTCCGTTAAGTTCAAAGTCTTGTGATTCTGACGATATGTGTGTGGTTTCTCTACGTTTACCGGTCCGTGACCGGAAACTCTCCTCTCTCCTCTATCCCTCCTCGGAGCTTCACGCTGCGCTTGTGTATGTGTTTGGTGTGAGTGACAACAAGGCTATAGCGTTTACTGGCTACTACCCGTGTGACATATAGCCAATCAGAGACTGTTGTGGGCGGGACATTAAAGGAAGCAGCGAGTCGAGAGCAAACGGCACAGAGAGAAGAGACGTCAGAGGTGCCACAGTAGCGCACCTCGTAATTACTTAATATCGGCAATGGTCAAAATTGAACAGAGATCCCGCAAAATGCCTAGTATCAGCCCCCGATAGTGGGCCCGGCCGATAATTGGTCAGCTCTTAAACCGATGTATACAGGGTTTAGAACGCAGAATGAGAAAAGGTCAGGACATGAATGTGCCGGAGCTAGAGGATGTGTGTAATGTGATTTATATCTAACCTACTGCACAAATGCAGTACAGGGTGATTCACCCAGTCAATTAAATAATAAAAGATAACCATGACCGGATAATGACTCCCGGAAGCTACATTTTCACGACTATTATTTACTAACTTATTTTATTTTAATATTCGTGTAGATAATGAACAACATCCCCTGACAGCAGCTTTGACTAATATACTGGACTCCATGGGTATTGTTGAAAATGTAATTGGGTCCACTCACAACTGCAGTCATACCCTATTTAGCCGATTTAATCCTATCGTTTGGTCTTAATGTAGATTACGTAACAGTACCGCCTCAGACCAGTATTATTTCTGACCACCATCTTATTACGTTTGATTTTTGTCACGTTTCCCTCTCACCAGACAGTGCGGACGCAAATGCAGGAGTTGACATCGACGTGAGTTTATTTAAAAACAGGACATAAATCACCACAGATACACAGGGCTCACACAAAAGGAGGGACGAGTGTGAGGGTCAAGTGTGAGGGTCAAGTGTGAGGGTCAAGCGTGAGGGAGAACTGGCAACAACAAACTAACAAAACCAGACTTAAATACACAGACAGGAACCACGGACTAAACTAAACACAGGTGACACTAATTACAACTAACAGGACGTAAGGGCCAAGACGAGACAGAATAAAACAAACCCAAAACAAACAAAACACAGCGCCCCCTACTGTCTGCACCACTAAGGTGCCGACTAGCTCCTGACAATTTTTACCTTAGTCAAAATACAAATACTACAACTCGCTTCTGTACCAAGCGTACAATCACTTCAGATACAGCTAGTAACTTTATTGATAATCTCCCCGATCTGTCGTTCCTGACAGGAGAAATGTCCCACCTTGCTAAAGTTGAGAGTAATACGGATTATCTAACATGTACGCTTCGTTCCACCTTAGATAAAACTGCCCCCGTTAAAAATGAAAAAGATCAGAGAAACCTAAACATCCCCTTGGTATAATGAGCACCTACGTACCTTAAAACAAGAGACACGGAAACTAGAACGGAAGTGGTGACAACCTGAAGTAGTGGCGTTTGAGTTAGCATGGAAAGATGCTATGGGAAGCTATGAAAAGGCCATTAGAGCTGCTAAATCAGAAAACCTCTCATTGCTAATCGAAAATAACAAAATCAATCCTAGATTTCTATTTAACATGGTGTCTCAGCTGACTAACGACCAGACTACTGCTCAAACTGTAACGACTTTATGAACTTTTTTGACCAAAAAATCAGTTCAATTAGACAGAATATTCTGAGTACTCAAATAACTACAGTGGCTGGCCCTGACACAGCAAGTACTAATACTACAGCTGCGTTATTTGAATCAGTTGCTCAGACTGATCTGTCAGATCTAACGTCCTTAATCCTTTCCTCAAATTCATCTAGTTGTATGTTAAACCCTGTTCCAACAAGGCTACTCAAAGAGATGATTCCAGTAGGGATTAATAGTTAACTCCTCTGTTAGCACTGGTCATTTACCCAAACCTCTTAAATTAGCAGTGATTAAACCCTTGTTGAAGAAGCACAACTTAGATCCCTTGGAAATGTTAAACTGTAGACCAATATTTAATCTCCCATTTATCTCCAAAATGATAGAGAAACTTCTAGCCAGTCAACTAACCTCATTTTTGCAGGAAAATCTGAAAATCTAGCAGGATGAGCTTGATTTTGTGGGAATGGGAATACCAAAGAGGTGAAAGCAATGTGGAAGTGTTGGTTTTCAGCTGTTAAATGTGACAGGTGAGATACTCACTGTCCTCCTCGGTTTGGAACGTGGCCTCACGGCTCTCCTTCTTGCCCTCGGGGTTGGCCAGCGCCAGCCGCACGTGCACCAGGCGGAAGGGGGGCAGGTCCCTGAGCGTGAAGCGGGATGTGTTCCTCTCCACGGACAGACACTCCCGGACGGTGGCGTTGTTGCCACCGGACGCGCCTCCCGTGGCGGTGGAGTAGCGGTAGCACAACGACAGCGAGTAGGTGTGGCAGCGGGTCAGGTTGTAGCCCAGCGGCTCCCACTGCAAAGCCAGCTGCCGGGACTGGATCTCTGAAGCGCTCAGGCCTCGCACAGGCCGCATGGGCTCTGAGAGGGGGAATGGGAGTGAGAGAGAGAGAGAGAGAGAGAGAGAGAGAGCACACCATATTACATATTCACAATCAGTTAAATTAGTGTACAATTTCATCCGAGTCGTTTCAAAAACAAATAGTGGGAACAGAAATTACAGAGAAACAGCTAGAGAGAGATGTGTGTGAGAAAAAGACAGAAGAAGGAAGACTGAGAGAGATGTTCAAAAAGAGAAAAAGACAGAGAGTCTAAGAGAGTGGGAGAAAGAGACATACAGACAGAGAGAAAAAGAACATAAGAGAGAAACATACAGACAGAAACAAAGTCAGAGAAAGTGTAAGAAAGAGATACACAGAGAAAAAGACAGACATAGAGACAGACTGACAGACACTGAACGAGAGAGACTGTGAGAGAGAAAGAGCAAGAGAGATAGAGCGAGAGAACAGAGAAAGAGACAGTTAGACAAAGAGAGAAAGAAAGAAAGACGGCAATACAGAGAAAAAGACATATAGAGATGGAGAGAGAGAGAGAGAGAGAGACTGACAGATAAGAGAGAGCAAAGGTGAGTGAGAGAGACAGAAAAGAGCGAAAGAGCAAGAGACAGAGAGAGGCAGAGGGAGAGAGAGAGAGAGAGAGAAAGGGAGAGAGAGAGAGAGAGGGGGAGAGAGAGAGACAGAGAGACAGAGAGAGAGAGAGAGAGAGAGAGAGAGAGAGAGAGAGAGAGAGAGAGACAGGGAGAGAGAGAGAGCGAAAGAGAAAGAGAGAGAGAGAGAGCGAGAGAGAGAGACAGAGAGAGAGCGAGAGAAAGAGAGAGATAGAGAGAGAGAGAAATTGTCCTGGGGCATCTTTCGATTCTCCTAATCATGGTCCTGATTTGAAAGAAACATGACAGGAGAATAGCAGAGAGCAGAAAGAAAACAGGCGCAATTTAATTTGTTCAGACTAGAATGGCTATGAGCTAATTACACATCATGTGTGAAGGCAAACGTGAAGAAGAGCACTTTCCCCGGCACTCTTCCACTGTTTATCTTTCATCGTCGGGGGCCAATGGCTAGCCTCATCTCAGGGACAGAGAACATTAGCTTAATTACACACAGACGCACACAGACACACACACACACATGAAGTACTGCAGTATGTAATGTGAATATGAAAATATCTTCTTGGTCCTACTTTGCAAAAAAGGAGTGTAAATATGTCTTATGAGTCAACTCAAAACTTATGTAGAGAAATAATTCTTACTTTCAACTGAAAATATCTGAAGAGTCATTTCACCATAGGCCCAAACCCTGACGAGAATAAAAACTGAAATTCCACATTCTACAGAGACTGCAAACTCATTTGGGTTTTCCTACATTTTGCTGTTCAAACCAAAACTCATTTAACGAGAATTTTTATTGCCACTCATGGCATGAAAAGCACTTGACGAGTGACACAAAAATTCTCCAGCCCGCTTTCCCATGTCACATTACTGCTAGACCAGAGTTACCTAGAAACAGGTGTTATTTGTTTTATTAGATTCACTCTTTCGAAGACATTTCTTTGGATCCGTCTTCTGGGCCGTCCCGCATAACTTTTAGTGACATTTCCAACGAGAACGCTAGAGACGGGCGGCACGGTGGTGCAGTGGTTAGCGCTGCCGCCTCACAGCGAGAAGGTCCTGGGTTCGAGCCCCGGAGACAGCCATAGGGCCTTTCTGTGTGGCGTTTGCACGCTCGCCCCGTGTTCGTGTGGGTTTCTACCGGGTGCTCCGGTTTCCTCCCACAGTCCAACAGCACGCACTATAGGTTAAAGGGGCGACTCTAAATTGGCCCCGTAGAGTGTGTGTGTGTGTGTGTGTGACTGTGTGAGTATGTGTGTCCTGCTGTGTGTTGGTCCCCACCTTGCACCCATGAATTCCCGGGATAGGCTTTGGTCCCCCCCGCGCCCCCAGTTGCGATTAGGCGGTTTGGATAATGAATGAATGAATGAACACTAGAGATGCAACTAGTTTAACCAACGAGGTAGCACTTCACAATAAGACTCCTCTTATTAAGGGTTATAAATTATTTATTATAGTCAGGTTGTTGATTAGGTTGTCGACAGTTTTTATATCATTAATAAGCAGTGATACACAAGTTGTGACACACTGATGCAGGTTCACTATTTGGCAGGATGTGTTTCACACTTTATAATAAGGATTCCTTTTGCCAGATATAAATGTCAGTTATTCATCAATAACTAGTCAAAAATTCCAGGAAACTTCCCGATGGTTAGAAAAATGATCAACTCAGTTGGTAGTGTAACACTTAGGGTGTTTGTCCCGTGATCAGGGGGTCGCCAGTTCAAATCCCGGACCGGTAAGGGTAGGGGTGTTGGAATTTATCACATAATCGATGCATCGCAATGGGCAATTCTGCATCGATGCAGTGGCAGACCATTTAGGGCAGTCGGTGGCGTAACGGTAAGGTGTTTGCCCCATAATCGGAAGGTCGCAGGTACGAATCCAGAACTGGTAAAGTTACCACTGAGGTAGTCGTGAGCAAGGTACCATCCCCAAGCACAGCACCCCGGGCGCTGCCCTTGTCAGCTGCCCACTGCTCCTTCACAGATGGGTCGAACGCAGAGGTCACATTTCGTTGCGGTGCACTGTGTGCTGTGCTGTGGTGTGTTCACGATGACAAAATCACTCACTTTCAATTATATAGGGGGTTTTCAACCAGCGATCCGCTGCCCCCTGGTGGAATTGCAGGTGGAGATCTAAAAGTACTCTCCCCCAGGATTTTAATTGTCTCTTTCTACTTCTAGTTTAAAGTGTATATTTTATATTCTACTTATATATTTTATTCTATGTGCCTTATTTGTTCTTTGTACCTTGTTCCTTGTGTTTGCACGGTTAAAGCTGGAGCCACGTCGTCTCGTCTCTCTGTAGCACAGCAGAGATGACAAAGTTTACTTTGACTTGATTATATTATGATGACACCGCTTGGTGATTTTCTGGCTACGGCATAAAAAGTCCAGTTAAAAAGAACATCCCGATAGTAACTATCGCTGCTCAATCTGCGTACAATCTGAAGTTATGCAGAAAAATTGATCGGCTACATGGTGATGCATTGAAATGTCGTATCAAATCGGATCGATGACATGATAATCGTAACAGGCTCGAATGATGTGAAGGCTCACAGCTCTAACGCTGAGGTACCATCCCCAAGCACCGCTCCCCAGGCACTGCCCATGTCACAATGAGAAATTTTACACTGAGTCAGACTCTGCCAAAGCTGCCATGAATGTTGACCGGGACCTATCAAAAAGGTACTGACATCAAGTGAGTGATTATTTGTCAGTGTGAACACAGCACAGCACACAGTGCACCACAACGAAATGCAACCTCTGCATTTGACACATTCATGAAGGAGCAGTGGGCAGTTATTTAGCAGCACCCGGGATGGTACCTTGCTCATAAGTACCTCATAAGTGGCACCTTTACCGGTCCACCTTCCGCTCACGGGGCCAAATCCCTAACTGTTACGCTACCAACTGCACCATGTAGGGTCACTGAAGGAATAATATTTGTTCCAATTATCTGAGGAGTGGAAATCAAACTGTCATTTTCAAAAATGTTGAATCAATGTAAAATATTAATGTAGACTAGTTGCACCAGCTCTTAAAGACTCTGTGAAAAGAAGACCAAAGCATATTCTCCAAACCACCTGGAGACTTAAAAATGCCATTAATTGCAGGAAGAGAAGGACATTTCCAGGCCATTTGATAAACTGTACCTCTAAGTAAAGCTGTTTCCAGAAAAACGGAATAACAGTAAATCTGCACAAAACTGACCGTCCTCCAGTTCTTCAAATCTGGCCGACAAAAGTCATGAAAATGAAGGCCACCACAAGGCCTACAGCAAACAACACATAACTTTCCGTCCTCCAGGGAAGAACTGTCAGAAGGAGGGAAAAAAGCGTGCAAAAACAGCAGCACACCCACATCATAAATCTCGGGTGAAAGGATGGTAAGAAGAAGGAGGAAGCTGCATATCATCTCACAGCGGGAGTTTGCCCAAAGGTTTTGGACAAACTTCTAGAATACGGTGGGCCTTAATGCCAAATGCAGGGATTGATGCTTTTGTAACCCCACACATCACAGCAAGAAGCTCTTCTGTATGATGAAGCACGGCTGTGACTGCACGAGGCTTTAAGATGCACACAGAGATGGAAAATTGGTGGTGCGAAGAACAGAAAAAAATCCAGAAAGGAAAACCTTCCACAACTAGCAAATGTTGCAAATATAAACCAGATAAAAGTCCAATGGGAAAATGGAAGTTGCTCAGGATAATGTGCCAGAGTGACCCATGTGAAGTCCATGTTTGCAAATGACATTTGTGCTATTATTTAAAAACTGCTCCATTTAACATTCAATTTAGCATCAAACAGTTTCCATTCAACTTGCCCAAATTGTTTGTACATTTATTTAAAAGAATTTTTTTTAAAAAATATCCCATTTACCGGGGAGCGCAGTGCTGCAGCGGTCACCTCACAGCAAGAAGGTCCTGGGTCTGAGCCCCTGGGGATGGCCGTAGGGCCTTTCTGTGTGGAGTTTTTGCGTGGGTTTCCTCCAGGTGCTCCTCCGGGTTTCCTCCCACAGTCCAAAGGCATGCAATACAGCTTAATGGGCGACTCTAAATTGACCCCGTAAGGTATGAATGTGTGTGTGACTGTGTGAGTGTGTGTGCGCTGCGGTGTGTTGGTGCCTGCCCAGGGTTATTCCCTGCCTTGCACCCATAAGTTCCCGGGATAGGCTCCGGTGAATGAACGAATGAATGAATCCCGTTTAGTATTCAGACCTTTAACTCAATATCTAGTTGAAGAACCTTGGCAGCAATTACAGCCTTGAGTCATTTTTGGTATGATGCAACAAGCATTGCACACCTGGGTTAAGGGTTTTTCCTCCACTCTTCTTTGCAAATCCACTCAAGCTCATTCAGGTTGGATGGGGACCTTCAGTCAGCAGCCATTTTCAGGTCTCTCCAGAGGTGTTTGATAGAGTTCTACTAGGGTCAGGGCTCTGGCTGGGCCGCTCTAAGACATTCACAGAGTTATCCCAAAGCCACTCCTGTGTTGTCTTCACTGCGTGCTTAGGGCCATGGTCATGTTGGAAGTCAAACTTTTAGCCCATTCTAAGGTCTAAGTCTGAGCGCTGTGGAACATGTTTTCACTGAAGATATCGCTATACTCTCCTCAGCTTTCCCTCAACCATGAGCTGTATCCCAGTGTTTGCTGTTAAAAAATGCCGCCACCACCATGCTTCACTGTTGGGATGATATTGTTCAGGTGATAAGGGGTGCCTGGTATACTCCAGATATAACATTAAGAATTGACGCCAAGCAGTTCAATCTTGGTTTCATCAGACCAAAGAATCTTGTGCCTAACAGTCTGAGAGTCCTTCAGGTCTGTTTTTGCAAACATCAAACAGCCTTTCATGTGTTTTGCACTGAGGAGAGGCTTCTGTTTAGCCACTCTTCCACAAGATTAAGAGCCCAGATTGGTGGAAGACTGCAGTGATGGTTGTCCTTCTAGAACATTAGTCCCATCTCTGCGCTCAGTCTCAGTCAGCTCAGTCAGAGTGACCATCAGGTTCCCGGTCATCTCTCACTAAGGCCCTTCTCCCTCTTTTGCTCAGTTTGGCTGATTTACTAATTCTTGGAAGAGGCCTTGTTGTGCCAAACGTCTTCCATTTGAGAATTATGGGGGTCAGTGTGTTCTTAGGAACCTTCATTGCAGCAGAAAATCTTTTCGTAGCCCTCCCCAGGTCTGTGCCCTGCAACAATCCTGTCTCCGAGCTCTGCAGGCAGTTCCTTTGACCTCATGACTCGCTCTGATATGTATTGTCGGCCGTAAGGCCTTCTATAGAGTGATGTGTCTTTCCAAATCCTGTCAAATCCCTTAAATTTACCACAGGTGGACTCCAAACAAATTGTAGAGCAATGTAGAGCAATCTGAGCAATGATCAAGACAAATGCGAGGCACCTGGGCCACAAGCGGTGTGGCAAAGGGTCTGAGTACAGAGGTAGACAGTAACAAAATACATTTATCTGAGTACTGTACTTAAGTTTTTGAGTATCTGTACTTTTTTTGGGGGTGGGGGGGACTTATGACTTTCACTTTACTACATTTGAAAGACAAATATCATGCATTTTACTTCAATACATTTCTATCAAGGTTCTTGTTACTCGTTACTTTCAAATCTGTGGATAAAGTGGATGTTATTCACCCTTTTCCAACATGTGATTGTTTTTTTCACATGTGACAGCCTATCAGTAGTCAGTAGGGTTACATCATGTCTCTAGACTAAGGTTGGGTACCGAGTTCGGTATATTTAAAGGTCAAGGGTCATGTCGCACTGCGCACAAGCTGAGCAGGACATACGGGTGAAAGGTTTAAATTAATCAGCAGTTATCTCAGCGTTTCAATGCAATTTTCATTTACAGCAGCAATAGGATAGAAATAGATATTTACTGCAGTTAAATTACTGTTTGCTATTTAAGCTATAGTGTTAATTTTGGGTACCATGACAACGGTTGCCAGGGGAAGAAAATCTGAAAACGCGGCGATAAGCCGAAATTGTTCGACTGTGTTACTGCACTTCACTACAATCGACGCAGACAGTGCGGCATGCAACATTTACCAGGCAAAATACAGAACTGGGGCGAGCAATACGTCGAACCTGAGGAAACACCTTGTTAAATATAAAATATATTTATGGGCAGATAAGCGTGTGATGTTTGATAATTGGAGCGCCACAACTACAGCACCCGCACCGACAATCAAGCCTGCAGCCGAGATCGTCGAATCTACGCTGTCGACAAGTTCTACTGCAGTGATCTAATTAGTGAAATATCCTTATATATAATATTCTGGGATATTTTCAAAAAAACTGTAATAAATATTACTTTTTTTGTTGTTGATAAAAACCAGGTATTACAGATTCAGAGCAAGCTATTGAAATAAAGTACCGTTGAGTATCGGTACCAAACCCCATACACCGGTTCAGACGTGAAAGCTACTCAAACCTAGTAGACTGTAACTGTAAAACCAAGTTCAGACAGTTCTGCACTTTTTGGTTTTTTTTTTGCCTTGCTTAAAACATTGTTGCTGTTGGAAAGTCATTAAGCTAAAGGTGTAGAGCTGGGTTTTAAGCAGGTTGGAATGTTGATTTTATTTTTTGAGCAGGCTGCATTTACAGCTATAGCACTGTCCTCCTGACTAACATACACATATACTGTATGTGTGCACACACTGCCAGAGCTGTGTCAGAACACTACCATGCTGTTTTGTGGGGGTGTGTGGTCTTACAATTAATAAAAAACAAACAAACAAATGACTGGTTTTCTTTGTCGGTTCGGGTTGTGTTTCGTTCTGTAACTTTCTATCAATTCCTTATTCTACAGGTTCTACAGTGTTGTGGCAATAATGCAACAGCGGTGAAAGATGTTTAATACTTAAGTATTTTTTAAAGCGAGTGCTTCAGTACTTTAACTTAAGTAACAATTTGACTGTACAACTTTCACTTGTATTGGAGTAACAATTGACTAGTGGTATCTGTACTTTCACTTAAGTAATGAAGTTAGGTACTTCACCCACCTCTGCTTATGTAAAGGTGATATTTCAGTTATAAAATGTACAACAAATGTAAATTCCGGTTTTAACTAATATAACTCTCGAAAAAGACGTTTTTAAGATAACACAAAGTAAGCATCTTACAATATTAAATGCTCAGGAACGTTCCAGTTTGTGTGTCAATACAATGTATGACGATGTTTGGATGAAAACTTTTTATAGCTACTCTATGCTATCTTTAGGCCAAAATCTTTCCCACCAGATTGCGGCTCCCGCCTCCTCCCTGCAGCAAACTCCTACTGATTACACTAATTAATCAGACACATCTGCAGAGACATCCTGATGCTCAGTGACAGGACACACACACACACATACAGTATATACACACACACTACACCCTAAGGTTAGCAGATACACACACTGGGTTGCTTATAGACATATACGTCCAACATACACATATAGATGCAAATACTTTCTCTTTCAAAGCTCTCACTTACTCTTTTGTCTCTCTGTTACTCATTCCTTTGATTGACCCAGACATCGACATAAAAACGCTAGGTCTAATGCATATACTTTCTCTGTCTGCCTCTCTCTCTCTCACCTGTTCACCCGCAAACGCACACACACACACACACACACACACACACACAGTCTATGTATTACTATCTTTGTGAGGTCCTTCCATAGACTCCCATAATGACTAAAGTACATCATTTTACAGCTACACCTAATCCTAACCCTAACCTTAACCTCAGTCACCAAAAGCACATCTTTTACCTCTTTTAGTTTCTCAAATAAAACAAGCACATTTTCTATAAAGTCGTTTTTCCTCATGGGGACCTCTCAAATGTCCCCACAAAGCCCAAAAAACAGATAAAAGTGATTTTAGGGGACAAAAAGGTCCCCACAATGCGATAAATACATGAACACACACACACACACACAACACACACACACACACACTCCAGGGATCTCAGGTCTATTCCATACACATACATCCGCACTCATCTAGCCCCTTAATCAGCAAAGGGAAGACAGGGCCACCCAACTGCTCCTCTCTAAGACTCGACCTCTGCTGAAACAAGGACACACACACACACACACACAGTGTTAAAGATGCAAAGCAGCACCCATGCACAGCTCTCCTACAGATCTGACAGGCCTCATCTCCACATCACAGCTCAAGGACATGGATTTGGCTTCATCGCTTTCATTTTTTTCAGTGGGGCAGTGAAAATATCTTAACAAGCAAAAACATCTAAAATGTACAGGGTCTGGCTTTCGGAATTTCAAATATCATAATCAAGCCACTTCAATTCAAGGTGTAAATTGCTTTATATGAAGTACTGCTTATAAGACGATTTCAAGATCATGTCATGTTAGACTTTCCTCCCGCGTAATTATTCCAAATTTAGCAGCCGCTAAAATACTCCTATGTTCTTTATGTCAGACTACAAGCTATTAAACCCACACAAAACTTAACGGCTTAACAGTTACATAAATCCTGTTTGGTTGGCCAAACCCCTTAAGAGATGCATGCTAACACACGTACAGACGAGTGTTTTCTGGGACCACTGCACTGCAGGGAAGTCTCAAAAAGTTGTTCTTAAAATTAATGATGTTAATGATGATGGCGGATCATTTATTGTTGATGCATTTAAAATGTTCTCTTGTGAAAATGTTGGATTGCTATGTGCTGAAGAAAGTAAAAAGGAATATCATTAGAAGAAATAAGAGATGGAGAGGAAAAAGGAAGGGAGAAAATCATTAACCATTAATTTCCATTAATTGGAGAAGCTAAAAAGAAAGGATAAAAGACGAATGAAGAAGAATGCAAGATGTTGCCTTGACAGCCTAATGATGTAACAAATTTGGGTGCTCTGTCTGAAAATTTAGGGGCTGCGAAACATTAAATTCATAGATTAAAATGAATAGAAGGACAGAAAGAACGGATGAAAAAATAGGAATGACATTTTAAAGCTGATCCTGAATGTTTCCAGTGACGCTGGAGCTTACAGCTGAAAAAAAAAAAAAGCCAATACAAAAGCTGCTTGAAAAGTCTTCTCTCGCGCCTCAGTGGGGAAAAAGGGATGAAAAGAAGTGGGTAAAAAAGGAATGCAAGAAAATACTGTAAGTGATTTTTTATTTTTATCTGAATGTCCTTTCAAAGGAACCATGGGATGCGTAATGTGGAAAAGTGTGTTGTCGTTCAGTATTGACAAGATGTGCAAAAATGGCTTTATCTGTGTGAAGTGTTCATTAAGCCTTGTTACTCCTCCCTCTATTGTGAGATTAAAATTTAAGCCACCACTAAAGATGATGGTATTTGAGCGGCCACAGAATGTGGACATTTCAAGTGCATGACACCAGCTGTGAAAACATTATTAAAACAAAAAAAAAAAAGTAATTTAAATTTTGGTGTTGTGACATTTCCCAGGAGCCTATGCACATGAGTTGGCGGTGAGTTAAAGTCGAGTTCATGTGCTTTTCATCATTCTTTTCATCACAGAGAGAGGCAAAACAAAAAGAGAGAAAAGAAATTGGTAAAGGGTGGAGAGGGAGGGAGATGTGAGAGAATAATAAAGTGAGGAGCTGAGAACCAGGAGAATCGGAGAACGAAGGAGGCTTTGGACACAGTCTTCAATATACCATTAAGCCCTTAACCAGAGTGAAAAAATTGGCGATTTGTGCCAATTAATGTAATGATCAAATTAATAAATTACTCGAACATTTGAATTTAAGCCATTGTGGTATAAAAACAGCACAACAGATCAAAGTCGGAATTTTCATCATAATTATTCTATCATAAAGTACCATTTCAATACTGAAAGTGAATTTATTACCAGACGCTGTCACATTGGCTGGCAGGTCACGGAGGCACGTCCGCATTTTACTGGACTTTATTTCAGAAAATGGTCCAAATCCAAACAGAAATCCTCTTCTTAAACTCTAAACGAATACTCTATTGTCGTTGCACCAGATGGTACGACGAAATTTGCTGCGCGACTCCAAAAAACCCACAATAAATACACACTCATTCACACATACCTATAACAATTAGAATAAAATTGATTAATAAATATAAAAAGAGCATGGGCATCATAAAAAACATCAATATTACCAAAAAAAAATATTGCACATAATATCCCAATGTTGCTGTCCAGTGACAAACAATGCCTGCACAATAAAATAAGATGTAGTGACTCAGTTCTCAAAACAGGTGAGTTATAAAGGTGCAAGGGAAGTGATCACGGGGTGTTTAATCAAGTTCAGCTCACTGGTGGCTCTTGGTATGAAGCTGTTTTTCATCGTGGAGGTACGGGCTTTAAAAACTTTATAACGCCGACCAGATGGCCACAATGAAAAGAGCTGATAAAAAGGAGGAGTCCCATCTTTTGGAAAGTTGTTTGCTCTGCGAAGGCAGCGTTTTTTAAAAACACATAGGGGGAGTCCAATTTAAGTTAGTTAGTGATTTTTGTCATTTTGAACACGCCACAGAACAGCACAGCACACAGTGCACCACAACGAAATGTGACCTCTGCATTTGACCCATCCGTGAAGGAGCAGCGGGCAGCTAACAAGGGCAGCGCCCAGGAAGCAGTGCTTGGGGACGGTACCTTGCTCACAAGTACCTCAGTGGTAACTTTACCGGGCCTGGATTCATCGACCTTCTGATCATGGGGCGAACCTGCGACCTTCTGATCATGGGGTCGCAGGTTCGCCCCATGATCAGAAGGTCGCATGATCAGAAGGTCGAACCTGCGACCTTCTGATCATGGGGCGAACACCCTACCGTTACGCCGCCAACTGCATCCTTGCGTGCTGTGGTGTGTTCACAATGACAAACAATCCCTCATTTTCATTTAAAAAACATATTCAAGTGTTTTGTTAACTGTGCAAAGTTTTGACTGTCACAGGAACAGCGCTGTACACCACATAAAAACACCAGCGCTTTTCTGGAGGACGGAGCACCAAAATAAGGCAGCAAGTGTTTATGTTCATAGTTGATAAATTCTTAGTAGTAGCAAAATATTTTCTAGAATTTTGTCCTTGTAGCTGCTGAATACATTGATTACTGAACACACTTCCTGCCCTCACCCTTCCCCCCACACACACACCCGGACTGTGAACTACCTGACTCTGTTGCGCCACTGCACTTTACACGTCACCGTCGCTGTGATGCGCATGCTGCTATACGGACTATTTCCTCCTCAAATGACTGCTGATACAACACTGCTATTATAATCATTTCTGCACTGCCGCCACTGATTTGCACAAATATTGAACTTTGAATGTATAAATAGACTGGATATAGAATTTTTTCATATTATAACTGTTTCTAACCTCCTGCACATCCAGTGTAAAAGTCAATTTCCACTTCTGTAGGTAATACTGCATCCGAACTGTCTCTCTATCTACCTCGATTTCTAGTTCCAGTTTAAAGTTATGTGTTAAGATTCAAACCGGTTTTTGCAATGTTTTTGAGCTCAGTTTGCGAAACCTTACAGCTATGAGTGCAGGACTCCAGAAATAGGCGTGAGGACCCGTCTAGCCAGTAACAGGGAGGTTATCTTCAGAGAGCACTAAAAAAGAAATATTTAGGTGTCTATCCAACGAGTAAGATGTTAAAGAACATGAAGCATAACATTGTTGAATCTGGCCAGATGTTTACATTTACATTTACAGCATTTAGCAGACGCTCATCTTAATTTCAACGACGGTTTCCCTGAAGCAACTCAGGGTTAAGGGTATTTCTGAGAGACCGGGTGGTGGTAGTGATGGAGGTAGGATTTGAACCCACGACTCTTAGAGGATTTATTTTATTCTGGCAGCTGTCAGAAAACATATTTAATATTCCGTGTCTAGTTTAAAATGTATATTTTGTATTTATTTATATATTGTTATTCCATGTGCCTTATTTGTTCTTTGTTCCCTGTTTCCTACTGCACTGTAAAAACTGGAGCCACGTCGTCTCATCTCTCAATGTATCTGTGCAGTATATAGCAGAGATGACAAAGTTTACTTTGACTTTGACATAAAGCAAAAAAATGGCCTTTTTCCTCAAAATTCAACTGCATGTTTGAGAAAACATTTGCCTCCACGGCAAAACCAGTCGCTTGTCGCAAATTTTCAGAATTGAGTTATGTTCTTATGAAAGGGCATAAATCAAGCTTCAAAACGACACCTATATCGAATGAATCGGACGACATATGACTGAGATATCAACGTTCAAAGGAGTCGGGTTTCTCCTGTCACGCCAAGTGAGTGAGTAGAAACGGAGAACCGGGCTTTTGAAGTTGACTATCAACGAAGCACTCACAGACGCTTGGTGTGGTCGCTACGCTTTGCATTTACGTAGCCTATTTTTGCATTCACAGCCTGCCACGGATAGGGGCCTACCCAAGGGGTTACGAGACGGTGATGGATTGCGGAGAAATATCTTCACGAATAACCAGTGATTTATCAGAATATTGAAGCGAGAAAAAGAGCGGCTCAAAACAGAACTTTTAACATTCTGCTGGAATTGACCTCACCTCAAGAAAGTCACGTTTTTAGATGGAGGCGGTAAGTTTTTCAGCCAAATTTATTCACAACAGTACAGTACAGACCTTCCACTGTTTTCAAAACACTAAAAAAACTAAAAATCCAAACTTTTACTCCCACAAATTTCTCGTGAACCTC
The DNA here is from genome assembly GCA_032718565.1 of Distichodus sexfasciatus. Lineage (NCBI taxonomy): Eukaryota > Metazoa > Chordata > Actinopteri > Characiformes > Distichodontidae > Distichodus > Distichodus sexfasciatus. Next base: position 54,721 of record JAVGVS010000103.1, on the reverse strand, counting down.
CAAGGCGGCTGCTTACTGGTTTTGCCGCAGAGGCCGCCACATTTGGGCTGAGTTTCATGGTTCTGGTGTTGACGGCCGGGCTGTGTCTTATTTTATTCCTCCAAGTATGTTATTAGGCGTACATTAAGCTGGCAGTAACTGCTATAAATATATATAGGCATTTGGAATGAACAATCTCTCCCACTTCCTCATTCCACTTCTCCCTTCCTCCCTCTCTCTTCCTCCATCCCTCCGTCAATGTTTTCCTCCCTGTCTACCTCCCCTCCCTTCCTCAATCTCTCCCATTCCTTCCTTTCCTCTATCTTCCTCCATCTCTCCTTCACTGTTTTCCTCCTTATCTACCTCCCTCCCTTCCTCAATCTCTCCCATTCCTTCTTTCCATCTTCCCTCCATCTCTCCTTCACTGTTTCTTTCCCTCTCTATCTACCCTCCCTTCCTCAATCTCTCCCACTCCTTCTTCCTCTCTTCTTCCTCCATCCCTCCTTCACTGTTTTCCTCCTTATCTACCTCCCTCCCTTCCTCAATCTCTCCCACTCCTTCCTTCCTCTCTCTTCCTCCATCCCTCCGTCAATGTTTTCCTCCCTGTCTACTCCTCCCTCCCTTCCTCAATCTCTCCCATTCCTTCCTTTCCCTCATCTTCTCCATCTCCTCCTGGCCAATGTTTTCTCCTGTCTACCTCCCCTCCCTTCCTCAATCTCTCCCATTCCTTCCTTCCTCTCTCTTCCTCCCATCCTCCTTCACTGTTTTCCTCCTTATCTACCTCCCTCCCTTCCTCAATCTCCCACTCTTTCCTCTTCCTCCAGGATCCTCCTTCACTGTTTTCTCCTTATCTACCTCCTCCCTTCCTCAATCTCTCCTACTCTTTCCCTCTTCCTCCATCCCTCTGGCTAATGTTTTCTCCCTGTCTACCTCCCCCTGCCTCCTCAATCTCTCCCATTCCCTTCCTTCCTCTATCTCCATCCCTCTTCACTGTTTTTCTTCCTTTATCTACCTTTCCACTTTTTCCTTCCTCTCTCTTCCTCCTTCCTTCACTGTTTTCCTCCTGACCTCCCTCCCTCCCTTCCTCAATCTCTCCCACTCCTTCCTTCCTCCCTCTCTCTTCCTCCATCCCTCCGTCAATTTTTTCCTCCTTATCTACCTCCCTCCCACCCTTCAACCTTTTTTCCTTCCTCTTTCTTCCTCCTTCCTTCACTGTTTTCCTCCTTATCTACCTCCCTCCCTTCCTCAGTCTCTCCCACTCCTTCTTTCCTCTCTCTCTTCTCTCCATCTCCTTCACTGTTTTCTCCTCCCTTATCTACCTGCTTCCCATCATTTTTTCCTTCCTCTCTCTTCCTCCTTCCTTCACTGTTTTCCTCTTAATCGTCCTCCCTCCTCTAATCTCTCCCACTCCTTCCTTCCTGTCTCTTCCTCCATCCCTCCTTCACTGTTTTCCTCCTTATCTACCTCCCTCCCTTCCTCAGTCTCTCCCACTCCTTCTTTCCTCTCTCTTCCTCCATCCTCCCTCGCTGTTTTCCTCCTCGCCTTCCTCCGTCCTTCCTCGCTCTCTCCCAGGTCCTTCTTCAACCTCTCTTCCTTCCTCCACCCGCTTTTCTCTCCGCCTCGCCCCTAAATCTCTGTCCCTCTCATCTTTCTTATCACCCTCCCTCCCTCCCTCCTCCCTCCCTCACCCTCTGTATTTCTGTCTCCCTCCATCTTCCCACTCAATCTCTTCCCTCCCTCTTTTACTCTTACCATCTCTGCCTCCCTCCTCTTTCCTCCCTCTGTTCCCTCTCCTATCCTTTCCCCCCCCTCTCTTCCTCTCTTCTGCCCTTTTTGCCCTCTCTCCCACTCCTCCCTCTTCCTCATTCCACGTCTGTCTACCTGCCTCCCTTCCTCCATTTTCCCTTTTCTTCCTCTCTCTTCCTCCCTTCCTTTCTCTTACACTCTCCGCCTCTCTGGCCTTCTCTCCCTCCGTCCACTGTCTCCCTTCCTCTCTCCTCTTCACCCTCCCCCCCTTCTTTCTTACTCACTTCCTCTCTCTTCTTTCCTCTTTCTTCTTTCCTCTCTATTCCACTCCCTCCTTACGCTTGCACACTAAACAAACAACACACCATCTAACAGCTACACGGGCGCCGCGGTGTGGAAAACGCTACTCGTCTGGCTGCTGATTAGAAGCCGCTGTACTGTGGACGCGTGATCTGCTGCGCGTGTAGGCCGCTGCTGTCCTCCGCACACACTTCGTAACGGATTTGAAATGCAGATGTTTTTCCATGTGCATTTGGTAAATTACACATTATGTCTCCGAGAGCTGGTTTTATGAATATGTCTGATTCGTCCTTCACACCACTAACAAGGCGCTGCTGTTGCCGCTGTTGCTGTCCCATTTTGGGTGGCCGTGATCGATGCCAGGTGCTGAGTGTGCGTTGTTCTCGATCACTCGCCGCTCAGATGAAGAGCATCGATGAAAAATCCAGCTTTAGATCTTCTGTGTTAAACTGGGAACATATTTACTGTATATCATAATGAATATGGAAATTGCAGAGGTTAGATAAACGTGTCAACTCTCTCCTCCTCCTCCTCCTCCCTCCCATCTCTCCTCCCATTCTCGCCTCAGCCTCTGCCTCCCTGCTTCTGCCTAGCTTTTTTCTCTCTCTCTCTCCGTCTCCTCTGCCTTTTTCTATTCCGCCCCCCTTCATGCTCCTCCTCCTTCCCTCCTCGCCTCTTACTTTAAGTTCGGTCCCCTGTCCTTCCTTCCTCTTTCTTTCTTTTTTTTCTTTTCCTCTCCCTCCCTCCCTCCCTCCCTCACTGTTCTCCTGTCTCTCTTTCTCCCTCTTCCCGGCTCTCTCTCACTCCCCTCAGTCTGTCTCTCTCTCATTCTTCCTTTTCCCTCCCTCTTTCTTTTCCTCTCCCTCCTCCCTCCCTCCCTCCCTCACTGTTCTCCTCCCTCTCTTTCTCCCTCCCGGCCTCGCTCTCTCTCTCTCACTTCCTCAGTTCGTCTCTCTCGTCCTTCCTTCCTCCTCTTTCTTTTCCTCTCCCTCCCTCCCTCACTGTTCTCCTCCTCTCTTTCTCCCTCCGCCCTCGCTTCTCTCTCTCTCTTCACCCTCAGTCTGTCTCTTCTGTCCTTCCTCCTCTTTCTTTTTTCTCCTCTCCTCCTCCTCCTCCTCACTGTTCTCCTTCTTTCTCCCTCCTGTCCTCTCTCTCACTTCCTCAGTCTGCCTCTCGTCCTTCCTTCCTCCTTTTTCCTCTCCTCCTCCCTCCCTCACTGTTCTCTCCCTTTTCTCCCTTTCTTCCTCTCTTTTTCCTCAGTTTGTCTCTCTCGTCCTTCCTTCCTCCTCTTTCTGTTCCTTCCCCTCCCTCCCTCCCTCCCTTATTCTCTCTTTCTCCCTCCCGTCCTCGCTCTCTTTCTCACTTCCTCAGTTTGTCTCTCTCGTCCTTCCTTCCTCCTCTTTCTTCCCTCCCCTCCCTCCCTCCCTCCCTCCCTCATTCTCTCTTCTACCCTCTTCATCTGTTTTCCTCAATTCCAAACTGTCTTCCTCCCACAATCCCTCACTGTTCTTCTCCCTCTCTTCCCCCCTCTCTTCTCTCTCTTCTTCCCTCTCGGTCTGGCTTCCTCCCTCTCTTCATTTGTCTTCCTCATTTCCGAACTGTCTTCCTCACTCCCTCCCCCCCTTCCTTCCTTCCTCCCTCCCTCCCTTCCTCCCTCCCCTTCTTCCATCTCATTGCGCTCATGTGCTCTGTCTCTTCCTCTCTCCTACCCTACACCTCTATATTTCTTCCTCCTCGTTGCCTCTCCCTCCCTCCCTTCTTCTCTTCCCCTTCCTCTCTCTCCGCCTATCTCTTCTGTCATGCTCTTCCCCATCTGTCTTCCTCTCGCGCTGTTTTTCGTCCCTCCCTCACTTTCTTTCCCTCTCTTCATCACCTCTTCCCACGTCCACTCCTTCTCTCTCTCTCTCACATCCACACACACACACACACACACACACACTCCCAAATTGCACGGTAAAGAAAGTGTTACAGCTGCCGAAAAAATGGCTCCTCACACTTGTCACAACTAGCAGGCCGTAAAACACGAGCGACCTGCATGTTAAACATTAGGCGGATATGAGACGGGAAATTCCATCTCCGAGACGCGCTCCGCCACTAAAAACGACGGAGATGAATCGGCGCTGGGGGCCGTGCTGACAGTGATGAATAAGACGATAGTGGAGCAGTAGGATCAACGCAGGTACACTTAGCACGGCAACGCTCTCCAATTTCCCCCCGGCAAACGCTACGCGAACGCTACCGCTCCTCCAGCACCAACGTGCCCTTATTTAAAGCTGCAGGAAATAGAGAACAACAAGCCTTAAAAGAAGAAACGCTTCTGGAGAATCCATACTGCGTAGAAATACACAAACATATCCAAACACACTGCACCGAGGCGGACGTTTGAACTGATCTCATTCTGGAGACGTTTCGTGTACACATATTTTCCAGATGCACCCCTCTCTCTCTGCTCTCGCAAGAAAAGGAAGCTCGTTGTTGGGTAAGAAAATAAGAAAACGGACTGACGATTACAACAGTAATGACGATCCAATATCTAGCTGTCAGTCTTGTAACAGAGCGACATGTCATAGTGCAATGTTTGCTGTGAGTCTTGTGCTGAACGTGCTCGACTGAACCGTAATAATTTCTGACGACTGACGTAGTTTCCAGTCTGTTTTCAGGAAAAGGGTCAAAACAAGTGCGCAAACACAGTCATTTAAACATCACAACATCACACCCCTCCTCCAGACACATCTGCTTTGGTATTTCGACTTTAGATTTCTTCCTTCTAAGACGACATGATTTAAAAAGTTCAGTATGTGTTATGAAATATATAGAGGTGTTACATATCAACACAAATTGAGATCTAGTCGTGGCAACGAGGTGGAAAAACAGTGGCGGAGGCAGGGACGATGCAGAGGTTAAAGTGAGCGATTCTTTCGTCACTGTGAAAACGCCACAACACAGCACACAGTGCACCACAATGAAATGGTAGCTCTGCATTTCACCCATCCTTTAAGGATCAGAGGGCAGCTTGTAGTCAGCACCCTCGGAGCACCCTGCTCGCGAGTACCTCAGCGGTAGCTTTACCAGGAACCGAAGACCTTCCAATGGCAAGGCAAGCGGCCTAGCCATTACGCTACCAGCTGCCCCTGATATCATAAATCCCACGAATAGGAAACCGTACCAATAAGCAGATCAGTTTGTCCACAAACTGTTCGCACAACCAAATGAATCCATCCAACGGTTAGGGAGTTGGCTCTGTGATCAGAAAGTCGCCGGTTCAAGCCAGTGAGATGCTCATGAGCAAGGTACCCTCCCCAAGCACTGCTCCTCGCCTGGGCGCTGGCAAAAACTGCCCACTAGGTCAAATGCAGAGGTCACATTTCGTCGTGATGTCCTGTGGTGTGTTCACAATGACAATCACTTGCTTAAGTTACAGAAAGCGATACATCAATTATCGTCTGACCATAAAATCTCAGTGGAAATTTGTATTTTTAAGACCAATACCAATTTAGATAATCTCAGGTTTATTGGTGTCATTTTTTTTATCCCCCAGAAACAAAAAAAATGACATCTTTTAGTATATTTGATCTGGAGCTAACCATGACCGCAAAGAATCCTCGACTTCAGCAACTTGCTTAGGAGCTCATTGGCGGTGGTTCTAGAAGTAGGATGAAGTTGGGCTAGAACCTATAACCCCATAGACAAGTATCCTACCCTTAGACCTTGCTGTATTGATTGATCTTGCCTGGTTTCACCCTTTTCGTATTTTTGGGGATTTAAACTTTTTGTTGGTTTTCCTTGTTTCCTGTACATGATTGCTGGACAGCGTCTGACGGTTGGATCTGTTGGTTGGTGTTTGGCCCTTCTGCATCACCTAAATTTACTCCATTCATTAGAAGCTTGTACAGAGCAAATTGGGGTTACGGGTCTTACTCAGGGACCCCCAACGGTTTTAGTTTCTTCCAGAGTTCGAATCCCCAGTCTTAGGGTCATCAACATACAGTAGTGTTTCAGTCACTCAGACCACCGCACCAACACCATGATCAGCAAACGGTTAATGCCAGTATTAGTACGGAATAACCTCTCTCACTCACCAGCACACTTAGTTCTGCTGACCAGTGGCGGTCCGGGTGGCCCGGTTCCCCCCTCTCCAGGCCGGGTGAGGAGAACACTGATGCGGTACTCCGTATCCGGTTCCAGGTGCCATACTTTGTATGTGAGTGAGCTGACACCGTGCGTCTCTGACCAAGGGGAATGGCTCGCCCTGTACACGATTTCACGGCGAATCACTGGCCCGTCTCCCACGATGGAGTTGGTGTTCAGCTGAATGATCAGGTACGTGGAACCTGACCGTAGCAGCTGGGGTGGGGCTATCGGGGTGGGCGGGACTAGAAGAGAAAGGGAGAGACAACAGGAAGTCAGTGAATTAAGCTCCGGGAGAACGCTTGCGATTAGCAGCAAATTGCTCTCATTTTCCCATTTGTCGTAATTGAGCAGCTGCGGAGAGATCAAATGTTCAGCGCAGGTCTGCGTCAGGGATTGGGAGGGAAAGGTAAAAGTGTATGTACGCTGAACAAGGGGCTAATTTCGGTGTTTCAGAACAGAAGCAGGTGGGAGAAAAAAGGGAGAGACTCATTTCTACAAATGAAATCAGATTCAAGACTAAAGTTATGGTTCGACGTTAATAAGTGAGCAGCGGGTGGAGATGTAAGTGCAAAGATGGGTCTTGCGCTTCAATATTGAGGCTTATAAAAGTGCTGCCGTACAGTGACATACCCTTCTGATTCATTTCTGTTAAAACTTCAAACTTTCAGTTCATGGAACACTGCCTCTCTTAATGAACCTCCGGGGTTTAAAAACGCTTGGGTCCAAGCTCATCTACCTGCACCGTTTCAAAATCAAGTCAAAATGTACAGAAAGCTGTATGCATGACGACGTTACTTTAAAATCGTCTCACGTCTGAAACAAATAACGATGTCGACGTGACGTATGCCCACATGGGATGAAGCAAAGTCAAATTCTTACCAAAAAGGAATAGAGATCTACATCAGAGCTCATGAATATCCACATATATTATATATCATAACTGCTACTGCTTGATGTCTATGGGTTTCAATTTTCAGACTATTAAAACGGGGCTCAAAATGCAGAACAGCAAACAGCAGCCAAATGTGCTCTGAAGCTGAATGCTCCAGGGGGCTACGGTCTACAGACTGATGCGGTGAAAGGGAGTAGAAGTGGGTCAGGGCTCTCAGTGTGAGGCCGACAGGAAAGAAAAAGAACCAGCATTTCTCTTAATAAGATATTTCTCTTCTGTCAGCATGGGAGCTGCACTATCATGAGGTATTTAAGTAGTTGCATTTTCCTGTGTGAGTAAATACAGTCTGTGTGTGTGTGTGTGTGTGTGCGTTCATGTATTTATCGCATTGTGGGGACCTTTTTGTCCCCTAAAATCTGTTTTTTGGGCTTTGTGGGGACATTTGAGAGGTCCCCATGAGGAAAAACGACTTTATAGAAAATGTGCTTGTTTTATCTGAGAAACTAAAAGAGGTAAAAGATGTGCTTTTGGTGACTGAGGTTAAGGTTAGGATTAGGATTAGGTGTAGGTGTAAAATGACGTACTTTAGTCATTATGGGAGTCTATGGAAGGACCTCACAAAGATAGTAATACAAGACTGTGTGTGTGTGTGTGTGTTGGGGCTTGTAGACTGTAAAAACCAAGGCAAACGTTTAACATATTCAACCCAGACCAGACTTCTAGCTTCCCACTCTCACAGCATGGCACAATAACGGGGCAGATTTGTAGCCAGGAGCAAGGCACAGTTACTCCTCATGGATTTCCAAAAATGTTTTTTTTTCTTTTCATTTTGACATAGGAGTGAGTCAAAAACCCATGACTTCATGTCGCTGTCACAAGTGGCACTCCAAAGGAGCAGGTTCTTAACTCTGGCCATAATGAGACAGAATAAGGTCTCATTTGCATGGCTGATTGCTTGCTTAATGCAGTTATTTTTGCTCCAAGCCGTCTGTGATGAGGTAACATAAGCCTAATCAGCCTGATGGCTTGGGTCTGTGTTATTAGGACGGGAAGCCAAAAGACAGAGAAACTTTTTGTTTATTTCTTTTTTCCCCTTTTTATCTATTTTGCAGCAATTCAGCAAAGGCATCAACGTGAACACGTTGTTTGATTATTTTGTAATAAATCCTAGGATTTACAAGATAGGTGCACAAGAACGCAGTAATGGCAAAACAATAAATCAAAAATGCCAAAAATAAATCAATAAAAAAAAAATACACTGCTATAACGACAAAAGATCAAGAGTAAAAATATAATCATATTTCGTAAAATATAATGAAATGTAAATCAATTCAATCCACTTTTATATCAAAATTTCAACAAAAGATTGAAGCATCGTTTGCGCATTTTTAAGAGCCTTTTCCCTTAAAAGAACCCTGCTTTAAAAAATAAGTTAAGATTTTGCATAATTAATGCTTTTGAGATTTGCCTTAAAAATAATATTTTTGGGGACCTATTACATTTTGATGCACAAATCCCACTTCAAAACATATCACAGACTAAGTGTATTGTCTCGGCTCCAAATCGGCTAGTGCAGCAGTAATCTTTCTGCTGGCATGTTCAAATCCAGTGTGTAAAACTACAAAAAATGTGTCACTGTTCAATTATTTATAGACTACACAGTGCTGCATCTTGGCAGTTCTAAAGGGCTCCAGTTTGAGAAAATACCATGACATTATAAAGAGACGAGAGGAACGGATGGCAGATTTAGAAAGGGCTTCTTCACCTTGATGGATGGAGAACGGAGATTACAATAAAGCAGGACGTTCTTAACCCAATTCAACGGCCAACGCTGCACATTTATTACTTATTTGCTATTTTGTCTTCTTGTTCTAAGACACTTACTGACACTTACTCATTTGGAGCAACTCCCTAACCATTACACTCCCACACCCTATTTTCCTTGGCCTAAGGCACTCATCAAAGGAACATGAAAGCCAGAAACTAACTATTATCTAACTGATAATGGAACGGAATGTAAATGATAAACACGCAAAAGTTTTGCCTTTTCATGTCACTTTCTTGAGTTTAATAAGTGACTTAAAGTTGCCACCAAATGAATCTTGAATCTTGTAGATGCTGAATTATTTATTAATAAAATAACGTTTCAAAAAGTATTCGTTCAAACACCGTTCTGTAATTTTTTGGCGGTCCCTAAGCCTGTGGCGCTAAATGATCCAGTACACATTGATTGCGAGCGAGAGCTGGTGTTGTTCGCTGAAAAACGTACCCTTTTCATCCTAAAAACGAGGAATTCAACTCCAGCGGAATGTTAAAAGGTTCTGTTTTGACCGCTCTACTTCGTTATTTACGGTAAATCCACTGGTTGACTAGCGTGAAGATATTTCTCCGGAATCCATCTCCGTCTCCCGAGTTCAGTTAACCTAACGCAGGTAGGCTATCCGTGTGGCTGTGAATGCAGCGTAGGCTACCGTAAATACAAACGTCGCCGCGACCGTACCAAGCGTCTGTGAGTGCTACGGCGATAGTCAACTTCAAAGGCAGATTGCTCCGTTTCTCAGTTGGCGTGACAGGAGAAACCCGACTCCTTTGAATGTTGATATCTCAGTCATATGTCGTCCGATACAGGTATCTTTTTGAAGCTTGATTTATGCCCTTTCATGAAAACATAACTGAATTTTGAAAATTTGCAACATTTGCTAATTTCAGGGGCAGTCTCCTCGGAGCAACTTGAGGTTGAAGGTTTTGCTCAGTGGCTCAGTGTTGCTAGTTCTGATCTCTGGTATCTAGCTAGGACAGCAGCATCCTACCAAGATGAAGACCTGCTAACTGTCATCCTGTCCGGTTTTCTGAGCGTCTACACGTGTGTATTGTGAGTTGGATTTTGGAACCAGCTGTAGTTCTCATCTCTGATCCATGTGCAGTTTAGGAACTATAAATATCAGTATTAGAATGTGTCATTTTGATAATGCTGCCTCATTAATCTACCTGCTTCCCTCATATCATCTATTTGAGCAGAGCTACTACAGATCCAGGATTAGATCCATCTCTGGGAGCCGTTCTGGTTAGCTCAGGGTAAATTAGCAATTGATCTCTTGTAAATGGCAGCTCAAATGTAGACCAGAAAGGGGGAAAAATGACCTCCCCAGAGAGTGGTCGTTGCTGTAAGTGTAGTGACAAGTGTGGGAGAGCGACTGAGCGGACTCATTATTCAAAAGGACAAGCGTGGGAAAAAGTAGTCAGACGAGTGTCTAAGGCAACAGACATATTAAAGACTATTATAACACCTGGCCAAGGTGAAAATGGGAACACAGCATTGAATCGGAGCTGATTATGGGGTCATTCACATACATGGCTGCCCATGTCTTGAAACAGCGGGAACAGGCCAACTCGAGACTTCTTGATTACATGGATTTATTTTTTACGTAATATTTTTAAAAGCAGAGTGGGTGTACTGAACTCAGAAACAACCCAGACTTTACAGTATATGTATGGATTTGTATGTGCGTGTTTGTATGTATGTGCGTGTGTATGTGTATGTGTATGTGTGTGTTGTGCCTGTGGTTACCTCGAACAATGAGCTCGGCAAAGTTGGACACGGCCGCTCCATTAGAGGACTGCATGATGCAGCGGTAAAGGTCCTGTTCTCCACGCTGCGCCCCTCCCACCTGGAACCACGCAGCCAATCGGCGCTCGCCAACAGACGAGGTGAGCGAATACGGCGCCATGAGAACCCCATTCCGTCTCTGAGAGGAACAGAGAGAGAACGAGAGAAAGACAGTGAAATAAGCAACAGCTCCCAGACGATGATCAGAAGTAGTCAAAGTGTGCACTTTCTGACAAAACAAAAAAAGCAGAGCCTTAAAGGATTCTTGCTGAGGTTTGTAGCACACTGGTTGATTAATAATTCCTAAAAGCTCTTTATAGATGTATTTTTTATATTATTCTCAGTCTAACTCTTAGCTCTAATCCTTTAAGGCCTTACTGCTGTCAAACAATAGCTATCAACCTGTCAAAGTGTAGCACGTCAGGAATGGTATCTACTGAAAAATTTCTTTCTAACTGGGGTCCAAGTACAACATTGTGGAGAAGGTAGTAGCTGATGCCAAAAATTGCTCTAGTACCAGCTGTGGTGATCCAGGAAAGTGGGATTTTAAAGATTAGATCTGCTACTAATTACGCTGCTGGTGCCACTAGTGAGTGAGTGAGTGAGTGACACCAGCACACAGCGCACCACAACGAAATGTGAGCTCTGCATTTGATCCATCCGTGAAAGAGCGGTGGGCAGCTAACAAAAGCAGCACCCGGGTAGCAGCGCTTGGGGACGGTTCCTTGCTCATCAGTACCTCAGTGATACCTTTACCGGTCTTTTGATTCGAACCGGCGACCTTCCGATCACGGGGCGAACGCCCTCACGTTATGCTATCAGCTGCCACTAAAGAGGTCCTGCTAAACCAATCAGTTCCCAAAAGCCAAAAAAACAAATACTGCAATCATCTACAGGACGAAATGGCACAAAACTTGAGATGACACTTTACATATCATCTCTAGTGCAGACGAAATCCTTTCAAGCATGGCGAGGCTCACACTTTTGTTTTTGCCACTCACTGCACATGGTAGAAACGCTGTGAAAAACACACAAAGAATTGCAGAAGTAGAGCACATCAGCATTTGTAAGAGAGAACATTTAAAATGTAAACAGTAACATTTTTTTTTTTTACTAGATAAGAATACCAAACTCCACTGGTGTGAAAATGGGAGACAGCAAAAGTATTAATCGTAAATAACGATTATGAATAATGATTATGAATAATGTTTATGTTTACAGACGGTACCGTATTTTCACTTCAAACTGCTGCTGATCTGGCACACATTTAACGCCGGCCGATCTAAATTGCAATCCTCTTCTCTTGACTGCTTTTGACTATTTACAAAACTTTTGCATTCTTGCTTCGTATTTGCACAGCTTCTTTGTCTCTCTTTCTCGTTATTGTCTCTTGTTCTAGTTTAACCCTTAGCAAAAAGTAGTATACTTGAAGTTCATTTTATTAAGTATGCTTGAGTATAAGTACAGCAAGTATACTACGGACCATGTAAAATGTACCTTGTAGTGTACTAGAAAGAATACTAATGTAATACTTCTTCGGACTAAATTGGAACAAGTTTATTAAAGTATACTTTACAAGGTCATTTTAAGATTACAAAAGTATACTTTTAGACTTTAGTAGACTTTTCTTTATACTTATCAGTATGTGAAGTATATTTCACTATACTATTCTTAAGCATATAAAATATAGTATATAAAAAGTAAACTTCAAGTATACTGCCTCTGTTTTAGTATATGATAAGTATACTCGTAGTACACATGAATAAACTACTTTTTGCTAAGGGAAAGTTTTACATTTATATTCTACTTCTAGTTTAAAGTGTATATATTATATTCTATTTGTATATTTTATTGTGCCTTATTTGTTCCTTGCACCTTGTTCTTTGTTGTTTGCACTGGTAAAACTGGAGCCACGTTGTCTCGTCTCTCTGTGTATTAATACTTGTACAGTAAATAGCAGAGATGACAATAAAGTTGACTTTGACTTTGACTAATCTGGTCACTAACCTGTTAATCTCTGAGACTGTTTTGCAGATTTTTGCTCTAAAAAAGACAGCCAAAATAAAATGTGTATATCTCAGCAACCACAATGTCTATTGTTATGCTTTTGGTATCATGTTTCTGGGTCATGAAAAATCATGTTCACCAAAAAATATATATATTATCTGCGTAATCTGCGGAGTCTGGGCTTTCATATGATATACGGTATGCATGGTTAGCCGTAGTAGTATAGATTCTACAGCCGTGTTTCTTCCACGTAGACCTACGCAGTGGTTTTGTTCTTTGTTTATTTATGTGGTTGGTGTTGGGATTGTGTTACGTTTAGGTGGAATTTGTTGTTTGAGATTTTTAGACGAGATTCTATCGGTGACGTTGATGTGCCGCATGCATATGTTAGTTTACGTTTACCGACTATTTTAAGCCTTCCCGTTCTGCCCCCCGATACCGGTGACGATCGGGCTCAAGCAGTTAACACAAATACGATACAACAAATAAAAACAGTTCTCAAATGTTAGCCCTCAAAAAATGCGGTGGAAGAAAAAAAAAACCAAGCAATGGAAGCATTTTGTCCCTTCTCTTCTACAGAGAAGCTCATTGACGCTTGTGTTTACCTCAAGACTGCATCACTGTAATGCTTTGATCTCTGGGCGTCCAAACAGGTCCCCAAACAAACTCCCATTAGTTCAGAATACAGCTGCCACAATCCTTACCAAAGCTAAGAACATTTGACCATTTTATGCTGATTCTACCATCCCTCTACTAGCAGCTAAACAAATTCTGCAAAATAAACGACCTTGCACCGCAGTAACTCAGAGTGATCTCGTTTGCAACTACAAATGCCTGCTTCAATCACAAGGTGCAGGCCTTGTATTAATCCCACGAATAAAAAACAAAAAAAACAAGCCAGAGCTTTTGCACAAAAGGCTTCTCATCTGTGGAATAGTCTTGCCGTCAGTGTGTGGGGCTCAAAAAATCCGGCTTTCAGGAAAGTTAGATGAACGTAAACGTAATATAAACAGAGTTGGGGTTAATAACTCCCTGAAATAACCTTTTACAAGTGGGATGTCTGCAACTTTCTACTTTTGTTCTCCTTTGGAGGTCACTTGACCACATCAACTAACTTCAGCTGCAGTTGCAAGACTAATCTATGTTCCAATGTTCCGAACTGACACTTTGGCAACCTTTCCAGGAATTGCATCCGTCCCTTTCTCACCACCAACCTTACGCAGCTGCTCGTCCAGTCATTGGTCATCTTTAAGTTGGACTACTGCAACTCTCTACTGCAATGGCTGGACTTCCATTGAAGGCAACTAGACCACTTCATTTGATGCAGAATGCAGCTGCAAGACTCGTCCACAATCCCCCTACATTTTCGCATACCACACCTCTACTAAGGAACCTGCACTGGCTGCTCGCATCAGGTTTAAATCCTTAACTCTTGCCTTCAAAGCTAAGGATGGATCTGCACTTCCTTACTGATCAACAGCGATCAAGCAACATGTCACTTTTCGTTCCCCTTTTGTCAGAGCGCTGCTTTGACGAGAGGGCGAAAAGGGACACGTACATTAAGTACTGCTCGTGTCGAACCGATACTCACAAGAGGAGGAAGACTCTTTACGGTGTTTGTTCCCCAGCGGTGGAATGAACTTTCTCCTGCAGAGTCTGAAGACACATCTCTTCAAGGAGAAAAGCACTAACCCACTAACTTGTCCTCTTGTTTGTGCACTAACTTCCGACTTTCTCCAAGGGTGTGTAACCTAGCTGGTGGTAACTTAGTTGGATGACAGTTGTTGATTTGAGTCAGTAAGTGATTTAAGCTTTACAGATGGAGGACAGTCGTGGACCTGTACAAAGCAAAGTTCTGGATAAGAGCGTCTGCTAAATTCTGCACATGTAAATGTTGTACAGGTCAGTATCTCAACAGGCAATAATTTAGTTGAACAGCATCTACTGATTTTAGTCTGGGCAAATGGCATAAATAAAAAGGTAAACTCACTAGTAAAACATAGCAGTTAAGAATAAATCCAAGACCAAAGCTGGTTATCTACTTCAGTTACTTCAATTCTTGCCCACTTGCCAATCGAGAGCAAACTCGGCGTGATGGAGGACCGGCAGCATAACCAGTGCATGCCTTTGGACTGTGGGAGGAAACCGGAGCACCTGGAGAACACCCACACAGGGAGACCATGCACACTCCACACAGAAAGGCCCTGAAGCCATCCCCAGGGGTTGGAACCCAGGACCTTCTTGCTGTGAGGCGGGAGTGCTAACCATTGCGCCACTGTGCCACCCTGAAGAAACCAGTGGAAACCCATGCGAACACAGGGAGAGCATGCAAACTCCCTACGGTCAACCCAGGGATCGAACTCTGGACCTTCTCGCTGTGAGGCGGCGGCGCTTACCACTGCCCTGAGATCATACTCGTTACTTTCATTCTCTTCTGAATAATGTCTATGACTTCGGATGCAACTGGATTATTCCCAACAGGTAGATCTCCTGATCTCCTTTGTCCTGGTGTTGGCGGCCAAAGTGGAGACACCCAGCTGAAGTGCATCAGGGTTAAGTGAAAAAGAAAAGAAGAAAAACAAAGGAACACAAACACAAACTTGGAACTCAGGTGAACGTCTCTTTTATCTCCCTCTATTGAACCAAACGGTACTCAAGGAGAGACATTTCCCACAATACACCCCCAAATTAACGTGCTTTTAAAACGCTGGCGTAAGCTTTTAGTCTGTGGATAGCTAAAGCTCAACCACATGATCATATTTCTACAAAACCAGACTAAAAAGGACCTCCTCATTTGAAAAGGGAACATATACAGAGACGCAAATCAAGAAAGTGTGCAGCGAAGCGCGAGAGCTTGAGAGAGAGCGGAAAAGGTGAGAGGAAGTGATCCAAGCGCAACAGAACAGGGTGAGATCAACAGCAAGGTTTGAAGTGCTGAAAAGAAATTGATAAATGTCAGAGCGCACGCTCCCTCACACTTCCCGCTCTCCCACTTTTCGCTTTATTTCCCTCCCGTGCCATTTTCCACCCAGAGATTGGCAGCGCACTCGCGCACACAGACCCTCCAGGTGTCCCAACAAAGAGAGTTCGGCTCTCCGGCGGGCGGAGCGAGGGAACGGGAAATAGTTTCGAGAGCTGGTGTTTTTACGTAAGCCGTCTCTCAGGGTTAAGCGAGTCTGACACCTGGAAGTGCTGAAAAGAATGAAAGAGCGGAGCCTGAAGAGACACCGCGTTCCCATCAGCGAAATATCGAGGGCAAGAGCTACAAAGACTCCCCTGTGTGGAGCGGCCGGAAAACTTCCTGCGAACTTCTGTTCCCGAATTCGAGCGCTGCCTGCTCTTAATGCAGTATGCGGCAGGCTCAGGGCAGGCGGATAGGCCCTAAGGCTGAAATCTTACGACTTTGGGAGGTCAGCTGCCATCTCGCTCTTCATGATTCTCTTTACAGTCAATCAGAAGCACTCTACGCCAGCTCAGCACTTCACACAAGGTCATGCGGCACAATTTCTTTGCCGGCAAAGTTCGATGTGTGCATGAAAATCTGTTTTGTTTGTGTGTGTGTGTGTGTGTGTGTGTGTGTGGGTGTGTGTGTGTGTGTGTGTGGGTGGGTGGGTGCTTGACTGAGCCCCTGAGGGCAACACGGTGGCACAGTGGTTGGCGCTGCCGTCTCACAGCGAAAAGGTCCTGGGTTCGAACCCCGGGGACGTCCGTACGGCTCTCCCCGTGTTTTTTCGGGTGCTCCGGTTTCCTCCCACAGTCCAAAGGCATGTAATATAGGTTGACTGGAGACTCCAAATTGGCCTTGTAAGGTGTGAGTAAGAGTGTAATTGTGTGTGCCCTGCGGTGTGTTGGCGCCAGCCCAGGGTTGGTCCCCGCCTTGCGCCGGTAAATTCCCGGGACAGGCTCCGGTCCCCCCGCGATTCCAGTTGGGATTAAGCAGAATGAATGAATGAATGAATGAATGAATGAATGAACGGATTTTAGCCACTGATATTTCCATCATTCATTATCTTCACCATCGCTATCGCACTCACGAGGACCAGAGCTTATCCCAAGATTAAGGGCGTGAGATGGAGACCAACGCTGGACGGGCGCCAACACACCGCACTACACCACACAAACACGCTCACAAATTACGGGACCGATTTAAATAAACCTAGTCAGCCTGAAGCACGTTTTTGGACTGTGGGAGGAAAACGAAGCCCCCACACAAACTCCTCACAGAAAGCCCGAAGATCGAACCCATGACCTTCTCACTTTGAGACGACACCGCAAAACCCCACGCCACCGTGCCGCCCACCATTAACATTTACTGAATAAATATTCTGCATCATTTTTCTGGTCCAATATTTCTTTATTTGTTTGTTTGTGACGTTTTAAAAACAGTAAAATGATGGCTACAGTGAGGTTTAATAATCACATATGAAAGCGAGTGATTATTTGTCATTGTGAACACACCACAGCACTGCACACAGTGCGCCACATGAAATGTCACCTCTGCATTTGACCCATCCGTGAAGGAGCAGTGGGCAGCTGACAAGGGCAGCGCCCGAGGAGCAGTGAATGGGGACGGTACCTTGCTCATGAGTTCCTCAGGGCTAACTTTACCGGTCCCGCATTCGAACCAGCAACATTCTGATCACGGGGTGAACACCCTACCGTTACGCCACCAACCGCCCCACGGTGAACACAGTGAACATGATGGTCATATTATCCTGCAGTGTGTGTGATGTTATAACAGCTACAGTATATAACTGCTTTTTTCTTTCGGAGTGACATTTGCAAAAGTGATCACAAAGGCTGCACAGTCTCGGCAGACGTAAATATAAACACAGGCTCTGATGACTTCTGATGAAATAGAATGGAAAAATAAGACAGCACAGCAAAAGCACATGGCAAAATCGGTGTATTTTTCATTTCTGAACTCTAGAGAAGGGAAGTGAGGATCAAACCCATATGTGACTCTGCACGGCAAAACCAGTCGCTTGTCACAACGGAGGTTTCCGAGAAAAACGAGCGTGGGGTAAAAGTTTGGATTTTTAGTTTTTAGTGTTTTGAAACAGTGGAAGGTCTGTACTGTACTGCTGTGAATAAATTTGGCTGAAAAACTTACCCTTTTCCATCCTAAAAACGTGACTTTCTTGAGGTGAGGAATTCAATTCCAGCAGAATGTCAAAAGTTTCTGGTTTGACCGCTCTACTTCAATATTTACGCTAAATCCACTCGTTGACTAGCGTGAAGATATTTCTCCGCAATCCATCTTCGTCTCCCGAGTTCAGTTAACCTAACGCAGGTAGGCTATCCGTGTGGCTGTGAATGCAGTGCAGGCTACCGTAAATGCAAACGTAGCCGCGACCGCACCAAGCGTCTGTGAGTGCTACGGCGATAGTCAACTTCAAAGGCAGATTTCTCCGCTTCTCACTTGGCGTGACAGGAGAAACCCGACTCCTTTGAATGTTGATGTCACAGTCATATCTCGTCCGATTCATTCGATATTGGTGTCGTTTTGAAGCTTGCTTTATGCCCTTTCATAAAAACATAACTCAATTTTGAAAATTTGCGACAAGCGACTGGTTTTGCCGTGGAGGGTCACATTTGAATAAAATGGAACTAGGGATGCACAATAATATCAGAATCTGTCGATAACTGCTTTTTTTTTTAAGCCACTGGCATCTGACCGATGCTTAGATTTGCCCAATATTTTCAGCCGATATTTTATGATGCCTTTATTGTACGTCAGTAAGGTAGCGCTTCTGCCAGACGTGTCCAAGCTCTGAGGTGGGACTTTAAAATGTATGGCGTTATTATGTGCCAAAATTCTGAGCGCACAGTGGAACGTTCACGAGCAGAATCTCTTGTCTTTACGCGATCAACTCTGCCCGAATGGGCGGTTTTGTTTTTAGCTAGCTAAATTGTGTTTGCGCGTCACTTAGCGAATGCGAGCTCGCATGTGGGCTGTGTCAGGATCCTGCAGATCCTGCAGATCCTCACAAGTGTTTTATTTACCATACTATTGAGTGTGGCAGTACGTGGCGTACTGCCACACTCAATAGTATGGTAAATAAAACACTTGTGAGGATCTGCATTTCTATGTGAGGATATGCATTTCAGGCAATAGCCGGGGCTGTAGCTTAACGTCTGTCTACGCACTGACTTTTTCTACAAACGTTGTGCACTACGCTGCCCTCGCTCCGCTCTGCTTTCATACTCGCTTGACTTGGCACTGTGTTCGAAATGTCAGAACTATGGTGTTATTTTTGTGCCAAAAACGGAACTTTGGCCAGCAAAATATCTTGTCTTTACGTGGTTAACTCGCCCTGCGCACACGCTCGAGTCTGCCTTCCTCGTTCATATCATCGGCTATGAATGTATAAGCGTGAAAAATATCGGATCAGCAATTCCTATATCACGGATCCCTAAAAGGAACGTTACCATTTCAATGAAAAAGCAGTTTTCTAAAGACTGCTCCTTTAAAGAATGAAATGAAATGACTGCTTTTCACTTTAGGTTAGTTTGGATGCAGATGTTCCGTGCGAAAAAACATGAATCTGAATAAAAAAACAGTGTGAATATATTCGATACGCACCTCTCATGATTTTCAGTACAGTAAGATACCTAATCTGCAGTCTCTGTACTGTATTTATTTGTGGATGTGATTAAATTGGAACTCAAATGCCCGGATGGTGTTCAAACGCCTGAAGGAACCCGGGTTACGAGAGCCGCGTGTCGCTGCACGAGCCCTTATTAAGTTGGTCTGTGCGGAGAGCTGTAAAAAAAAAGGCTACGTCAACGCAGCCGGGCCTCTCTCGGAGCTCTGAGGATCAAAGTAAGAAGTGCAATTAGTCAGCCGCATGCGAGCTCTCCAGCATCAAGCGGCAGACGAGCGCAGCCGTAATGGACCTGGCTCCCATTTTCGGGACACGCGGCATGTTGCTGCAAAACGCCTAATAACCGGAACCGAGTGGAGCCGGGGCCTTTTCCTCCATAATCTCTGAAGGGCCATCAAATAATCATGGGCCAGATCGTGATGTTTCTTATTTATGGCTTGGGCTGGCAGATTTGGGGGAAGGGGGAGTGGTGTAGTAATCCGTTAGGAGTCGAATGAAGCGTTTTGAGTTAAACTGGCTCAATTTGTCTGTGTTCTCGTACATTTTTAAAGAAACACAGAAAGCAGAGCGAAGACGTCCACTACTTTGCGCTCTTGCATATCTATTTCAAGCCGTTTCGTGGGATTTCGTTTCCCTGAGTGTGCGAGAGTGTGTGTGGATTCTTAATGTATCTATTTAGGTTCACAGGCCTCATTTCAATTCGCATTCCTCTGTCCAGAAAGAGATTTCTTGAACTC
This sequence comes from Distichodus sexfasciatus, assembly GCA_032718565.1. Lineage (NCBI taxonomy): Eukaryota > Metazoa > Chordata > Actinopteri > Characiformes > Distichodontidae > Distichodus > Distichodus sexfasciatus. The sequence continues at coordinate 34,714 of JAVGVS010000103.1, read as the reverse complement.
AGATTTACATACATAAGACATGGGCGCATGAAAAGAGGCTGTGGGAAGAAATTGGGTCTCTTCGAGACTAAAGTCGGCGACGGCACTGGAAAATCCAATGGCGAGAGCTCATTTGCAAGAGACGCTCGCAAAAAAAAAGGAAAAAAGTTCTATCATTTCAAACGCACTTTAGATGTGGCGGCTTCAAGGACTGCACGCATGGCGACGGCACACTCGGCATCGGAGCTGCTGAGCATCAGCCGAGATCCCCGGCTTCGAGTCAAAGAACAGGCCGAAAAAAAGGGAGGAAAAGGGGGAACGCTGCCAGAAGTGCGATAACACATCGGTCAAGAATCAAGCCCCCAGGGTCCTACTGTCGCTACTGAATGAACTGGGTAGCGATGGCGGTTACCGCCGCGTCGTGATGGCTGAGAGGAATGTTGCCTTTCTCTGACAGAAAACCAATCATCGGGTTCAGACATGCTTCGTGTGCGAGTGTGATGATCTCATAATCAGCCTCTAATCGTCTACGCCTCCCCTCGATCCCCTCCCTCCTCCTCCTCCTCCGTACCTCCAGAGTAAAGGGATCCGTCTTGGCGGCGCGTCCGTTGGCCACGCATTGAAACGTGGCGTTCTGGCCGGCGTTCACCTCCACGTCCCCCAGCCTGGTGAAGTGGGGCACTTTATCTGTGGCAAAAAAAGAAGAACAAACACACACACAAGCAGATCAGGATCGCCGCTCAAACGCTCGTCTTGTAATCGCCTCGCACAGACATGGGAATTCACAGAAAGTGGAAGAGACGGCTGCTTTGGCTTTCATGTTCCTAATTTATGGAACAGCCTCCCGGAAGAATGCCCCAGCGTTCTCAGTGGGCGAACTGTTTCGAAAAGCGGCACAGAGCGTTTTCCCCCACTCTTTCCTTCGTGCTTTTATCATTATTTTATTGTTTCTCTTGACTGGCATTCCACAGTGCCGCTTTTAAGTGGGACGAATGTGAAAATGACTGTTCCTCGCTGTTTCCGTGCCAGAATTGCGTATGAGGTTTGCGAAATGCTAAACATTACAGGGAACTGCAAACGCCTAACAGGTGCACGCTCAGGTATGATACGAATTCAACGCTCTCCCAACACAATTCACTAGAAAGCACTCAGTGAGTGTGTGATTATTTGTCATTGGGAACGCACCACAGCACAGCACACAGTGCACCACAACCTCTGCGGTTAACCCATCCGTGAAGGAGCGGTGGGCAGCTGACGTGGGGGAGCAGTGTGGGGACGGTACCTTGCTCATGAGTACCTCTGTGGTAGCTTTACCAGTCCGGGATTCCAACCAGCGACCTTCGAATCACGAGGTGAACCCTACCAAATTGGCAAAACTTATGGCCAGAATGCCATTTTACAGTTACAGATCAGATGCTCTGATCCAGAGAGACGTCCATTCCGTAATTACACCAGTTTCCCTGGAGCAGCTTGGGGTTAAAGGTCTTGCTCAGGGGCTCAATGCTGACTCACACCACTAGGAGACATAGTCGGCAACTAATATAATAATGGATTAGTTGGGTCTACGACCAAACGGAAGCCGCGGTGGCAGCAAAGCACCATTAAGCTGGACGGCGAACACCGTAAAGGAAGAATAAGAAGGAGACGAGAACCAGTGGCGTTCCTTGTCATCGCAAAGAAACGCAGGAACGGCATTTTGCGCGATGTAAACGCATGCACCGTTTGTTAGCGCGCACGACTCTGACGGGGAAGTCCAACATTCAGGGTAAGGCACAAAAACGCGCTGCGTTTGTTAGCGTGTACAAGTCTCTCAGGAAAGTCGCTCCTTGGCGCGTTCCAGTTCAGTTAAATCTTCCCATTCATTACAGACGAAACTCATTTTTAGCTGATAAATAACACAGGGCTGGTCCCCGCCTTGCACCCGGGAGTTGCCGGGATAGGCTCCGGTCCCCCCGCGACCCCAGTTGGGATTACAGCGGTTCGGAAAATGAATGAATGAATGAATGATAACACAAACAACCAGTGTTCTACTCACAACACAACTATTTATTTGATATTTTCGGCGATTATTCCGACGCGTCCTCTGCGTTATTGTGACGCGACTCTCGTGTGGAACGCCATCTTGCGCAAAACTTTGGTTCTCTCCCAGAAATGAGTCAAAAATGAGTGACAGGCCAAAATGACCATATTTTTGTCTATTTTATAATGGTAGAGGCTAAAAAATAAATAGAAACAGTTTATTAAAAAATGCTGGAAATGAAACCGTTTTTCCCTCCTTTTTATCCGATTAATAATCGATTAATTGAAAAAACAATCGGCAAACGATTAACAAAATAATTGCTAAGCAGCACTAACTGTGAACATGTGATCACGTTAACGTTAAACAAACATTTCGCTCCTCTTGGGGGGTTGTTGGGGGTCTTGAGGTGTAGTTGCCCAGGGGCCCCACACTATGTTCATCGGGCCCCGGTCCCTAATCCTGCGGCGCTAAAACCACCGTGAACACAGAGACTGCGAGCTAGGGCTGGTGCTGTGAAGGAAATTAAACTGTATCATCGCACGCTTTGCTTTTGGGGTTGCAGTGTGTTGCGTTACTTGTTCGGCTCATTGTCATAACGTGTATGAATAAGTGCGAATGTCGAACAATAAAGCAGTTTTACCCCAATACGACTTCCAATGCACTGCACTTCCAATCCTCCTACAATTAAACTGGACAGATCGGCTCCATAGATCGGCCCAATGCCACCGATACCCGATCCAGCTATTTGAGTCGTTATCGGACGGATGTCCGATCCACGTATCGGATCGGTGCCATCTTTAATGAAGAATACAACATATGCATTATGCTTTTAACAGCATTAAAGTTCGTCACAAATCTTACAAACATACGAGTTACATATTTTAGAGTTAATCATTAACCTGTGCGCTTTCATCCACTAGTGTGAGGTTTCTCATCGTCGCATGCCATTACGTCTCATTCATTCCTCCTCACACGCCCTGCTTTCCTCCGATTTCTCTGTTATAAGCTCGCTTATTTCCAAAAGCGTAATTCCTCTTGTTTGGTTCTGCCCTCCAGCTGCCCCCAACATCACTATGGCTGTGAGTCAAAGCACTCTTTTTCGCTCTTTATTCGTCTACTGACAATGCGCGCTAATGCGAAGTTCAACAAGCCGATGCCAGAACAGCAGGTCCGTGATGGAAAAGAGAGCCATTTTCCCAATCTTGTGAACGTTTCAACAGCAATGTAGAGACGACTCTATATTTAAGGGGGGGGTGAAAAAAATCAATAAAAAGCTCTACATTTCCAAAAAAGCCTCCACCTCAGAGCCTCGAGGTTTTCATGCACGGCTTTTGTACGAGTCGAAATGGGAGGAACCTGCGATGTCGGCGCCAGTAATTGCGCTAAAGCTGGAGACGGGGCAATAAAAAGAGGCGCGCTAACACATCGAGGCGAGTCGGCTGAAAGGGCTCCCGGAAAGAAAAGAAGAAGAAGAAAAAAAAAAAAAGAGTCCTGAATGGACACGATGAAATCTCTGTTTGTTCTGCCTCAGCGCTCTGCCAAGTGCTGGATCACAACTGCTGCTCGGTACAATTTTACTGCCTTTTTAATAGCTGGCGGCTATAATGGGGGCTCGAAACGGAGGAGAAAAAAGCGACTGCAGTGCTCCACAATGTTTTCCGTCTTTTTTTTACGAATTGATGCTGTTTGGCTTATTACGAACTGACTTACATAATATTCGAAAATATAAAACTGGCGTTAAACACTAAGTAATGTTTAAATAATCACTATAAACGATCGTCAATATCATCATCATTACTACTATTTATGCATCATTTCCTGACACTAATCACCCTCTTCTTGACAGGTTTTCAAATCTGACGCTGTGTATCCTTTAGGCGATTATTCCTTCCTTCTCTTTACCGTCTCCTTTTTGAGCTCTCGGGAAGACGGCTCTATTTTTAGAGGTTTGGTTTGAAACGTCTGAAATATTTTCCCCCGGCAGACAAACAGAGGCTTCGCTCTCAAAGCTGCTATTTTATTTCACGCCCCGCGGCAGACAGAGGTTATTCCGCGGCGCCTGGAAACACCGGAGAGCGGTACGGACGCTGGCCACTTTATTAGGAACCACATCCTCCTCGCAGGAAGAGCTGGCGAGTTTGTCGCCGTTAAGAATTCGTGTTGCAGTGAAAGAAAATCGTGTTTTCTTAGAGATCCGGCAGAGCCTGTTACAACACAACGCAACGTGTTACACAGTATATGGTGGCCGACTGTGCCAAATGCATTGTGGGTAAAGGCATCAACACGCCTCAGGTGGCCCCGGTGGGAGGACGCAGGACAGAAGATCCTCTCTGCTCTAGCTGAAACGCTGCCACGCCGCTTCTCGCTCCAGTTTTAGCCACGCGGCCTGACTTTTTTTTTTTTTTCTTTTCTCTGCCCTGCAGTATCGCCTTCGGTGAGAGAGCCGAGCATTATGGGTAAGACACGGTGGCCTACACCCTCAGACGAAATGAAGAGCATCCAAAACGCCGGTTTTGGCGTCCAAGAAATCTCACCTCGTTATCTGCCCTCACATGGCCCTGTTTTGTCTGCCAGTGGCCTATTTGATTTGCATCACTTAAAAAAAAAGTGTCTGACTCGTTTAATTATTGACACACAGAACTTGGCCGGGATCTGCTGACTCACACGTCTAACTGGGGAAAAGGGTTTGACAGTGATATTCTCTTGCCTGAGGCACATGTGAATGTGGAACAAAGACACACGTCACAGGAAACAAAAGTGGGCAAGAACGGACAAGATAGGGGGCATTCGGAAATATAAACGATGATGTGCCAGCTCTCCACAGCAGCCTCATGCAGTGAGACTGAGGTCATTTATAAATTAAAAATATTATTTAGCTGCTTTGTTGGCTCTGTGATTTTTTTTTTTTTAATGACTGCAGATGCAGGGGCCGTTGGCAGCGTAAAGGTTAGGGAGTTAACCCCGTGATCATAAGGTCGCCGGTTCATGAGCAAAGTACCGTCCCCAACCGCTGCTCCCCGGGCACTGCCCGTGTCAACTGCCCACTGCTCCTTCACGGATGGGTCAAATGCAGAGGTCACATTTCATTACACTGTGGGCTGTGCTGTGTTCACAATGACAAATAATCACACACTTTTCCTTTCAGATAGAGAGAAAGGCATATGAAGTTAATGCCACGTTTATTTTAAATTTGACCTCTTATGTCAACAGATAACTCGATTATCTGATAAATTATATATGTGTCAATTATCTCATAAATGTTTCAGCCAAAATTTAAGTTCATGTTTTCATTTAACAATACATCCAGACGCCTCACAGCGAGAAGGTCCTGGGTTCGAGCCCCGGGTCGGCCGTAGGGGCTTCCTGTGTGGAGTTTGCATGCTCGCCCCGTGTTGGTGTAGGTTTTCTCCGGGTGTTTCCTCCCACAGTCCAAAAGCATGCACTGTAGGTTAATTGGCGACTTTAAATTGTCCCCGTAAGGTGTGAGTGAGAGTGTGATTGTGTGTGGTGTGTTGGCGCCTGCTCAGGGTTGGTCCCCGATTTGTGCCCGTTAGTCCTGGGATAACTGCCCCCCAGTGACCCCGGGTGGGATTAAGCGGTTTGGATAATGAATGAATGAATGAATGAATACACCCAGAGTGGAAAAAAAAAAACACGCTCAATTAAAGCCAGTCTGGCCTTCGATTTCGAGCCGGTCTTTAATTTCAGCTCACTGTGTGTTTGAGGTCGACGCCCCTTCACTAATCCATGAGACGTGAGGTAATAAAAGTGCTTGTTCGTGTGTGTGTTGGTTAACGGGCATTGCTGAGCCGACTTAACGAGCACTGTGCTTATTTAATGAACGCTGGTCGATTGTTAAGCCCTCCCTCCCCACTAACTGCCTGACTTCCCAAACCCATGTCCACTACAGCCCCCCCAGCACCAGAAGCCAGCCAACGCGTTTCACTTTGTCACCCTTGAGGACCGGGAGTGCTGTTGTTTGCTGAGAGGCTTTTACGAGAGCATTCTGGCCGAGAAGAGAAGTGGGGAAGCGTGAACGCGTTGTGCGTGCCTGAGTGCTTTATGGAGGCAGCTCAAGACTCGGTGGGTTTCATTAGCTCGTAAACACCCGCCATTACCATTCATTAACATCAGGCTGGGTGGTGTTTCTCAGGAAGGATTAGACTAGCGAGGGGCCGCGGAGACGAGCGCATGCCAACTCGCGCCTCGCTCAACAAGCTCCATTCCAGCAGTCTCTATGAACCAGCAGCATCATCAAGTATTTATGAAAGACTCAGTTTCTGTCTCGGTGTGTGTGTGTGTGTATGTGTGTGTTGACCAGCTTTAAATTTCAATTTTTCAAACCAAACGTCTCGACAAAACAGGAGAATTCTGGCAAAGTCCAGAGTTTGCTCATCTGCATGAGGAATGTTTAACCTCTTAACCCTGAAGCGTTTGCCTCACCTGTGGTAGCTACAATAAACCCTGTAATACTGCGCTAATCTGTGACTGTCTTTAACAGTATGATACAGACCAAGAGGTCGAGGCCTCAAATCCACCTTTGAGCCCTTGAGTAAGAACCTTAACCCCCGAGTTGGCCCAGAGAGTGACGAGAGCGGTGGGTAAATGCTGTAAATGTAAAAGGTAAACTGTGTGTGTTTACTGGTTGTGCCACCGAATGTCACCACACATGGAATAATTCACGTATTTTTTGTCACAGTTTTAGGGGTGTTCTACACGGTTCCGTGCGATGCGTAACGATGTCACGTCGTTGTGCGGCGGACGCAAGTTACAGTTTTATTTCAGTCGCTTTGGTGCGTTTCTCGCGTCATCATTAATATTTGCAAAACAGTGAGTGCGTTTCTCAAAACAATTAGTGCAAACATGATGGATTATCTGCGCAAGCAAATAATCTGTTCGGAATCCTTAGTCCATGTCTCAAAAGCGAGGATTCATGTCTGTGAGTGATTATTATTTGTCAGTGTGAACACACCACAGCACAGCACACAGTGCACCACAACGAGATGAGACCTCTGCGTTTAACCCATCCGTGAAGGAGCAGTGTGCAGCTAACAAGCGCCCGGGGAGCAGCGCTTGGGGACGGTACCTTGCTCATGAGTACCTCAAGCCCCTTTTCCACTGCTCTGGTTCCTGTGCCGGTTCCGTGCCAGTTCCCAATTTTGGAACCGGTGCCGCGCTTTTCCACAGAACCGAACCGGCCCCTAAACTTTGCTGGTCTAGAACCGAGAACCTGTGACGTCACGAGAGATGGGCGGAGTGATAGGTAGCGTTAGAAGAGAAAATGGAGAAAAAAATCTTTTTTTTTTTTCTTTTTTTTTTCTCTATCCTCCTTTTCCTCTCTTTTCTTTTTCTTTCTTTTCTCTCTTCCCTCTTCTTTTTCTTCTTCTCTCCCCCTCCCTCTGTTGCCTCTCTCATCAACTTTATTTATCCTCTTTACGTATTTTAATAAATTGAAAAAATAAATAAATAAATAAATAAAGTCGTCCTCCGAAGAGGGGGGGTGGTGGCGAGTTTAACAAAAAAAGAGAAAATGGCGGAGAGCCGAAGTCCGTTAACGTGGAGCGCGGAAGAAATGAAAGCTCTTTTAGCAATATGGACGTCCAGATTCAGCAGAAATTGGAAGGGGCACAAAAAAATAGAAGGCATATGAGGAAATAAGGGAAAAACTAGAAGTTGCAGGCTTCGTACGAACAACCGTTCGTTTAGCCGGCGTGACCTGTGACGTCTTATCATGCGGCTCCCGCTGAGCTCCCTGGTCAGTGTAAATGCGGGCCGGTTCTCGGCTGCTTCTCAGTTCAGCACCGGCCGAGCACCAGAACCGGCACCTGGCACCAGCACCAGTGTAGTGAAAAAGAGGTATCAGTGATAACTTTATCGGCCCTGGATTCGAACCTGCGACCTTCTGATCACACCCTACCGTTACGCCACCAACTGCCCCAGAGAGACTGTCAGTGTCTCTCCTTCCATTTCTAGTTTTATGTGTATGTTTAATAACCATTTCGAGTTGAAAGTGTATGATGATTAACTGATTTACACACCTGCTCTCTCTACGGAACGATGGAGCATAGCGGTTCTGCCCACATTTGGCTGCACGGCTGCAAGGTCATGATTTATAACATGCTCCGTAATTGTGGCCCTTATTTGATTAGGAACTGGCCCACGTGTTGGACCTCTTCTACATCTTTAGTCTCCTTACATCACGCACCCGTACGCTTCTTGGTGTGGGCTGTTGGCCCTGTTCACTTTGACTTTGTTCTTCCATAGTTTTAGGTTGTGTTTCCTTGCCGTTCTTCCGCGCTGCATTGTGCCTTGTATTTATATATTTGTCAGCTGAAGTTTCACAAGCAATAGACTGTTTAGCGATTGATTGATTGATTGATTGATTGATATAAGACCTCACACATTCTCCTAACCATTTTTGACCTGAGAGCTATTTATTCTGAATACATTTACCAAAACGTCTGGTAGTAACCTATAAGATATTCTCGACAGTTTATGAACGCAGTGATTTAAACACTGATAAAATGACAAGTTGATGCGGGGCGTAAGCTTGTACAATGCGTTTTGCCGACTGCACTTAAGCAGCTGATGAGTGAACAAAAGCTTTTGCAAAATGACAAAATGAACAAGAAAGTGCTGTTACGATGTGCACAAGGGACTAGAGGATGTGGAAATCGAATGCACAGGTTTGATCATTTAATTCTGTTGTGAGAAATACACCAAAGCAAGTGAGAAATATATTTTTTTGTTTTTCCTGGATATGATGAAAGCAAAAGATTCCTTTCACAATGGCCTGTGGAATAGTATGTTCTTTAAATGAATAAAAAATGAGAGAAAACAGTATTTTGTAATATCGTTAATGATATAAATCCCAGAAATATTGCGATATCATTTTCGGGCTACGTCGCCCACCCCTACACGGTTTACCAGATGACATGGGGAATATGAAACCTATGAAAACTGTATGCATCTGTATGATTAGGAAAGGGAAGTCACTCCGGGTAAGTTTTTACTCCAAAATTGCTTACTGGGCTGCATTCATCGTTTTTCAATCCAGTCTTCAGCAACCCCCAATAAGGCTGTGTTCAGTGTTTCGATACAGCGAAAATTTGAGTGATTATTTCTCATTCCATACGCACCATGGCACAGAACATCACACAGCACACCACAATAACCCACAAGTGACCTCTGCATTTGACCCTTCCGTGAAGCAGCAGTGGACAGATCTTTCAGCGCTTGGGGACCTTGCTCACCTCAGTGGTACCTTTACCTGTCCAGGACTAGAACCGACGACATTCCGATTACAGGCCCAACTCCCTGGTCTTTACGCTACCAATTGCCCCAAAATTTTGAGATAAATTATGATATGAATGGTTTTATGGCTGTATCAATATTGAAGAAGTTATACTTAATGGCTAAAGCCCGATTGCCACCGGTATCGGGGGGCAGAACGGGAAGGCTGTAAATAGTCGGTAAACGTAAACTAACATATGCATGCGGCACATCAACGTCACCGATAGAATCTCGTCTAAAAATCTCAAACGACAAATTCCACCTAAACGTAACACAATCCCAACACCAACCACATAAATAAACAAAGAACAACAACACTGCGTAGGTCTACGTGGAAGAAACACGGCTGTAGAATCTATACGGCTAACCATGCATACTGTATATCATATGAAAGCCCAGACTCCGCAGATTACGCAGATAATATGTATAATTTTGGGGCGGACATGATTTTTTTTTTCATGTTCTGCTTTGTTGCATCTTCCTTTATTCTGACCCAGTAACATGTTTGCTGATTCCACAGTAATCTCACAAGTGTTACCTTTATAATGATACCAAAAGCATAACAATAGACATTGTGGTTGCTGAGATATACACATTTTATTTTGGCTGTCTTTTTTAGAGCAAAAATCTGTAAAACAGTCTCAGAGATTAACAGATTAATTTACACAATTAATTAGTTACACAATGAATTTAAAGGCAGCCATAAAGCAAACATTCTCCATATTCAACACAAAAGTGCTGGTATAACGATTTCTTTCTCCACAGCTGATACCAGAGACGTGCACCGACTCCGAAACTATTGCTACTGTTCGTTGGAAATGAATCGACTTAAAATATGAATGAAAGGAATATAATTTTTAAATATTTAAACAACTGTTTTACAAAAAAAAAAATGACATCATCTTCCTACTACTGAACCGGGACCAGCATCATAATCCTCAAATTGTCCTGGTGCTCGCTGGCTACAATGCTCCAGCCCCGGGCTTTATCCAGGAATGGGGTTCTCCAAGGAGTTGATGACCCACGACCTAAATCGATTGGGCCAGCAGGGAACAAGGCTCCCAGTGAAGAAGGGGAGGGCTAGGGGTTTTTTTCTCCTCCCGAGCGCCCTACATCATGACCAGATAGTCTCAAAAACATCCTCTCAGCGCGGGGAGATGAAAGAGTCGCCAGCTCCGGGGATCGGCCTCGGTGGACCGTGTGAAGTGCAGCGCTATTGATGTTGCAGCACGATACGGCACCAACCAACCAGATTTCAGCACTTTAAAGACAGCAGAGATGGCTGTTTATGTGGGAGGGGTGCCTGAAACTGGGTAAATCCGAATCGTTTCTCTACTACCATCGATCTGGTTGGAAATTCATATCATTTTAGTTTCCGTCTGAGGGACAAAAAATAAGCTGTAATTAAACGACGTAAAAGTTTTTTAAACATGGAGATGACCCTCCCATCCCTGTTTGCTGTAGACTGTAACTATTACAGTGGGGACCCAAGCGCAGAGCAGGCACACACACTCACACAATCACACTCACACCTTACGGGGCCAATTTTAGAGTCGCCAATTAAGCTTTAGTGCATGCTTTCGGACCGTGGGAGGAAGTCCACGCAAACACGGGGAGAACATGCAAACTCCACACAGAAAAGCCACACGGCCGACCAGGGGCTTGAACCCAGGACCCTCTTGCTGACCACTGCGCCACCGTGCCGTCCCTAATTCTGAGATATGTGTGTCGGTCTCAAAAAGCTCTCTTTACCCACTTAAACTTTTCTAGGGTTTTCATTGCTGTAATATATTTTCAAGACAATAAGGGCTCTACTGATCTCTTCCAGTGAATTGTGCTTACTGTGCGAATTCACTTCATTCATTAGTTACCTGAGCTCACCTTCTGGGAATGAAAACGGCAGCGGTGCTGCGTTTTTTAGCTGTCTGGAAAACAGTTTGCAACCCAAAACTGTGGGAACGCTAATGAAGTGCGCAGCCTATTAACGCTGCGCAAACGCTAATGAAAAGAGTCGTCGAAAACAGTTCAACAATGTTGGCAATGGCCAGTATTGGGCCCCTGTGCAAGTCCCTTAAATCCAAGTCCTTATAATTAAGAAAATGCAAGTTGCTTTGGAAAACAGCGTCAGTTAAGTGCAAATGCAAATGTATCGTCGCTCAGTGTTTTGCATTTTAAAAGCAAGGCATGTCTTAAGTTCTTGCTTGTCAACACAAGATTTCTTACTTTAAGTAGGTTGTTACGCGAAGATTCTTGCATCAGCGCTTGTCAGTTTTGATACACAAGTAGGAGTCAGAAATGACGAGACAGTGCTGCACCGATGGCACACCATGACTCAAAAAACGGAATTTTGAAGGCATTTATTGGCCTTGCGACTTTAATAATGTTTGAGAGAGTTCATATTGTAATATGTAAACTCAAAAACCTTTTACTGGTAAGAAAGAGTCAAAGCTCATTGTTATTTTAAAACTACGGTCACTTTAGGGCAAGATAATTAACAATAAATGTGGCTCGTGTTGTCGGTTCCTGAGTCTTACACTGGTGCTAGAGTGTGTTTTCTTTCTCCAAAGAGTTGAAAACAGTAAAAGCACTTCAGGGCAAGATTATAAAAAACATCGATCTGGTTGGCAAGTTAAATTATCTTGATTCTGGCAAAAAATAAATAGTAAAAAATGCCCAAATTGGAATCAATGTGAGGGTTTTTTTCCCTATACATAGATGCCCATTCCATTATTTCTTTTAGACACACAAAAATGGAACTCCATTTCAATTTCAACCAACTGACTTTTTCAAAATTTAGACTAGAACTCCATGTTGTTCTGTTCTGATAATCACTGGATCATCACACTCTTTGCAGACTGCAAGGTTTAGTCTCTAAACTTCAGAGACACACTCAGCACGGACCCCCACCCCAACCCGCCCCATTTAGGCCTAATATTCATGACGTACCATTACTTATGGAACCTAGTGTCACACATATACAACATACAAGCAAACAGAAATATACATAATTCTACCTCTAACGGTAGGGTGTTCGCCCTGTGATCAGAAGGTCGCAGGTTCGAATCCAGGACCGGTAAAGTTACCACTAAGGTACTCATGAGCAAGGTACTGTCCCCCAAGCACTGCTCCCCGGGCGCTGCCCTTGTTAACTGCCCACTGCTCCTTCACGGTTGGGAGGCAGAGGTCCCATTTCGTTGTGGTGCACTGTGCTGTGGTGTGTTTACAATGACAAAAATCACTCACTTTCAGTTATAAATCCTCAGCTTTATAAATCTTATTTGGTTTATCATTAACAATTTTTGACATTTATTAGTTGTATTGTACATTTTTTACTTTTTTTACTTACTGTCAGCCACCACTGTTTTAATTAAGCAGCGACCAAGTATTATTTATGATGGATGAAGATTTACGGGGTAACGTGGATGTTATTTTAATTTTATAAGCACGTAGAAAGTGGTTGTTTGAACGTTCTATTTAGGTTCTTGCAGTATCAGACTTTTTAAAAAATCCCGAAGAAAAAAAACCCCTTCAGATTAAATCATTTGGCAGACCCCCTGCAGTACCTCTGCGGACCCCAGGTTGAAGACCCACGCTCTAGGGCTTTAATTGCTCTAATATACTTACGACATACTTTGCTGATCTCTTTCCCTTGTGCTTAAGCTTCAAATTTCTTTAATTCCTTGGTGATCGAGTCTCATTTTCTGGGAAAGAGAATGGCAGTTGTGCTGCTTTTTTAACTGGCTGGAAAACAGTTTGAGATGCACTTGTGGGAACGGTAATGAAGTGCGCAGCCTATTAACACTGTGGAAACGCTAATGAAAAGAGTCCTCAAAAAATCCATTTTTCGCAAACAGATTACAAATGACATTTCATATTTGCTCGAAACTAACGTGCAGCCACCTCGGCCGTGCGCACACTGTGTTACAGAAGCTGTCAAACTTCCCACTTTGAATCATGTGTCTGCTCTGACAGGTCAGATAAATAGCTTTTTATAGGTGCTTCCACTTGTCATGTAAATGTAGCTTTACCGGGCAGAAGAGCAAATGACGAAAATTGTTCAACCCAGCAGTCATAGCCGGTGTCCACTTGAGCGGACAATCATCCATAGGTTTTGACCTAGTGGCTTCCAGTCCACGCATGACAGTATTAACTGTAAAATATAGCCGCAAGCAGCAACAAGCGGGGTCCAAGCAAAAGTTGCAAATAGCAGCGCAAAAGCAGCTGACTTAAGTTAAAGACGCAGCTAGGCCACATGGTTCAAGAGCTATAGGTCAAAATGCATTTACCTTTGCCACAGTGCCACAGAAAACTCTGCAGATTCATTTGACACCTCACTTGCCTTAATCAGCCAATTAGCCTGCACAGAGTTTGGAGGTTTGTTTTGCATACTATGCAAATTAGCTCAACATCCAATTAGGCAGTGCTCCACAGTCCCAATTAGAAAGTTGTTGTCTTAAGCCAAAGAATCAGCTTAAGCAAGATTTTTCACCATAGGCCACACAGGTCGAGAGTTAGAGGTCAAACACCTTTGCCTTCACTATAGCGCAAATTTTATGCCGGTCACTATGCTTTTCAGCCTATGCCAAGGTGCAGACCATTACTACTTACCCACCAAGTTTCAGGTTTCTGCGACTTACACTTTAAGCTACATAATCCGTTTTGTAGGAAAACAAATTAATAATAACAATAATAATAAATGAAGCGGGGTCCAAGCAAAAGCGGCACAAAAGGATCATCAGCAGTGTCTGCGTGTATGTCATAAACGCACATCCGCACACTGTTGATGCTGATGTTTATAACATAGAATAAAACCACATAAATACATGAATCATATCCAGACACAAGGTGTTAGAACATATTTCACTCTTCCATATCTGGTCAAATTAAGCAAAATCGGACATATGAAGAAAGTAGTCAGTGAATCAGACTGCATAAATTTATGTAGCATTTGTAGCGCCCCTTTACGTGTTTACTTAAATGTTAAGCAGCATACCAGCACTACTTATTGCCCAAGTTTTAGCTTTAAGCGACTTGTGGTTTATGCTGCATAAATCGATCAATCGGCCAGCGAATCAGCCGATTTTTGGCCTGATCGGCCTGATCGGCGAACGGCCGATCACTCCCACGTATTGCCGGTTTCAAACCAATCTTGCGCATGCGCATTACTTGCAGCACAGCCACGCGCGCATTCAGGCAGCGTTCACATGTACGCTTAACGGAGGAGTTTCTCATTCACTTTGAATGGGGTGACATTGTGCGCCGACGAAATGAATTTTGGGTGCGAGTATGGCGTCACATCAGTGGCAAAACTAGGACGCGCAAAATGGCTTGCCGCAAGAAATTCGTGGGCGTAAATTTCAAAGTCGCACGCGCAAATGTGAAACTCGAGAACACAAAATTAAGAATCGAGTGCGTGATTGTGATAATATTGCATGCAAACTGTATTTTTCCTCTCGCGGATGTCTTTTTTCCACTCGATGTATTAAATGTTCTCGCACCCGAAGTCGATTACCGACGAGCGGCTTTTTTGCTCGAGTGCGATTTCTGCACATGTGGTTTGAAAGGGGGCGGGTTTTGGCAGTTTGGGGGGTTTTGGCAGTTTCCGGGCCATGAACTTATTGGCCGATGGCCCCTGGTCTTGTGACTGACTGCACACTACAGATAGTTTTTACAGAAAAACCAAAGATGACGGAGGAAGAGGAACTGCGACAGGTAGATTAAACACAAGTTATAGTTTATCAACCTTATAATTATAATTTAACAGTTAGGTCTTACACGTTTAATAAGCACGCAATCAATGGCTCCCCTTGCCCACTTGTCTGTCCCCAATTCAACATAAACACAGATGAAGTCAATCACAAGATGATCACTAGATGATCAGCCGTTTTCCATAGTTGAGGATACAGGCTTCAGAAATCTGATAACTTCACCTCGCCCAAAAATACACAATGCCAAGTAGGCGCATTTTTCGGGACGCCGAGTTATCGGAGTTGTTACATTTTACATTTACGAGCTGCATTTTTTATTTATTTAAATTTGTAAAATAGAAAATTTGTCATGAAAAATAAAGCATTATATTAAAGAAAATTAGATTTAAGGTAGAGCTGCCACTATTATATGTCACTATTATGTGCTAATCTAGTAAACAGGAAAAGTAACTACCGCGTTACATTAAAAGTTGAAACCTATTTTTTTGTGTCGAGATGTCGCCGTATCATCAGACAGCTCTAATTTTCTGTTATCTGGGAAAAATCTATCGCAACAGACGGGCCGATCACACTTACAAAAAATCGTAATCGGAATAGGCCAAGAAAATTGCAATCGCATCCTCAGTAGAGAGCATTTTGATTTTCTTTTACGAGCTGCATTTTATTTATTTAAATTTGTAAAGAAAATTTGTCATGAAAATAAAGCATTATATTATAGAAAATTAGATTTTTATCTGTATTTGCTGTAGAGCTGCCACTATTATATGTCCCTATTATAAAAGTAACTAGTAAACAGGGAAAGTAACTACCGCGTTACATTTAAAAAGTTGAAACCCATGTTTTTGTGTCTTTGTCGTCGACTACTCACAGCAGCTCTAATTTTCTGTTGCTATTGGCTATTGGTAACAGCTTAAAAGTAGCTTTGCCTTTGATAAGCAACTGAAAAAAAGTAGTTAAGTTAGCAGCATTGCTCATTTTAGTTAGCTTCTCCCCAACACTGGTGGATTTTAATGTACCGCCACTTTGGAGGTGATTATCCTGACACAAAGCCACCACCTGCACCTAAATGCAGACATTACCAACCTCAATCAAAGAGCTCAGTGAATTGTTCTTGCTTCTTCACCTTTCAGCAAATTACAAAATGGCTTCATTCGTTGGTGAACCTCAAACCTCACGAGAACATCAGCGCTGCTGCTTTTTTAGCTAGCCAGAAAACACTCTGCAACCCCAACTGAGGCAACGGTAATGAAGTGTGTAGCCTATTAATGCTGTGGAAATGCTAATGAAGAGAGTCCTCAAAACGACAAATCATAGTATTGTTCTACCTAACGCTGTTCATTCTTTTCCACTTGAAAAAAGCACAGCATGTTATGTGTGCTAAGATTTCTGCCTTTCGTGTCAGTTGAGTTTAGACCCACAAGCAGGTTCAGAAATGACGTAACACTGTGTGCAGCACAATGGCTCAAAGACTGGGCTTTTGAAAAGAATTCTTTTGGCTTTGAAACTTGTTTTTTTTTGTTGGTCAATATTCGTATCTTTCTCGGTTCTAAATCCTTTATTTATGTTTATGTCTGGTTGTTACTTTAAAACTACCTCAGGACTGGCTCGCTAACAATAAATGTGGCTTGTAGAGATGCTAGTCACCAAATTCACAGAAAGCAAACAGCCAGTTAAGCAGACTAAAAGATTCTCCAATGAGGTTAATGTCGAGAGTGTTTGTGGGAGTGTTTATGTGTGTCTAGCATGGATGGGTTATGGGGAAGATGTGAAGGTGCCCTTTAATCTTAATCCTTGTTAGCTACATTCGATTTTTCGAGCTCCTAAAAAATAAGAACAAAGCGCGACAAATGTAAAAATCCTTTCTGAAAGAGCTCGAGTAATTAGGTAGAAGAAAATAAAACTGGACGGCCAATCACAAGGGGCAGAGCATTTGCCCATCAAACCGGAGCAGATTGGAGAGGAAGATCTGGAGAGACTAATTGAGGCAAATGGGAGGCTTTATTTTTCACAACAGGAGGAGGAGTGACCTGGCTCTAAGCCCACTATCGTCCAAGTAAAGGTCAGAATGTGTGTGTGAGTGTGCGTGCGTAGGAGAGAAATACTTACAACAGGGATAGTTGAGGAGGATAATGTCGTCCAGGCCGATGTAGCCCTTCTGATCAGGCGAAACCGTGGCTTCAAATATGACCTGTGCGTGACACAAAAGAAAGGGATTTACAGAGATTGCAGCGGGAATGTGGAGGCGTGTGTTTGCGGTAATCGCTGTACCTTTTTTCAAAAGTCAAGTGCATCCAAATGAGCCTTTTCATGTATGATCAGTCACTCAGGAGAATAAAAAATAAGAGCTTTCCATGAAATTTTGTGGTTCGCTTAGATGTCCAAGACTCATTGCTTCATTTCCAGCTGATTCTCATTAAACAGATGAAACACCTTTTGATATTACACTTGCATGGTTTCTTTTTGTATCACACCGATTGACAAAGAGCAACTAAGACTGAACCTGGAACTTCTGAGAGCTCGCCAAACACGCTTAAAGTTCACAACACAGCAAGTCTGACGCGATCACACGTTAGGACCTGAGCTCCAGCTCGCACCAATCACTCCACATCCTCGGAGCAAAGCAAAGCCAACTTCAATCAGCTCAGACGGAGATTCCAGAGTCCCTCTTGATAGCTTACGGGAACTGTGCTTCCTAGGCAGTCAGGCGGCTGTCGTGAACGAACTCAAACACTCTCAAACTGATCAAACAAAGGGTAAATGTAACGGTGACTGGACGACGAGATCCAGGTTGAGCTCTCTTAAATTGCAGAAAGTCCAGGTGAAAGAAATCAAACTAAACGAGTGCCCAGGTTGCAAACGTTACGTGCAAACCCGGAATTCAAAACCGAAACCTAAGTCAACGTAAACCAAACGGAGCACAATAATCAAACACAGGTGCATTAAATAATCACCAATAACGGCCACGCCACCAAGTGAGAAAGGTGAAAGCAAACCCAGCTACAATTCCAGGCGACCTGGATGGTCGGGGGCGGGGCTGAGGTGGCGCAGACGTGACACCGATAGTAATTTGGTTTACATTTCCCTGCTTAAAAACCAGAAAATACTACAAAAGATTTGATGCTTGTCATACTGGTCCACATTTTTAAAAACGGCTTAGGATTGGCACCAGCTGTGGTGGTCTGGCAGTGGAGTCCACGTGCAATATTACATTTTCAAGAAGACTTGTGCTGTCTCTAAAGATCTCAATACTTCCACGCAAGGGCATCAACGGTAGCTTTAGCGCCTCCTACGACTCCTTATTTACTGAAGGTCTGTGTGCTTGCTTTAAATAAACAATTCTAACTCTGGATTGCTCACGACCGAAAAGCCAAACCTGCGCTCGAATGGCCAATTACTGTTCAAATGTTGCCCATCCTTCACCTGGCGACGTGCCCTTTAGCCGCTTCGCTAACAAAGCAGCGCGGATCCCATGCCAGGAGGGAGCTACATTGCCAGAGAGAGAGTGAGTGATGCCGTTCCATCCATGCTTGAGTTCAGAAAACAAATGAGACAGTAGGGCAATGAGGAGCACTAGCAGGTATGTGCGCTAAAGCTACCATTGGGCTGATAATACATCAGAGGTTAAGTGCCTGAGCAGGATCGATACGGCCCAAGGCCCGGGCAGATGGGAACAGGCCGGGGGCCCCCGTCCGCGGCTAATTTATTTTTATATTTCGCCATTGCGAGAGGCTGTTACAGACGTCCAGCCGATTAACTCAGCCATTCATCAAGACCGCATCGATTGGTGCATTGTTCTCCCTCGACCCAGCCCTGCTATGGCAACGTGCATCTCGCCCAGGATGAGAGAGATAAAGAGATTGTGTGTCTGATTGTGCGTCTGATTAGGTGCGTGTGTGTGTGTGTGTGAGTGAGGGTAACCGCGAGAGAGACAGACAGATAGACAGAATATTAGTAGCAGCCAATAAGTCACAGAAAGACTCATTCATATCACTGATCATTGGCAGATGTCTAAACCCTGAGATGTCCACCAATCAGCCCCTTTAACATCCGCTCTGGATCAACACAGCCTGTGATAGCGTGACATTTTAGCTTATGGTTATCACACCATCAGAGTCTCACTCCGCCCATGCCTTCGCAACAGACTTCGCAGACATTTTAGAGTCTGCGTGCAACTCCCCCAGGGCAGGGGTATGAAATGCCATCACAAATGCCCTGGCCTCCAAGTCCTTGCAGAACACGTGGCAACCCTTAATCGTCAGATCTTCCATTCACACAGAGCCACATGCGTCCTATAGAACCGTGGCAAAGCTGTCTTGATTTTCTCCAGCAGCTTTTTAAGGCTTCAAGAGTCAGCCATCCACCGCTATCCACACAGTGTCCAGTTGCAGAACTGCGTTTGTTTCAGCAGGGTATCTCTTATCTTCTCTTTGAGGACAATAACCTTGGTTGTAATGAAGGATTGTGAAACCTATCTTTGACCCTTGCTTGACTATTTGTGTCTCTTTTCAATCTTAAAACCATTGTCAAGGCCTTTAACACTGCTCAGTAGAAGCTCACTTCATCCAATTGTATTGGATGATTGCACGTCTGCACGATTCTCCTAGCTACCTGAGTCCATGGTCTCCCCTGACGTGGAGCCTTCTCACCGGCTGGACCTGGCTTATATTGACCAGGCCCTGCCCTCCTGCTCCATGAGAATTTAAAAAACCACAGGAGATGCTGTCCATTCCAGAAAAAATCTACCACAATCTTCCGAGCAGCCTTAATGAGGTCGTTGGGAGGCTCTTACACCATCAGCCTGCGCCAAAGCCTGGAGGTAGAACGCCACAGCCCTTCCTCTCCAGCTTTCTCCCTCGTTTTTCTTCTGAAATAAACACCTAAAACCTTCCTCTCTTTAACAGATCTTTGTCCTTATCAAGGCACCTTTCACTTGTTCCTATCAGCAGAACCTACGCTCTTGTCTTCTTCTAACCAACAAATCCACCAGCTCACTTATCTGCTCTCCAGCCCTTCAGAATCACCCTCGGCAATTCCTTAACATTTTTACTTGCGGCTGCAGTCGCATCCCTTTCAAAAACTTTAGGTTTCTGGCAAACAGTTGCTGTTAACCTTTGGCACTGTTGCCGCAAATTTGCAGCAAGCCCATATTTTCACATGCAAATATTGTGTCAAACTTGCGGTGGACTAGTGTAAAACTTTTGTCACAAAAAGTTCACTGCAAGTTTGCCATTACTGGCAAATTGTTTTGGCGAATCACTGGCATCACTTTTCAATCACTTTGTCATTGTTCCCACCTCTGTTTTAAGCTTTAAACTGGTGCTTTTTTGGAACGCCAATTCTTCCTAAATGTTTGGAAACTGCTGCAAAACCAAAAGCCATCTTGAAGTAATCGTGACAAAGTGCAAGTAGTACAGAAGACAAGGTGTAGTTTTTATAATTATGTCTATTACGATGTGGTGATCTGAAACACCATTTGGACTAATCAAAGCCTATGTCAGCTAACATAACTGAAATATTGTTCATCATAAATAAACTAATATAAACATTACCGAACTAACATTTTAGCCAGTTGGCAAAAGCACAAAGTGGTCGTCATTGAAAATAAATGATCTACACAGCACAAGCGCCCCGACTCCTCTGTGAAACGCTCACATACTATCAGAAGTTTCGGCAGCATTCATACTTTCTCTCTTTCTGTCTGTGTTGCTACATAGATATTGGCAGTCGCTGTAAAGCCTGATAGCATCTTTAATATTTGATAACAAGCTACTTTCTTCTGCTTCAAGGTGATAGTGTAGAACGAGCACGACAAGCTGGAATCTTTCAGCTTGGTGCTTGCTTGGTGTCAGTTTAATACCACTTTTACCTGAAAATCCACAACACATCAAGTCAAAATGCTAACACAACAACGTCACCAAGATTAGCGGTGTGCCGCCGCTGCAGATCTGTTCTATCACCGTTAGCCGAAGCCTGCAGAAATTGAACGACAAACTTGGATGTGTGTCAACTGAGGAAAAGTTTTAATTTCCTAGTTTTGCTCTCATAAATTAAAGTCTATTTAGTCCAGTCCTTACTTATTACATCAGACCTGACATGAGTGAAAAATGATGGGCAATTCAAGAGTAAGCTATGAGTGAAACCTGATGGCGTCCTGTTAGCCTGACTGTTAGCGCTAACGGCCTCCAATAAGCTTCAATTATTTGTAATCCGCATTAGCATCTGTCAGAATGTCCCCTTAAGCAGTGTGTTACTTAAATATAAAGGTCAGACTGGTATGAAGAGGGCGTACACTTAGCATTTGCCACACATTCAGGCAAAAGTCACAGGTCATGTCTATGAAAACAAGAAAAGACTACATTTGTAAATCTATACATTTTCAACCTTCCGAGAATGCTTGACTTAATTTGGCTCACTGGCAATAACAATGCCAGTTGTGGACGGCATTTGGTTTAATTAAAAGTCGCTAACAAAGTGAAATGTCACCGCTTAAATTTTGCTTCCAAAAACAGGCTAAAAAAATAATGATCACAGGTTCACACTTGTTCCCGTGCTGGTGGTCCAGGGGAAGGATACGCACCTTTATATTAACATTAAATCTTGTGTTAAAAACTTGTGTTAAAGGTGTTGAGAAAAAGATTAGACATAAAAATGTCATTATTATTCCTTTACTTGTAACAACCAGCAGGTGAACCCAAACGCAGAGTCGCAAAAACCAGGGCGAAGGCACAAAGACGAATCAACTAAACTCAAGGAATTTATTCAGGCAAGATCAAATCCAAAATACACAGTCCATGGGCAATCAAATCCGAATCACAGAGAACCGAAGGGGAATCCAAAAACGTAGAGCGAGGGTCAAAACACGGGAAGACAATACAGGACAATGCTTGGTACGCAGCGCTAGGCATAACAATACTTCGCAGGGAACATTTGCAAGCAAAGGCCTTAAATACAGGTGATGTGGGTGTGGCTGGATAGAACTCAGGTGACGCTGATCTGGTAATCAGGGGTGGTTTGAAGATCTGGAACTGGAGTCTTGGTCGGATGGCCTTTCAGATGAGGTAGATTCCTCCCTGGGTCTGGGCTGAGGTCTCACAGTACTCCCCCCTCCACGGGCGGCTCGGCCGACCTTGGTGTGTGAGGGGACGACCCCAAGGGCGAGGACCAAGACGATCTGGGTGCTTGGCGTGAAAATCTGCAATCAGGCTAGGGTCTAGGATGTCCTTGGCTGCTACCCAAGACTGCTCCTCCGGTCTGTATCCCTCCCAGTCCACCAAGTACTCCAGTGCCCCCTGACGACGGCATGAATCCAGGAGCGTACAGACCCGATAGGTAGTGTCACCATCCACCTCCAGGGGAGCAGGTGGACAATTCTGGACTGGAGAGTGCAGAGGGCTATAGCGCACTGGCTTCAGCAAGGACACGTGGAAGTTGGGTGAAATATGATATTGAGGGGGCAGTTGGAGGCGATAGGACACTGGACTGGTGTGCCTAACTACTTTGAATGGTCCAATGTAGCGGAGGAGAGTTGCTTGGATGGAAGACGTAGGTGTAGGTCACACTCGCTGTCCTGGACGGAACACTAGAGCCGGCCACCATCTGCGATCCACCTGGCATTTTTGACATTGGACGGCTCGATGGAGGCGCACATGAGAGGCTTCCTATACCCTGTCACTGTTCCCGAACCACTCATCCACAGCACGGACGTTGGTGGGCTCTGCCTCCCAGGGGGAAAATGGCAGTTGAAAGCCAAGAACACACTGGAAAGGAGACAGGAATAATGACGAGTGACGGAGGAAGTTTTGTGCATACTCTGACCAGAGAAGATACTTGGCCCAGTTCTGTTGGTTGTTGGCGCAATAGGCTCTGAGAAAGCGGCCAATTTCCTGGTTTAGTCATTCCACTTGACCGTTACTCTGAGGATGATAGCCAGAGGCGAGGTTGACTCTCACCCCGACTCGTGACATAAATGCTCTCCACACCCGCAATGTGAATTGAGAGCCCTGATCAAAGACAGTCTCCTCTGGAATCCCAAATATGCAAAATACTTCCCGGGCAAGTAAATCAGCCATCTCCAGAGAGGTATGAGCCAGCACATCTTGGAGTATCCATCCACCACAACAGCCACAGTGAAGCCATCTAACTCAGGTAGGTTGGTAATAAAATCCACAGCCAGGTGGGACCAAGGACGACGAGGAATAGGGAGTGGTTCTAGGAGGCCACTGGAAAGTTGACATGGGGTTTTTGACTGAGTGCAGACAGGGCAGGATACGACAAAGTCTGTGACATCCTCCTTCATAGAAGACCACCAGAATAATTTCTCCAGCAAAGCCATGGTGCAGGTGATACCGGGATGACCCAAACTTAAGGTGGAATGAGCCCATTGTAGTAAAGTGTTTCGATGTTCCACTGGTACATATAACTTGTGAGTCGGGGTTTTGGCTGGAGGAGGGTTTTGGAGGTTTGCTGCCTCAATCAGGTTGATTATTTCCCACCTGATGGGGGCCACGACACAGTCGGGAGGTAGAACCGTGGTAAGGCTTGCGGCTACGTTCTTCTCTTTGTATTGCCAGGACAGGGCATCTGCCTTCACATTCTTGGATCTGGGGCGGTAGGTGACTGTGAACTGGAACCTTGTAAAGAAGAGGGCCCATTGAGCCTGTCTTGGGTTAAGGCACTTCGCCTCTCATAGATACTCTAGGTTTTTATGATCGGTAAAGACAGTGAACAGGTGGACTGCTCCCTCAAGCAGGTGTCTCCATTCTTCAAGTGCCAGTTTGATTGCTAGTAACTCTCTGTCTCCCAATAGTTTCGTTCTGCAGGAGACAATTTTTGTGAAAAGAAAGCACAAGGGTGTTTCCGGGGTTTGCCTTGTCGCTGAGAATGTACAACCTCTGATGCATCGACCTCAACTTCAAACGGCAATTCTGGGTTTGGGTGACAAAGAACAGAAGCCGAGTGAAAAGCTTCTTTTAGGGATTTGAAAGCCTGGGTGGCCAGGAGGTTCCATAGCAATTCCTTGCTGTCTCTTGAGTAGAGCAGTTAGGGGTGCCGCCTTCTCACTGAAGTTGTAGATGAACAGCCTATAATAATTGCCGAAACCCAGGAAACATTGGAGCTCTTTTAAAGTCTTTGGCTCAGGTCACTCTTTCATGGTTTTAGTCTTCTAAGGCTCCATCTGTACTGCTCCGGCACTGAGAACATGACCCAAAAAGGTAACTGATGACTGATGAAAGACACACTTCTCCTCTTCTGCATATACGTAATTCTGTCAAAGACGTTGTAGGACCTTTTTGACATGTGTAATGTGAGAGGCAAGTTTGGCAGAGTAAATAAGGATATCGTCGATGTAGAGGATGACAAAGATGCCTAAAAGGTCCTTGAAGATCTCGTCCATAAAGGACTGGAAGACTGAGGGCGCATTTGCAAGGCCATACGGTAAAACAAAATATTCTAAATGCCCCCGCCAAGTTATAAAAGCAGTTTTCCCTGGGTCTGGGCTGAGGTGTCACACTACTGAAATGCTGCAAAAAGTAATAATTCGACAGTAAAAGGAATTAAAAGACAACAATTATCACAAAATGTTTTCACAATTGACTACATTTAGTATTCACAGTTGCACAATAAAAAACCTGGAGATTTAACCTACTAAGGAAAATGTTACACTACAACTGAGATTAAGTTTGTAAAACATTTTGTAATCGATTGAACAAAGTTTGTTATCAGTAATGCAGGCTGGACGGCTGGTCATGACAGTACAGGTCTGGCAACAAGACGTGGAGGGGATTTAAAGGCAATAGTTGCAGTCTCTGATAACGTGAAATGTCAGTGAGTTCTGTCACCAATGTTTTCTCCTTTAAATGAATAAGTGAGTGAATGATTATGCCATTGTGAACGCAACACAGCACACAGTGCACCACAACAAAATGTGACCTCTGCATTTGACCCATCCATGAAGGAGCAGTAGGCAGCTTTTTGGTATCTTGCTCATGAGTACCTCAGTGGTACCTTTACCAGTCCGGGACATGGACCGGAAAGGGGTTACCAACACAACTTTGCAGAACTGCAGGATTGAACCACAGACCTTTAGTTCTTCCGAAATGAACTATTTTGATTCTTTAAGATGGGTTTACTAGGTAAAAACAGAATCTAGAGTAATTTAGAGTAACCAATCAATGTACAGCGCATACTTTTAACCTATGGGAGGAAATTGGCGCACCCGGAAAAGCTCAGTGAGGGGTCGGGGTCATGTTGGAAGGATGGGGGGAGCATGCAAACTCCACACAGCAACGACCCAGGACCCCAGGGATTGAACCCAGGATCTTCTTGCCGTAAGAAATGACAAAACAAGTTACTGGCTAAAGAAAACTTCATGTATCACTTTCTTTTTTTAAATTCTGTCATTCTGCCAACATTTTTTTAAATTATCCCAGTAAACCCGATAAAATTATCTAAATTTACTCAATTTGAATAAATATAAACTTAATAAAACTATTTGCTAAATGTTTTCCTTTCATTAAAGACAGGGGGCAATTAGTGCAAAGAAAAGTGGAATTCTAAGTGGATTTTCACATTTAAACTTGATACAAGTTTGGAACTTCAGAAAAAAACGTGGAAAATTCCTCACATGCACCACACTGCTATATGGCTAGACAATGATCCAAAACTCAGTGCCAAGGCAATCAAGAGATTCATTGGCTGGAAAAGTGGAAATTGCAGCCTTGGCCAAGTCAATCTCCATGCATCTTGCTTGTGGAAATGACTGTAAATAGCCAGAGCCCGAAACTGGCACAGCCTTTCAGCAGATAACGGTTGGCTCTAATGTGTTGCTGCCCTTAAAATCCTGAGCAACCATCAATGCTGATAAATCACTGTAAATCACGGAGGATTTAGAGCTGAGGCAAAACTAGCTTCATTATTGCGACTCAAGAAGGTATCACACTAGGGAATGACATGACAAAGAACAAAAAACATTACCTGAAGAAAACCTGGAAACTTGTGGAAAAAAAAATCAGTAACCGCGATTTGGTAAGCAGCTGAAACACTCTCATGCATTCAAACATGAGCCGAGGTTTCGCCCTCATAAAACTTAATCGTGGCAAATCAATGTGGCAGATTTTTACAACCCCAAATCAGAAAAAGTTGGGACGGTATGTTAAATTAAAATCAAACTGAAAACAGTACTTTGTTAAATTATCTTTGACCTGTATTACATTGAAAACAATACAACAGCACATTATTTAATGTGTTCCTCATGAATTTTCTTGTTTTTTCAAAATAAACACGTATTCCAATTTTGGTTCTTGCAACACATTTCAAAAAAAGTTGGAACAGTAAAGCATTTACCACTCTGTAATGTTGCCATTCCTTTTCACAACACTTAAAAAATGTTTAGGGACTGAAGATACCAAGTGATGAAGTGTTTTAGGTGTAATTTTGTCCAATTCTTCCTGCAAACAAGTCTTAAGGTGGGCAACAGTACGGGGTCTTCGTTATCACATTTTGCGCTTCAAAATGCGCCACACATTCTCTATTGGAGACAGGTCGGGACTGCAGGCAGGCCAGTCAAGTACCCGTACCCTCTTCCTCCGCAGCCAGGACCTTGTAATGTGTGCAGAACGTGGTTTTGCATTGTCTTTTTGAAATATGCATGGGCGTCCCTGGAAAAGATGTCTTCTTGAAGGCAGCATACCGTGCTCCAAAATCTCTATGTACTTGTCAGCATTAATGGTGCCATCACAGAAGTGCAAGCTACCTTTGCCAAGGGCACTGACACAGCCCCATACCATGACAGACCCTGGCTTTTGGACTTGTTGCTGGTAACAGTCTGGATGATCCTTTTCTTCTTTGGTCCGGAGCACACAGCGTCTATTTCTCCCAAAAAATACCTGAAATACTGATTCATCTGACAACAGTACACGTTTCCACTGTGTGGTGGTCCATCCCAGATGCCTCCAAGCCCAAAGAAGTCGACGGCGCTTCTGGACACTGTTAACACAGAGCTTCCTTTTGGCACAGTACAGTTTTAACTGGCATTTGTGGATGTAACTACGTATTGTGGTACTTGACAAAGGTTTGCCAAAGTAGTCCTGAGCCCATGTGGTGATATCACTTATAGATGAATGACGATTCTTGATGCAGTGCCGCCTGAGGGATCGGAGATCACGGTTGTTCAGCTTAGGCTTGCGCCCTTGTCCTTTACGCACTGACATTCCTCTAGATTCCTTGAATCCTTTAATTATGTTATGCACTGTTGAAGGTGAAATATCCAAATCCCTTCCTATCTTTCTTTGAGGAACATTGTTTTTAAACATTTCAATAATTTTCTCACGTATTTCTGGCAAACTGGCGATCCTCGGCCCATCTTTGCTCTTAAAGGACTTTGCTCCTTTCTTGGATGCTGCTTTTCTACCAAATCATAATTACAATCACGTGTTGACATCACTAGTTTCAAATCCCCTCATTATTTAACCAATTTACCTCATTACTAGCCCTAAATTGCTCCTGTCCCAACCTTTTTTGGAATGTGTTGCAGGTCTGAATGACAGGAAAGGATGTATATTTACAAAAGAAATGAAGTTGACCAGACAAAACATGAAATATTTTGTGTTCATATTGTCTGCAATGAAATACAAGTCAAAGTAAATTTAGAAATCACTACTTTCTTTTCTTATTTGCGTTTTCCATACGGTCCCAACTTTTTCTGATTTGGGTTTGTAATTTTTTTTTTTTAAAACTGGCCTTGCCGCAGCCGGGAAAAACCCCCTTCTAGTTGGACAGGAAAGGGAAGGCAATCAAGGCCCCAATTTACTTTGCGGATAAAAAGGTCGCCACTTTCTTTTCATTGGGTGCGGGAGGGAGATTATTTATCTATTATCCTAAAGCTCTCGCTTAGCGTGCGAGCGTCAATCTGCAGCCAAGCTATGATTTATCTTAATTGGTGCCGGTCGTCTGTGAGTGGAATGAAAAAGGTGTCGCTCGCCACACTATGCTGCCCTCACTCACTCTGTCACAGTTGAAATCAACCAGCTAGGATGACGGTAGCTGCTTATTGTGAGCGGAGTTGGAGTGGAGTTGGAGTGGACTTTCATGTGATGCTAATGAATTAAATATAATGAGGCAATTAGCAGCCTTTCTTTGTCGTTAGGATTTTTTAGAAGTGTATTGCATTAAAGATACTCCTGGAGCTGGCATGACTGGTCAAATGAAAGCTGTCAAAGATTCAAGGCTCTGAAAGTATGGATGTCTTTCAAACGATAAGGGGCAGCTGGAAGAGTAACAGTTAGGAAGTTTGACTTAAGCCATTCGGATAACGAATGAATGAAAACGAATAATTACCTGATTGTTTTTGATCAGTGCCCCTTTAAATAGCTCTAAAAGTATATCCAACGTTAGTACACAGTTGTACAAACTTCTTGTAGCTCAATAACTCTATCAAGTGCTGACACTGACTGTCTGCAGTTATGTCAAAACACAAGATGATGGAAACAGAAAAGAGGAGAAGGGAAGGTGAGACGATGAAGCAGCAATAAAGAGGAAAAAAGAAAGTGATAAAAAAAAATCTGTGAGAGAGGAGCAGATGGCGAGTTTTTTGCCGAAGCCAAACTCATTTTAAAAAGATGTTTTACGGGGAAGGTGTAGAGGGTGGGGAGAAGCGAAGGAATAATCACTCGGCTCTTAGGCGTTAAATTTACACATTGTGTTCTCTGCGGTCGAAAAGATCATAATCCTTGCAGACCAAAGTAAAGGAAAAGTTCTGCTCAGGATCAAAACTACAGAATCCTGCACAAGAAGAGAGAAGAGATTTTGAGCTGCTTCATGGGGTCATTACTGGTTATTGCTTCCCCCTGGTCTTCCTGGTGGGGGGGTTTAGAACTTGCATTAAGGGTTAAAAACAGCTTGTGCTAAAGAAACAGTTTTGATAATTGCTTGTCTAAATGTCCACTATATTGCCAAAAGTATCGGGACACCTGCCTTTACACACATAAAATTCTTAATCCACAGGCTTTAATATGGAGTTGGCCCACCTTTTGCAACTACAACAGCTTCAACTCTTCTGGAAAGGCTGATCACAAGAGCATTTGTGAGGTCAACTACTGATGTTGGACAAGAAGGTCTGGCCCACAGTCTCCGCTGTAATTCGTCCCAAAGGTGTTCTGTCAGGTTGAAGTCAGGGCTCTATGCAGGACAGTTCCTCTACACCATGGTGGAACAGGAAGGGGCTGTCCCCAAATTGTTCCTACAAAGTCGGGAGCATGAAGTGTCCGAAAATCTCTTGGTATGCTGAAGCATTAAGAGCCCCATTCACTGGAACTAAGGGGCCAAGCCCAACCCTTGAAAAACATCCCCCGTTGGGACACCTGAATACAGCGAAAGTATTCTGTTGTCACAAAAGTTTTGGCAATACAATGTTTTTACTCCTAGGATACAAACCCTAAATTAAATAAAAATCTAATACCGAACTTAGCTATTAAAAACGTTAACTAATACGTAGGGAAAAAAATAAAACCTCTAAAAAAATCCTACTATTATTGTCAATAATAGTAGGATTTTTTTAAGAACATTTTTTTTTAAACCAATATCAAGTAGTCTAAACTCAAAAAAAAAAAAAAAAAAAACACTTTCAAAAACTAACAAAATATAAATTCAAGCACACTTGAGCCTTATGTCATTTTATAAAATAAATGATACTAATTTTTTATCCATTTATTGTTCTATAAGTATTATAACATAAAAAAGTAACAACAATTAAATGAAATATTTAAACACCGGCTCTGTAACATTTTGTAACTATCAAAAAAGAGAGTGCTGCATGTCAGATTTAGGCAGTTTTCGGAAAGGAGAGTGGAAGGTTCTTTTTGATAAAAAAAGATGGCTGACATTTTTATCTCCACACAGTTTACAGTTTATTCGGCAAGTGTTGTGGCATTTACACTGCCTCCGCGTGGCGATGAACATAACTACATCATATCTTCCACATGTGGTATCGGTAATAGGTATTGGGGAATTTTGTTCCGAGTACGAGTAACTGGACGGGGGGTGGTATCGGTAGCGGTGCCGGTATCAGTATCGGTGCATCCCTACTAATATGCAACTTGTAACGATCACAGAAAGAGACCCAAATGTTCCAAACGTAGCAAGTTATTAGAACAAAGCACAAACAAAAATAGGCATGTTTTGACAGTCAGTGAAGCAAACATATCGCAAAAAAAAGGCCAGGCAGACTCATGATCCGTAATTTAATCATGATTCGGTAAACAGGTTGAAATGTATGAGACAGAAATAGCAGGCAAATCATTAGGCAAAAAAAAAAAACCTCCCCAAAAACAGAGAATAACACAAGGGTCAAAAGACCCAGGCACACAATGAAAATAGCGCTCGGCATGCTGGTAAACAGGCAGTGCTTTGCAGGAAGACAAAGGGCTATTTATACAGGACAGAAAACACAGAATTCGGTTAATCTGCGCTGGGACTAGAGGAGAGAATTCCGCCTACATATCGGATGAGTCTTTACACTAATATTGAAGCTACTTTGGCTTTTTGACAGATAATGCTCACTGACAGTTCGTTTAGCTGGACCGCTTATGGGGAAAGCTGATATTAAATACACAAGGATGTTACTGCATTGATGTCCCTCCTCTCAGTTTAGATTTTCTGTTGAAAAATTGATATCAGTGAGGCCCACACTTCTTCAAAAGTTGTATGGTGGAACAAAGAACGGTGGTTAAAACTTGAAGAAGTTACATTTATTTCCCGCTGGTCTTTTCTGAGCGTGCAAGAAAGCAGCAGGTATATAACAGAGCTAAGGTAAAGACGCTTCTCGTGGATTTTTACTGTAGAAGTTCGACTTTTTGCCGAGACTCTTTGAGCCGAAAAAGGCTTGAAGGGTTATAAACGCAGCTTAAGCTGATCACGAGTAAAAAAAAATGTAAAAAAGGGTCTTTATGGCCCGGTTTAAGCTGGTGGCCAGAAGAATGAGCCGGCCTCCTTTTTCAGTGGGGATTTTCAGACTATGGTGAGGCTTCGCGTCTTTGTGAAATCTACACACAGAACTGTATAAAGCATACGCTAAATATGGGAATATTATTTGGGGTCTTTTTTGATTCATGGTGATATGCCTCTCTGTCTTTCCCTTGGTATCTTTTTCCTGGCATCCCTCCCTCCATCACCGTCTCAGCGGTACTCTATCTTTTTTAAACCCCTGTGTTTTTTCTCCCTCAGTCTTCCAGGTTGCTTTGCGTGGGCTCGCTTGTTGAGCTCTTTTTTTTTTTTAGAACAGCTTTTAGGTAAGCATCTTCTAGACGTAGAGTTGAAATGAAGCCCCGAATTTACAGCATTATCCCGCCCTGTAGCTTGTAGGTGGCACCGGCGGGATCCTACCTGGGCAGATAAGAGCCGGGAGGCTTCCAGGAACAGTGGACTCGCCTCCGAATGGTCTGGAGAGGAAATACGAGGACAAAGACTTCCCAAGCGGCTTCCCCCGCTACAGCAGGTAGGATTAGGAGCGAGGGAGAGTGCAGTATCTCCAACATGAGCTGTCAGACACCATGGGCTTAGCCACTGATCTCGTTCCTGCTGCCTCCCTCTGCGTTAGTCCTCCCTCCCTCCCTCCGCTCGCTCGCTCACAGACCCCACACACAATCATCTGGTCACTTTTACTTTCTGGCAAACTCAGTGTGCCTCTGGGGGACAGAATGGGCTAACTGAGTTTGGGGAGTTTGGGATCGCTATCTCGAGAAGAAGAGCCTACAGCACTCATGGCAAGTGGCGATCCAGAAACGTGACAGAGGAGATCATGTGTTTGTGTGTGTGTGTGTGTTGTTTGTGGTCGATTCTCACCCTTAGGCGAAGGAGAGTGTCGTCATGAAGTAAACATGTTTTCACAAAAGCAGCAGAGAAATGTAATGCATTGTCTAAGTCTCCTTTTTCCCCTCACTCAGTATGTATGTGTGTGTGTATGTGTGTTTTCACACACAGAGCCGGTGAGAGACTGCGAGAGATATAGAAAACACAGCTAAGAGAACTAGTGAGGACTGGTTACCATTACGCAAAACGTGTGTTGTGGGCAGGGCTGTAGAGTAGGTGCCGTATGATGCAGATCTGTTCAAATAGTTCCAAATAGTCTGATGTTATCTAACACGAATGAGCGCAAATTATGAGTATTGCTTTTAATAGATTAAATCATTACTAGGTGTGACACGAAACTCAGCTCACAAGACGAGACGATACATGAGAAAGTGTTTTCACGAGAACGAGATAAGATTTTACGATTATTTGGAAGAAAATTTCAATGATGGAACATATGTGACCTTTAATTTGACTGAAAAAATCAACTGCAAAAAAAGTGCTTTTACTGTAGAAACTCAACTGACCAGACTCTCTCTTATATGATTCCTCATGCATCTCTTCACACCGTTACTGGGCACCAACTTCTAACTTCTAGCTGAAGTTCATTCATTCATTCATTCATTCATTCAATATCCGAACCGCTTAAGCCCAACCGGGGTCGCGGTGGGGACCGGCGCCTATCCCGGGAACTTACGGGCGCAAGGCAGGGCCCAACCCTGGGCAGGTGACAACACACCGCAGGGCTCACACAATCACACGCTTACTCACATCTTACGGGGCCAATTTAGAGTCACCAATCAACCTATATTACATGCCTTTGGACTGTGGGAGGAAACCGGAGCACTCGGAGAAAACCCACACGAACACGGGGAGAGCGTGCAAACTCCACAAAGAAAGACCTTACGGCCGTCCCCGGGGTTCGAACCCGGGACCTTCTCGCTGTGAGGCGGCAGCGCTAACCACTGCCCCACCGTGCCACCCTAGTTGAAGTTTAAATCGATATCGATATCGCTTATTGCTAGTTAACGGGGCTAATAACCGATATTTGGCACCGATATGCAAAAAAAAAAAGAGTGTGGTATGCGTGACAACAAGGCTTCAGTGTTGACTGGCTACTACTCGTGTAACATATAGCCAATCAGAAACTGTTGTGGGTGGGACATTAAGGCCAAGTCCACACGGACGTCTGAGTCGGGCGTTTTTCTGGTGTTTGTGGCGTCAGACGAGCGTGGACTGTTTTTCTGCTCATTGGAGCAAATCAGAGCGTCCACACGGGCGTTCGTGACCTGCCTTCGGTTGGCTGTGCGCTCGGATGCATGCAACATTTTCCTGGCCCATTACGTTTAATATTACTATTATGTGCTTCTGTGTGTGATGTAAAACCAACTGTGCAGCACAGAAACTAATTTCCTTCATGTGCCACAGACCTTGTTTTTTTATTTCCTATTTTATATTTGAATATATTTTACATATATATTTTATTTTATATTTCGGCACACGGGTAAACACTTTGGACAGCCTGAATACTGTCCCCACAGATAAACACACAAATTAACAAACTGGGCTGCAGGTTGGCGTTTAACAGTGTCAAACGAATGCTAATGCAAGCGCGTAGGGCGTTCAGAGTGCGTTCATTTATCCAAGATTCGAACGCCCGTGTGGATAGGGCCTAAATGAAGCGGCGAGTTGAGAGCAAACGGCACAGTGAGAAAAGACGGCAATGGAGCCACAGTAGTGCACCTTGTAATTACTTAATATCGGCGATGGTCAAAATTACGATAATTGGTAAAATGCCTAATAAATGTCTAATCAACCGGCCCTTAGTATAGAGGACAGATTTGCTTGTGAATGTTCCACTGCACACTCCGAATTTTGGCACAAAAACAACACCATACTATTTCGAGAGACAGCTTTTCACTACGACGAGAAATATCATCACGTTTTAATATTGCGAGATCTTGTGGCATGAGATCTCATCACACCGCGAATCATTACTGAGTAAATGGTTTCCCGCTTATAAATGTAAACATATTATGCTTTAAAACACAGATACATGGCATTTATACTAGAGCTACATTAGGTTGTGATAATACTATAACTGTACGTGGGCTTTATAATGGCCACACAGAAAAGTGTTGCTGGGTTTCTCCACACCACTACAAGAAGAGAAAAGATGTAACATCTAAGAAACTGCTTAGACTTAGATCTAAAACAACAAAAACAAGCCCAGACTCTGGAAAGACAGACTGAGAACACATGCAAAAATAAGAAAATTGGCTGAAAGCAAATATGGTAGCTTAGGTAAAGTGCGCTGGCGTGTGGCACACAGAGAAACACAAAAACACTACTCTCTTTACCGAACTCATTGCAGACAATTTGCAGTGCAAACAAAAGCAGTCGGTGCACATGTGCCTCGCTCCCCTGAGGAACTTCTAGTAAACGCACACAAACCACTCACCATACGCTTACATAACTGACAGCCCCACTGAGGATTACTGCATCACACGCTGCCTGAGTCAAGCCTCCTCCATAATACAGCCCCAACTTTCACAAGCTACGGCTAGGACTCACTTATTTCCGAGCTGTAATCTAGGGTACAGAGAACGGGAGAGAGAGAAAGAAGGAAAGAGACTGAGAGAAAGGCCTAGATAGATAGAGAGGGACAGTGTCAAATGCGTAGAGGGAGAGCGGGACAGAGAGAGAGAGAAAGAAAGAAGAGAGTGAGAGAACAGGAAGGTAAAAAGAGACAGAGAGATAGAGAGCAAGGGCCTAGTTTGATAGATAGATAGACAGAAAGACAGACACATAGATAGGTAGATAGGGAGGGCGGGAGGGAGGGAGGGATGGATGGATTGATAGAGAGAGAGAG